>CAJUYG010000298.1:67363-85231 GCA_910591675.1 Galerucella calmariensis
AATCGTGGAATACATTCAACGAATGTCCGACTCTTGAGCTGTGAGAGAAAATTTGCTGAAATTTATTATATCAATAAGTTATTAATTTTTTTCGAAATGTTCACATTTTTAAAAAAGTCAGCATAACTCGGAACCCTCTGTATTTAGGTATAGGGAACCATTATGAAACATTACTTTATTTTTTGAGTACAATCAGAAAATGTTATCAAATATAGGGTGTTCCATAAGAAAAAATATAACTTTGATACGCCACACTTTATTGGAACATCCTGTATATTTCAAAATAATTTTAAAATGTAGCCTATATGGATATACAAACTACTAAGGTGACAAACATTTCAAATTTCCTACCGTTTCGCCATAAACCTCCGTCCCGTTAGTCGTGATTCACCCTGTATATTTGTCTATAGAAAGTTTATAATTATGTTTTTTAACCCCTTCAGAGCACATTTTTTTATTTTTTCTTCATGTGGTCGTCGATAAAGTTTTGTATGACACTTGTGGGTGAAGTACTTTTGCGCACTCCTCGCGAAAAAGGCACTCGCTACGTTCTTTCCTTGCATTTTCGCAACTCGTGCGCAAAAGTATAACTTCACGCACTTGTATCAAAAATAACTATAGTCGATTCGTGCTAAGCGATACGCCCTCTTGCGGACAGTGAGAGAACCGAGCTAAAAACCATTGTCTTTGTTGTTGTCTATGATAAAACATAGAGCTTCAGTTGTGATTGTTAATTTTTTTGTGTTTATACAATATGTCTCAGTAAGTTGGAACCATATGGGAAACTTTTTTATTATTAATTTTAGGAAAAAATGTATTCTCCATAAAAAGTTCTGCATGTTCTAAAATCTAAAATACAATCAACAGATATCAATTTTTTTCAGTCGTGTACGAGGTATGTCAAAAAATATGAATTTTACTCAAGAGTAAAGTACCTTTATTTTTCCAAATATTGACAATTGTTATTATAAAAAGTTGATTATAATTGAAAGCTATTGTCAGATATCTAATATTATCCATCTGCCATGAAAAAATAATTTCTGTTATTTTTACTCACTTCTCTGTATTAGCAATGATAATTCTGTATATTAACAATTTGCGTACATAACGATTTTTAATCTATGATGCACTGACGGCAAACGTCAAATCGCTAGTTAGTTTTTATAAAATACAAGAAATGGCGGCTCTGTTAAGTAGTGAAGAAAAAATAGAAATCGTTTTGATTGTGGGAGAAAATTATAAAACCCATAGAGAAGCCGTAATTATTTTTAATCATAGGCATCCCAATAAAAATATGTAATTGCATATTTAAACATAGTTTTTGGTACTGATGAACTTTTCTCAATAACATTTTTCGGTATTGTCAAATTTAAAGGTACTTTACTCTTGAGTAAAATTAATATTTTTTGACATACCTCGTACACGACTAAAAGAAATTGATATCTGTTGATTGTATTTTAGATTTTAGAACATGCAGAACTTTTTAAGAGGAATACATTTTTTTCCTAAAATTAATAATAAAAAAGTTTCCCATATGGTTCCAACTTACTGAGACATATTGTATATATTGTTGGAGATTTTTGAAATGAACCAGTATTGCTGTGTCCCCCAGTGTTCATCTTGGATAATGGCTGTTGAAGGTTTCTATCTAAAATATGATTTTAGATGATTTTTGGTATAGAATTTTCATAACATCTATCAAACATTGTATCATGAAAGTTCATTTTGCCAGAGAGTGTCTGGCATTGTGGATTGTTGTACAAACTACAACAAATGAAGTGCCCGGAATACCTGCTACTAATAATAAAAAATTACCTCAGTGACAGAACAATACAAATAAAATTAACAACAGTTTCTCACAAACAATTATACCTCAACAAGGAGTCAATCATACACCAACACCCAAAACACCATCTATTTATATTAACAACAACATAATTCCATGTACATCAACTGTAAAGTACCTTGGTATGACTATCGACAATAAACCTAACTTTAACAAAAATGTGGATAGCAAAGAAAAAATGTATTAGCCGAGGAAAACTCTTTCGAAGCATAACATACCAAAACATGGGCATAAGTAAGAAAACTGCAGCACACATATACAAAAGTATCTGTAGACCGATACTCGAGTATGGCCATATAGTATACCAAACAACAAGAAGACCCGTATGGAAAACATTACAGACAGCAGAGAAAACAACTTTAAGAGCCATCACAAAAATGAGACATCCATCAAACCCTCTCCACAATCCATCAAACAAACTTCTATACAAAACCACAAAGGTACAGCCACTGAAGGATAGAATGACAACTCTGTCCCAAACATTCTCTAAGCGGACGCATAATAAAGAAATAATGGACAAACTATGCATTGAACGAGATCACACATAACATTTGAAACAATATCCTAATAAGACAGTTTGGGAAGTGGTAAATAGTCACTGAAGGATAGTGAAAATTCTGGCAATAACTTTCAACTTTTTTATTTTCTAACTAATTATTATTATTTTTTTTATTACACAAAATATTACTTTTATTACTATTAAGTATATTATAATAAACAATGTAAATAATACTGGCTGAAGGACCTCGGTCGATGGCATAAATAACGTTTATTATTATTATTTTAAATTCAAAGTTCAGACTAATAAGGATTAGCAGGTTTTTCTCGAAATAGACTATTTACTGTGACCAAATATGATTTGCATTTTTGAAACTATTAGGTATACAGAATGTAGGACCACTAGACAACATAATACTCATATTTTGATGCAAACTATATATCATACATTTTCAATACAATACAATAGTATCCAATTTAAATTTGGTGCCTTTTTCACATCTACTCTTCGTGGTTTACTCATAGACACTATTTTTTCAGTATCGTTCTTCCGTTATTATTTTTTGAAGCAAAACTTTGTGGATGAAATGAAAACAAATAAAAAGAGTTGCTAGTTTATTGTTCACAGCAAAAATGCAACATTTTTTGGAAATAGTTCTTTTTTACAGTGGTTAACATATTTAAAGTAAAACCAAAATCAAACTTGATTTCCATAATTAAAACACTGTCATCACAAGATGCGTATATAACAAAATATGTGTTGCTTAAATTCAAAATAGCCATGCCCATTTGTATTTGTGCATAATACTTATGTTTTTTTGAAACTTTAGTTCTTTACGCCAGGTTATGTTTGAGCTACCAGGGGTCGCGACGCAAAAGATCTGACCGTTACGCGTTACGTTACGCTACGTTATGTTACGTTGCTTCGTTATGTGCCTTGCTTGCGTGCTTGTGCCTCCTTAGTCTCTCTCTCGTTTACGAAGCAGCGATTCATAAAAATATGCTCCAGCCAGGATTCGAACCCGGGCCGCCCGCGTGGAATGCGAACATTCTACCACTGAACCACCGATGCTATATTAAAATTCCATGCAAAGCTGGTATTCGCAGTGCTGGTGATCTACTTGAATTTGTTCGGATACATTTTTACTATTATTTCCATAATTTTTTTTTGCGCGATTAAGGGGTCTAGCACATTTACTTTTCGAAATACAGGGTGTTGAAATTTTGAAAACTTGAATGTTTTAATTCGATAACTTTAAAATGGATGGATAAATTGATTTGACATTTGGCAGGTTGTTTTTAAATGTAAAAGGGCATATTTTGAAAGAAATAGTAGTTTGTGCAACTAGTGTGGATATGATGGCCATATCGCACGAGGACGAAGTTTGAGCACGACGCCGTAGGCGGAGTGCTCAATCGTTCAAGTGCGATATGGACAATCCACACGAGTCGAGCAGCATATTTTTTCTACGACCCACTTTAGAAAAATCTAGAAAATAAAAATTTCTATAAACTGTAATATAACTTCAAATTAAACATTTTACCATCCAATTTTATGTTTTCACTAATTTTGTGGTAAGCGTACAGTTCTTGAATGTCCAATCTGTATAATGCTACGGTTTCCTTTTTTAAATATACGATGATGTTATAAGTGGATGTTGCTAGTCGTACTCCCTCATGAAGGGTACCGTACCATTATCTATAATAATGAATATTCTGCTAAATATTTCAAACGTCTACCTGTTGTCGTTATTAATATCAAGCAGAATAATTATTTAAAAATAAAATTAACAATAAAAAAAAACATCTTCACGGGGAATCGAACCCGGGTCTACCGCGTGAGAGTCTAGTTTGCTTACTACTCGGCCACCGTATATATATATATATATATATATATATATATATATATATATATATATGTATATATATATATATATATATATATATATAGGTACCTACTTGTATTTCTTAAATAAAATATCTTACCTTCAAAAACGCATTTTATTTCTAAAAGATATAGGGGCTTATCCTCATCAAAAATAACTCCATCAGGAGAGTAGCCTAGCCATTCATTTGCTGCTGAGATAACAAATCCACACTCCACAACTTTCATGTGAGATATTGTTACAAATATTTCTCTGGCAGTACTTCCATATATTATTGCATTCCATGTTTTACATATTTATTTGTAAATGGAACTGGACAAAAGTACCTTAACGCCTTAGTTTTCCAATCTGATTTTGAGTAAGTAAAAATTTCATAACAGCGGCTACCTGTTATTCTATACTTCCTCATTTTTTTCCATTCCACCGAATGCTGTGGAATATTAAGACATACTTCTAGATCATCACTACATAAATTAGTCAACACTTGTGCACAACAATCTTTTTCAAGGGTAATACTAACTGACGCCAAGTACATCATTATAATTGATTCATACGAGTTTCTTAAAATCTCTGTCAAATGGTACTTATAAGAAGCCATATCATTTATTTTGTCAATTTCCTGTACATCTACTTCCTCTACATTTCAACGCCCTAGTCTAGAACATCAAATATTAATCACTATTTGAATTTAAGTCTTTAAATAATTACAAACCTGTGCTTGACAATAGCTGAATCTGACAGTAACTTGCAAAAAGAGTTTAAGACATCATCATCATCTACAGAAAGACTGACTTTTTTAATTTTATTTTGAAAACATGGTATTTCATCAACAGGTACTGGTTTGTATTTGTCCTTTGTCACATATTTTTGTGTTGACCAGATACACTTTTTATCAGTTTTGGATACATACTCCAGTGACTCAACATCCTTCTTAAAATAGAAAAAGGAAAGCAGAAACAAGAAAAATTGAATTATTAAATTATTCATATATTATTCAAAATGCACGATTGCGCTTTTTTTGGACCTATAATACACCTTATACATTTGATGAGTAAGGCAGACACATGTTTACATCTGCCACTATTTCCATCTTTGCACGAACATAACATGTGATCAATTCTAATGCAACTGGAAATTGATATTTTTCCTGATATTGCGTGAGGATTAGAATCCAAGGAACTAGATTGCAAACACAGACCATACAAATAAATACTATCACTATTAACTTCCGATTTTCCTGCCAAAATTAAATGTCCTGCATTAATCACATTTTCACCTTCTACCACGCATTTAGAAGTTGTAGAGCCATCCAAATATCTCAAATATTCCAAAATGCTTAGCTTCATTTCTAAAAATAAAAAGTATTTTTTAAAAGGAGTTATGGTTTCCACTTTTTATTGAGTCGCTTACCTGACACTAGATACTAAACTACCTACAAGTAAATAAGAATGTAAATGTCTTTCAAATGATCTAAATCTAATAAAATAATACAAATGTTCCTTAAAAAATATCTAAAAAAGCACTAAAAAGGATCGATTTTATAATACAACACAAACGTAAACAATACTTCAATGGTACTTAGCTAGCTTTCAGCTAGCACCGTCATGGCGCTGCGATCTCAACCCGAGTTGTCTATACTTAACACTCCTGTTTTTGCTACTGCTTTGCGGTAAAAGTCCCAAAACAATTATTACGTAAATTATGTACATAAATTACGCAAATGATATTTTGTATAAAGTTATTTTTTTATGAAGGAAAAAAATAGCTGCCGTAAGGCTAATTTCTTTAGGGACAAATTCCGCAATGGGCATGTCGACTTTTCATGGGGTGGATAATTTAGAACAGTGAAATGACAAAGTTCAACCGCAACAAATAAAATGATAGTGTGTCAAGATGCTATAGCAAGTGATCAATATTGTAATAGTTACAACACTGCACAAAGAGAATGACACTGTCAGTTATGAAATTAAATTCGTTTTATATAACACTTGTTGAATTTATCCTGGAAAAACGAACAGTTATTTATGTACGATACATTCTTTGCCGACTTGCAAGAGTTTATTTTAAGTTATTACTTATTTATAAATGGCAATATAAGATAATAGTACTATACTTTTAAGGTTTTAACCTTACAAATTTGAAAATTTATTTTCAAACGTAGACCGTTCACCAGTGACGTATATAAGGGGGGTTTAAACCCTCCCCATAGAAAATACAATGAAGGTACAATAATTTTTTATAAGCATACTGCCGCAATATGAGTATTCAACGGGATGTGACAATAGAAATATATTCCTCAACAATTGTGAATAATTTAGCTGAAGAGGTTAAATTTACTTTTGTGAGCATGATTTTCTGTTTTAATAAAAGCTTCAATTTTTAATCATCTATCACTATTTAAAATAGGTGCTCCCAAATTAATATACAGGTAACATCTCGGCTGGTATGGGAATGCGGCGAAGAACTTAGAAGACTGGCGACTCGGAACAGTGTAACATTGGATGGGTCCCAGGTCACAAAGGAATCGCACCTGTGGGCATCTCCAGATGATCCACTAGGTCATGGTTAAAAGGGTGGGTAGAAGAACAATCCATAAAACTCTGGAAGAATACGCCCAGGCAAACACATGGGAAGAAATTTATGAAAGAACCATCAGAAAAAGTTGCAAAAGAACTGCTCTCAATGAACAGGAACAAACTACGCTCCATAACGGGGCTTCTTACGGGACACATTCCCACAAAGGAGCACCTGAACAAAATAAGACTGTATAACGGAGACCTCACATGCAGGAGATGCAAAAAGGACACTGAAACAGCTCTGCACATAGTATGCAACTGATGTGAGACGCTGGACCACAGGAGGCAAAAACTAAATGGAAGACCCCAAATGACTCCAGAAGACTTTTACGACCAACCAGTGAAGAACCTGTATGAGCTAATACAGGGAACGGATTGGCTGAATGGGCTGTAGTCAGAATGTTAGGAGAATCCACAATAAGTCCAAGAGACTGAGGTGGTGCCGGCGAAGGGACGGCTCCTTTAAAAAGTATATATACATGGTTATAACCATTTCAGCAGTAGGGGACAAAACGAAAAACGATGTTTAAAAATACTTGTAGATGTAGCCAAGTCAAACAATTAATTAAAAAAAAAACTTAACATTATTTCTTGAACTTGAAAAATTGCTTTAGGTCGTAGCACTCGATTTTTTTTGCCTTAGGCGGCGCCTTCAATAAAGCTTTCCCCTTCTAAACCTATCAGATGAAAAAAACCAAAACCCTCCCCATGTAAAAGCTATGGCTACGTGACTGCCGTTCACTAGGAAAAAACATCTCGGGCTATATGCCCCGACAGACAATCAATTTCACTACTTTTAAATCAAACGGTCTGGAATATCTGCAAGATATAACCAACTATTTTGGTTTGTAGTTGAAAGGGACAATATTACTTGTAGAACGGCTTCGGTGTATTTGCACCTTATCAGTACAAGGTTGACATCATCCGTAGTATTACCTTGACATCTATTGATAACACGATTTACTTAAATATGACACTTATCACAGTAAACTGTAATTAATAACTTTAAAACCGAGATGATTTTTTTTTCAAAGAATTTTGGTTTGTGGTTAGTTGTGACGATGTCGCTATTGTCACATTCTTAGCATTCCCTTAGTAATGTGATCTCAGCGTTATAACCAGTTCAGAATTATGCTCCTAGAGCTTCTGGCGTAAATACGCCGAAACCGGTCTGCAAGCGATATTTGCAATAACAGTCTGATATAATAATTATTGTAGTCTACTAGGAACGAGATCAAGTAAAGTGTTCGTTGTAGTTTTTGTCATATCAGTGACCTAGGTAGCAAATGAGAGTCTGACATTATTCCCTACAATTCCTATCAGTTTATTGTAAGTATGAGTGCAAGAAACAGCGAACTTTGAGATAAGTCGGGAGTTTCTTTCTGATGCTAATCATATACTACACTTCAGCTTCCCATGTTGTTTGTATCTTCCGGGCTTAGTATAACACCTACTCCTTAACTCTAGTCCACTGTACAGACTCCACACTGTCCTTAGGTGCTCCATGTACTGGAGAGATTGTGGCTTTTCCCTCCCCTATTGTCGAAAACCTATTAGCCTGGTCAGGCCTTCGCTGTAGCACAATATGTTTGCTAAGGTTTCCTCACCTTCTTGACAAAACCTGCTCATGGTAGTGCCTGCCCAACCAGGATCCTGATCGCTCTCATATTCTGACTCAGTAAGTATTCCGTAAAATTTGGCGAGGGCTCTTTGAACTCTTTGGACTGTCTTATTCTTGGCCCTTCACCATTCTCAAGGCGTATTCTTTATCCATGTACTGCTATTCGCTTCTTGTAGCGCGTTCGTTATGCCACAGAAAGATTCTGTTCTAGTGGGAACGCATCGCGTCGCTTCCCTGGCTAATGAGTCTGCCTTTTCATTGCCGATGTCCATGTAGAGCTTATTTTTGGTTCTCTCTATTAGATATTGTGAATTTTGATCAACTTTGGCTTGCTAAAAAGCACGCGTATCACACACCCTTTTAACTTTGCAAGTGAATTGAAAGTCTCCCCTATCTTTATACTTCTAAATTATTGATAAAGGTAGACAGCAGTAATGGCGTTAATGCGGATATATTTACACGAAAGTTCGTAAGAGAAACAAAGAAAATATTTATTTCATATGATAGGACAAAAAATTAGAGGGATTCTCTCTTAAATTTAATCTGCTCTTGCTTTTAGTAAAGTTCAACTCTGACACTGTCTAGACGGTATAATAATAAGTTACAGATTTCGGCTATTCAATTGTAAAGTTGGAGAGTTTTAGGTTTCTTTTATATAAGCTCGAAAACTGTACAAGATACTTTCTTGTATACAGTTGTGAACAAGAAATTTGTGATCCTGGTTTGTATGCCCGCGGTTGTAGTGCCGTAGAAAATATAGATTTGCTCGACATCTCCGATTATAATTTTTTTTCAAATACACGTGCTAATGGTATTAAGGTATTTAGATATCTACAAATTACACAAGTGCAACAGCCCACCATCTTTGATTTCGTTGCTTCTCGCGATGTATTATTGAATAATATAACTCACAAGAATTCGTATTGTCTTCCAGCTATAATAACACCGAAATATAGCCTTGAGATGTTGCAAATTGCATAAAAAAGTAAAAGGGCGCCATACGGATACATCCGTACGTTCGCAAACTACATAACCACACGTGACTTGAAGAGCGTTAATACATACTTAGGAGGTGAAATTTATAAGCTTAACTACTATTTTAATTGTTAATCAGTTTTTAGTGTTGCAACAGAACTCTGTTTCCGCTTCCACAACTGCAGAAGTTCCGCATGTTTTTTCACTTCCGTTTCTGCTTCTGGTTCCACAAACTTTATAACAGAACTCTGAAAGGAAGCGGGGAGAGAGCGATGAGGAGCGGTGCAGCAGACGCGACGGCGGCACGGCGCGGGCGGTTGCGGGGGCCGCGCGTGAACGAAGTTACACGAGCGTCCAGAAATCTATGTTAAGTGTAAATGAAGACCAGGAGGAGGACTCTTCTACAGCTGACGATGGTGACAATTTACTTTTAAAGATACAGTCACACCTTCGGGAGTACAAGAAAGAAAAAAGACTACCTCTTCATGAGGATCCCCTTATGTGGTGGAATGGAAATGCGCACAAATACCCCCATATTTTGCTAATAGTTCGCCAATACTTATCAGCTCCCCCCAGCAGTGTAGCCAGCGAGCAATTATTTATCGGAGCTGGTTTAATATATGAATAACATCGAAATAGGCTGAAAGGTGAAAAAGCGGCCAAGTTACTCTTCATTAAATATAACTTGCCGCTGTTGAATTTTGACTACTAAAGTACAAATTTAATAAAAAAAAATTTGAATGTAAAATTGTGCTTTTTTTCGTAGTGTTAACGCTTCCGTTTCCGCTTCCGTTAAGATTTACTTTTGACATCTGTTTCCGTTTCCGCTTCCGTTATGCCAGTTCCGTTGTATCACTAAGTTTTACCTACAATTTGATTGTGTCTGATCTCGCTACTCGTCGACCATTCATATTTGTCGATTTGCTGAACAATAACTCCCAACACTTGAACTTACCATTTTTCTAGTTCCACAAAAACTTAATACACTTATTAACTTTGTTAAAACTTCAGCGTCAGCTGTTCAAAATTCGAATTTTAAATTGAAATTGAAATATAGACCGAAGATGACCATTTCGGCAGGCTGATTTTTGGTGTACAGGTAGTAATAAACACATAGAAGAGGATATGATGTTTGCAAAGAGTCAAATTGAAATTTGTTATTGTGATTTTAACGATATTTAAGGTTTTTCACTTATATATTTTTTTCTTTGATTTTACAAAAAAAAAGTTGAATACTTTCTCATTAGCCTTGAAAAGACCTACAAAATTAGACTATGGACGAAAAAAAAAAATTATTAGGTCCAAAGTAATCGATAAAAAAATCATTGTTCATGCATTGTTATTTAAACGATTTTAAAACAAGCTCTTATGACTGCCGTGTCTCGGCGTTTTGTGAAATCATTAGTTCTTACTACCGACATTATGTACCAAAGCTGGAATCCGTAAGTGAAATAGTTACAGCGTTAGTAACAAATGACCTAATTATCCATTATTCAATATAATATATTATTGATAAACAAATTCAAAACCCGATGTTATTATCATGACGTCTTTATATCACACCCAATTATGCCCTCAAATTTACAGATAACGTGTATTCTACCTACGATATGTGAAATCTGTAACTTGACTTGTTCACAGCACACCCTCTAGCAGGCTAACTCCTTTACTAAATCTCAGATCTAATATATTAGTACTGTGACCGTCCGCCGCGCCAGCCGCGCGCTGCGATAGTATACATGGAGCACAGAACTAAAGAAATCTGTGACATACAAGAAAAGGGTAAATTATCCCTCAGAATATAGCTCAAAAAAGGAGCAAGAAGAAGAATAACTAAAAGAGCGGGAAATATGAAATAACTAATGCTCGATTTCACCAACCGTCTCGTAAGGTTAGGTAATATCCAAGTCGAATTTAGGAATTTCTAAACGCAATTTACGTTGGACCACGTGCATTTAGAAATTCCTAAATTCGACTTGGATATTACCTAACTTTACGAGACGGTTGGTGAAAGCGGGCATAAGGGCGGGATATTTAAATATTAAATATAAGATGGATATCCCTGAATTATTTCAAAGTGCACATATTTTTCACACTCAAATGACTGTAAAAAATTCCAATATGTACACCAAGAAATAAACCAAATACAGGAGTGTCTTTATCTTAAATTCGACAAACTGGCTATTGTTGTTAACTATTTTTCAAAAAATGAAATAAGATGAATATACAGTGAGATCTATAAGTATAATTCTACGTAATATATAGTTTATAGTTACATCCTCAAAATAATTTATTATTTACGTTAGAAATCTCAATAATATTTTTGGAAACTTGAAAGAAAACTTCGAAGTTGTTCATCATTTTATATTAAATATATATATACATAAAATATATATTATAAATAAATACATACATATAAAAATCTCGGAAAAATAGTTCCACCACGGAGAATTTGAAACTTGAAATCATTGATTATCATAATCCACTCTAAAGATATATAGCTACCATAAACCTTTATTTAAAAGGTAAAATATTGACTGAAAAGTTGACGGGTGATAACCATTTTGTAACTTTCAATAATTGACAGTTATCGTGACGTTCCCTCCGTCCTCCGATTGGGCGATTCTGCAACGTCACGCTACTAATGCGCTCTCAAGCGGCCGGTCACGATATTATAACTTGGATACAAATTGTAGATGAGAGTTAAACTGCTAGAGGGTGTGCTGTGGACTTGTTTGCAAATTATGACGTCATGAACAAATCAATTGATTTTAGCCCTGTACGACATTGCGCATCACCCATCACTTATGCGGTTTGTTATGTTGGTAGATTTGACTGTGATGTCCACAAAACAGTCTAACCTATAGAAGTGAAAGTCTAATAGGATTACCTAGAATGGAAAATTGAGGTGTCAAACCCATCCACCTGAAGCACTAGTTGCAATTGAGTTGTCGAAATAGGCAAGGCAGCTGAGGCCGAAAAACAGACTAAGGGAAGAAGAATTTCAGCGATCGCAGTGGATGGGTTCAGAACTATTTTATAGCGCTTTTTTTTAATGGAAGTTTGTTTATTTGAATGACTAATGTCCGATTTCACTAACCATTTCCTAAGGTCAGGTAATACCTAAAACGAATTTAGGAATTCCTAAATGCAATTTACATTCTACCTCGCGCTAAGTAATACCTAAGAGTGATAATATTGCGTATTTCCCATCACTTTTTGATCAATCCTGAAAGGATTGTAGGAACAGCTTTGCGAGTGAGGCCCCCTTTTGTCCCAATAACAATATATATATTGTGGTTCAAAATTTCTGTTGCAAACTTTGTAGGATTTATAAATCTGTTCAGCGCTCAATTCCTTTAGCTTTGGATTGCGAATAAAGGCAACCCATTCATTCAACAACAAAGGGTCATGTTTGGGAAACCTATGTCGTATTAATGTTATGTCTGTACACCTAGGAACGCAACACTTCACACCAACCATTATAAAGTTATTATAATATTATGAATTATTATCACACTTGATAACACTTACAGTACCTAATTAAAGCACAAATAACAGCAGCAAATGGCAAAAGGAAACAATCTATAAAAGACAATGGTGACAACAACTATATGACAGCTATGATGAATTTTAAAATATTTTCTTCTTTTCGTGCTAAAGGCCGTAGCTGCCAGGCCTGCTTCGACAACTCAATTGCAACTAGCGCTTCAGGTGGATGGGTTTGAAACCTCATTTTTGTATTCAAGGTCATCCCATAAACTTTCACTTCTATAGGTTAGACTGTTTTGTGGTGATGTCATGTGCTGTCATTATTTTCCAGAATATGCGATTCCGCAACCGTGGAAACAATTATTTAAAACGACCTTAGTTGTAAAATGCAATGTACCGCATTCCCAATTAGTTTTCAATATATTATTACGTACATTGATAAAGCATGAAAAAAACTTTAATCTGAAAAAGATTCGTCCAGGTTCCTTGAAAACAATGGCGTCAAAGTTTAAGGCTCATTATTCAACAATTTCAGGGTGCAGCGAGAAAAAAATGTATTCATGATCGGAAAACGGAGTACTTTTACTGTTCAAAATATTTATTCAAAGAGGAACAGGTAATTGAGTTAAAAGTTCCAAAGTTGATGCAACCATGCAACGCTATTTTTTCCACTCTCAGGCTGGTAGCCACGGAGTGGAGGAAGCCTATCTAGAGTCGAGATGAGTCCATTCTTATTATCTAAAATTATCAAATTTCACATCCCGAGTCGTCAATGGCGCTTTTATAAAATATTCCAAGTTCAATCATTCCCACAGTTGCGAAATCGCATATTTCTGAAAAAATAATAACAACACATGACATCGCAGTGAAATCTACCAACAAAACAAACCGCATAAGTAAGGGTGATGCGCAATGTCGTACAGGGCGAGAATCAATTAATTTATTCATGACGTCATAATTTGCAAACTAATCAAGTTTCGGATTTCAAATATTTTAGCTTGATTAAACTGCACCTCTAAGCAAAAGTTTGGTTTCTAAATATCATGTAGCGTCCCAAGTAACATTTTTAAGTGAAGCCAGTTTTAATTATGTTTTATTAGAGTTTTATAAAAGCAGAATTATACACTCTTGTTTTAAAAAGGTTATAATATGTACTTTTATGACTTGAAGGCAATATTGCTTCATAGTATAGCTTTAAAAAGAACTTTAAAGTATAGTCTCAAATCCATATTATCTTAAAAATATTGTGATCTTATTACTCCCCTATAAGTATCCTTCAATTTGCAGTGATAGGGCAGTTCACACTTATAATACTCCCAAAGATAATTTTGTTTTAATTAGGATATATTCATTGCGTAGTTCCCTTATAAAAGTATTAAAAGTTTTAAAGAGTGCAGTAGGCTTAGTTTCCTAGATAATAAACACTTAAAAGTTTTAATCTTAAAACTGATATAAATAAGTGAATTATAAGAGGTGAATGAGGCAGTATGGTTTTAAAAAGTACTCTTCAATAGAAAACCCAACTTTTTAAGTAATCTAATAACATACCATATGAGAAAATGGCAACGTTTTTGGAAAAATGGATTAAATTTAAAAAAGTGGTAGCTTTCACCGTAAGTGAAAAGAAAATAAAAAACTCAAAAAATTTAAATCCAAACAAGTCTTGAATACGTTTGTAAACACAATTTGTGATCCGCCTACTGATAATTCGAATATCGATTTTGAACCTATTATTTTTATTTGGCCAGTATAACAATCCGTTTTCTTCCCAATTGCTAGGAACTACAGACAAACAAATTTGATTGTCCTCGATGGTTTGGACTATTTTAAATGGCATTTCAATTATAGTAAACAACAAATTTCGTCGAAGATAAACAAAACGTCAAGAGTAAATTTTAGGTTATGTCAGTAGGACTAAATAGGGCATGTCCACGACAGTTGACATTGACAATACTTGGGTGGTAAAACAATAAACAATAGACATGATGAAAAATTATCAAACAACAAACAACTATTAACCTATATTATATATTATTAAATATGCAAGCTCAACAATTAAAATAACTTCAAAAGTACACTGAAGCAAAATCAACTAAAATCAAACACGATCTATCATTATAAATCAGCATAACCTCACTATTAAGTACCACGTGTTCTGAACGCTTTGTTTATTGTTTTACCACTAGACTAGTTTGTGACGTCACGTGGACATGCCCTATAGTCTTAAGAAATATTTTTTGTTCTCTTGACTTAATACATACTTTTCTAAGTCAAAATTACCTTAAAGTAGCATAAAATGAAAGCATTTTTATAGTAAATAGTTTTAAGAAGGTTTATATTTATGTCAAATGGTTTTTACTCGTTCTGCCGCTAGAAGGTTGGGAGTCGACATTTTTTGTGGTAGTGGCTATTGCTCCCAACTAATGTATTTCATATTATAATTTTAGAGTTATTTTAATTTACCGTTATAAAATCACAAATTTGAAATAATTGAAATCATTTATAAGAGTTATACATTACATATTACTCAAAGATAATAACTATTGTGAATATTATTCTATGCAAGCAGAAGACTATTCATTTCCTGTACGATTTTATGACAAAAGTTGATCTTTATAGAGTTTTCTGCTTATTTTTATATTAAGTCCTCGGTCCCATGCCTTTTAAAAATATTTGTATTACCTACCGTTGAAACTTCGTCGAATTGTACCTACTACGAGACAATTTTTGGTAGGAGGGCGGCTTTTAGGGGTGTCGGAATGTGTATTATCCTAATAACAAACACTTCTGATTAAAAGAATAGATAGTTATACAACAAATGCTAAGGTGGTGCTTTTTTCACGAATGGAATGGACAAACAAATCGACGCCATTTTTAGTCCATTTAGAGCAACCTAAAATGAGACTATTTTTAGTTTTTGCATGAAATTTAGCATAGAATTAAAAAAATATTGTATGCAGCAAGTGCATGGAGTGGTGCTTTTTTCACAAATGGAAAAATTGACGCCGATTCAATGAGTGCAGTAAAGACACTTCTGATGTTACATACAATATTTTTTCCAATTTTATGCAAAAACCATAAGATGTCTCATTTAGGCTGCTCTAAATGGACTAAAAATAACGTCGATCTATTTGTCATGATGATATAACGGTGCATAAAAATGACACATGAGTGCATAAAATAACTTTTTTTATGAATAATAACTTTTTGTCGTTAAATCAAAAGTAAAATACTCCTCCCGTCAGCCCCATCTGTGAACACACTGTATATCATTTATTTGAATGTGGTAAGAGCTGAAGTATTATAAAATATTTATAGTTCCGTCAAATTTCTGATGATTTACTAGCCACTACCAATAATTTCTTCATTAAAAAATATTTCAACTTTTTGTAAATTTCGGTTGAAGAAAGCAACAAAAATAGCCTTGTAACGTAAATTAGTTGTAAACATACATATAATATAATAAAACATAAGTAAATAAAGGAATACTTGCAAAAATAGTAGTAAAAAAATGTTACTGCGGAAACTTTTTTATTTTCATTTCTTGAAAATCAATATTTCACCGGGCGCGTCAAAATATATATCCCATCATAGTAAGTTTTAACAGAAATGTAGTGTTCGTTTGAAAATTTACGGAACCAATGAGCCTTTGGAAATAGTTTTATCTGCCATTTATGTTATCGAATACATTCTTCTAATAATATTGTAACGTTTATTCTAATTTATATTTACAATTAATTTATATTTACAGATTTTGCGCTGGATTTTTCTAGATGTTACGTTTTCCAGATCATTCTTGAAAATAAGGCGGAGGAGCCATAGTCGTATCATATGGGAATTTCACTGGGGGCACTAATTGAGCACATTAATGCAGCAGCTCGCGTAACAATATGTTTATGTTCAGGACATCTTTGGAAATAAACTGGAGATGGGAGTACCATAAAACCGAATAATATTATGGAAGATTTTTCTTAAACTATTTTAAGAGCAAACAAATTTATAATTGATAAATTTAGTCTTATGATGCTCTCATCGTTCAGCTTTATCATACTCTTAAAGCAGCTCTGGGATTTGTTACTCTTATAAATGTTTTAATAATAAGTTTTATGGTTATCCTAAAAACGTTATGCTAGGCTTCAAAATTCAGCTAGTAGATGTTTTAAAAAGATCTTTTAAATTACTCCTGAAAACCGTCTTAGGATTCTCTCTTTTATCTTGAAGCCTACTTGTGACAGCTTTATAAGTATCCCATAGATGAAGAAGTTTTATGAAAATGGAATGAAATAAGCTTTATAGGTATCCTGTATACCAAGTTAAAACTCAAATTGTTACTTGGGGTGGAACGGGTGCGTTTTATCATAACGACGGTCCCGTTATTTAACAGAGAGAACTGTCAAAAATAACACCTCGTTTAAAATATAACGGTACCGTTATATTCCAATTGAGTGTTCTGGGCCGATATTCTCAACTCGCTCCTCTCACAAGCGAACGATCTGTAAAGGGAGTGATTTGATTGGCAGCGATGTGGTATAGTTTGTTCAACCATCTTTTGCCGTTACATCATAATCGGTGACGTATTCTGCCGTTTTACGTATGTCTTATATTTGTTGAATGTTATTTTACACAACCTCAAAATTATAATCAATGACATATGTTAAGAATTGTTTTCAAAATATGACAACTGAACTGTCAAAAGTAACACATAAAATTTATGTCAACCTTAGATAAGAAGTACGTTAATGACGTCATAATTTCGTCTCATCCATTTCATGAATGAGAGAGCAAGCTGGACAATGTATGACGTAACGGCAAAGGATGGCTGAACAAACTATATTTGTAGATTCTCATGTACACATCGCGTCATATAAAACTGGTACAACTATTATAATCCAAAATAGTGTTTTTGTAGCTGTGTAAATTGATCTTTTAAAAATTGTCAATGCTAAACCAGCTGTTATGGTATAATTTCTAGGG
>CAJUYG010000298.1:90231-175022 GCA_910591675.1 Galerucella calmariensis
CAATTCTTTAAATTAGTTTTTCTAATTCTTCTTAATGCGGTTGTTATGGAAGCATTGAAGTTTACTGCAACTTTTGCATGTCTTGCAGTATGGAATGGATTTTCCCTCAAATAATCAGTTAATGCTTCGTCTTGCTCCGCTGTAGTTATAAATGGTCTTCTAGTTCCTCTTTTTCTGCTAACAGTTTGATCGTTATCCCACCTTTTTTTAATGTTTTGAATCGTGGTTCTACTTCTATTTAACTCTTGTGCAAGTCGTCTAATGGACCAACCATCCTCTATTTTGGAAATGATTCGCATTTTATCGAATTCACTTGAATGTGCTGGCATCGTGGATAATGCGTTTTGTCAATGACACATGTGTCTGTTTGTCATTTTGATTAGTTAAGTTTGGTTTACATAGGGAAAAAAAAGTGTACCAGTTTTATATGACGCGGAGTGTACCACTGCACTCGCAAATTTGTATCACGAGCGACTAGCTACGGCAACACCGCGATTTCAACGTATTTTGACATTAATGTCAAGATAGTTTTTGGTTCTGTGTTTCGAATTTAAATTTAAATGCTTCTTCAAGACCTTCTAGTAGTCCAATATACATAAGACGACGACAATCCCTTATATAATATGACTACAATTATAAATGATTTATATACAATTATAATTTTCAACACTGCTTCAATGAAAATTAAAGGTTAGAATTGTCTATTTACATGCAAATAATTGACATATAATATGTCAGTGATGAGAATGCGAGTGAAATAAAGCACTCCTCTTCGCGGGAGCGTTCCAATTGCGAGGAGAGGGCATGATAATCGAGACAGCAATGAATTTCGATCTCCTCGCATTCAACGACATCGATATTGCTCCAAGCGAGGGCCTGAGAATACCGGCCCTGAATACGGGTGTGCTCCTGCATGCTCCAACCCAAAGTCGATTGTTTTTTCAAGTCTAATTTCACAATTATTTCCAGAATAATAAGAAAAATATCATTATTATATGAATTGGAATCTTTATTACGTTATTGAATGTAAATTCCTTTAGCAATAAATTAAAGTAAATTTGTACAAACTAAACAGTTTATAAAACCTTCATTGCTATAATCTATAACGTTATTAGACACACATTCTAAACACTTAGATTTAATGAAAATATTTATTCTTTGATGTAAGAAGTACTTACCACTTGAGTTATTTTCGTATAATGCATAGTAATTAATAAAATATAGAGGCAGATGAAGCGAGACTTCCACATTTCTTTCTTATTTATAATCTGAATAAACATTCTACATACGAGAAATATAGCAAAGGAGTTGCGAGATATTTTATGTTTGCCCAGCTGTCATCTTTCGGGAACAAATATACAGAGGTTTTTATGTAGAAGGCTGTTTGGTGTGAATAAACTGTCATTAGCTCTAAAATATCTCCAAGTCGTGATGCTCCCTCTTTTCTCAACATTCTGAAAAAATCACTTACAGTTCCTTATACCTGTAGATAAACCATACTCAGCATTCAAAACAAAACTGATACTAGTTGTTGCTTAAAATACAGGATTAAGACTATCATATCACTTTTTAATACAATTTTCATTATTTAATCAAAATTTGACAACTATAGTATATTATTAAACGAGCAATTTATGATAGCCATAATTCACGATGGGTGACGTTTGCGTCACGAGCCGCAGGCGAGGGGCGCAAGTCACCCAAGTGAATTATGGCCATAAATTGCGAGTAGAATACTATACTTTGTCCACGACACTTAATTTATTTATTAATAAATAAAAGTCAGTAGCGATTTGGCATATTACTAACCTCAAAATGTTGTGGCAGCTACTTCAAATAATTTGACATATATAGAGATGGGCGATACTGTAGAAAGTATCAATACAACGTACCGTTATAAATATATCGTTTTGAAATACTTAATATTAGAAAATATCGTTATGAAAAGTATCAATACTAAAAATTACAATATTTTATAGATACGATATATGTCAGAAACAAATTTCCTGAACAAAATACACAGATTTAATAGTTTATTATGAACCATAATTCACGACAGTTGATATATGGGTACCATATACCTTTAGTTAGGAGGTAAAATATTGACTTATTATTAGGTGGTCGTGGACAAACTAACTAAATTAAGCCTTGGATAACAGCTGGATTAATAAAGTCGATTAAACAAAGAGGTTATCTTAAGAAAAAACTAAATAAACATTTTACAGCCGAATCTCAGCAAGAATATAAAACGTATAGAAATAAACTGAATGCTATACTAAAAACAAATATTATCAAAAAAAAATAAATGAAGCAGGTAATGACACAAAAAAAATGTGGAAAGTTATAAATTATATTTCAGGTAGTCCACAAAAATCTAAAAATATTGAAAACACAACTATTTTTAATAGCAATAAAATGTCAGTAAATAATAATAAAGAGAAAGCCAATGTATTTAACAATTTTTTTTCCAACATCGGAACGGAAATGGCAAATAATATACCTCCTGTTACCTTACCTGACAAATTTACAATCAATGATAAAGTCCAGTCATGTATTTTCCTAAAACCAGTAGATAATATGGAGATAATCATACTAATATCAAAGTTAAAAAACAATTGTGCCCCTGGCCCAGATAAAATACAGGTAAAAACTATAAAAAGTATTCATTTGCTTATATCAGAGCCATTAGCACATATAATAAATCTTTGTTTCCAGAGTGGAAAAATACCCCTGCAATGGAAAGAATCATTGGTGACACCTATTTATAAATCGGAAGATGCAAGTAAGGTTAATAATTACAGGCCCATATCCTTAATAAGCAATTTTGCAAAAATATTTGAGATGGCGTTAAAAGAAATACTGCTTGAATTTTTTAACTTAAATAACATTATAACTAAAAAACAATATGGATTCATAAAGAACTCAAGCACTGAAAATGCGGTGGTAGATTTGGTGGAGAGTACGGTGAGAGCCTTGGATGAGTCTTTAAAGTGCATTGCAATTTTTCTCGATCTAGCCAAAGCTTTCGACACGGTATCTCATGAAATCCTATTAGATAAGTTAAATAATTATGGTGTCAGGGGAATTGCGTTAAAACTCATATCAGATTACTTAAAAGATAGATTTCAGCGAGTAAAAGTAGGTACTGAATTAAGTTCTGAATCCAAAATAAAAATTGGTGTTCCACAGGGCACGGTGTTAGGACCATTGCTTTTTATTATATATCTAAATAATATTACAAAAATAAATAATTTCAACGGACACCTAATTAGCTATGCCGATGACACTACAATAATCTTTATTGGTAAAAATTGGGAGAATGTTAAAACAAATGCAGAAAATAACTTAAAAAATATTAGCATGTGGCTCAATTTCAATAAACTCACACTAAATATCAAGAAAACGAAATATATCACTTTCAGTCCTACAACTGTCGATCAACCAACTGAACTTACTATACAATTACATGAACCCCAATGTACATCAGATAAAAATTGTAATTGTTCAAAAATAGATAAAATCTCCTCTATAAAATACCTGGATGTTTATGTCGATCAGCATATGCGAAGGTCGGAACATATTACCTACGTGAGTAAGCGATTAAGAGCATTAATGCTCAAATTTTACACCTTAAGGGATATTCTCTCCGAAAATAAGTTGAAAATAATTTATAACTCGCTTGCAGAATCGGTTTTAAGATATTGCATTATTGCATGGGGTGGGACTTTTAATACAACACTTAAGATTTTAGAGACAGTTCAAAACACCTTACTTAGAATTATATTTAAAAAAACAAAAAGCTATATGAGGGAACTGAAATATTTAATATTAAGACACTTTATATGTATAGCTGCATTCTAAACGTATATAACAATCCCAACAAATTTAACTACAAAGAAAAAAAATTAACACGGTCTTTAGCAAATATGGATCTACATGTCCCGTATTTAAAAAAAACTGTAACTCAAACATCGTTTTTTTTTCTTCGGTCCAAAATGTTATAACCTAATCCCAATTAGTATTAAAACAGAACCAAAACTATTTAAATTTGAAAAACATATAGAAAACTACATAACTACTCACTCACAATTGTTTATGGATATTATATCTTAAAAATGACATTATCAATAAATTGGTAAATGATAGCATCAATGTTTCTATGTACGAAAATAATTAATTATTCTCCGTTGGGTGTTATGCTTCCTCTGCTTTACCCTACAGCAAAACTAAAGTTGAAAACACCAACCTTTTATTACCAATACAATAAATAATATATCTTAAAACTTAGTCCAGTGCAAAACAGACAAATTTTTTTCTAGGCACGGACTGAGTTGAAGGATATTAAATGAAATGAAGTAAATTGTAAAATTATTGTATTTAAATATTTATAATGAATAAACTGAAACTGAAACATTTTAATATAAAGTTATCACTATAGTCCAGTCGAGTTAGCCAGAAAACTATCAAAACATGGATGTGAAAGCAGAGGCGAGATTTTTGATGGAATACCTCAAAAATATAGTTAATTTATAATCAATTGCCACCACCGGTTTTTAGGCTGTGCTAATTGCACAATAATAGTTTATAGCCAATAATGGGCATTTTTCGACATGTTTTCGAATTTTACTCTAAAATTGATAAACATTAGGTAAAAGAAATAGACATTGTTAGAATAAAGACATATGCCACAAAAAATTGTTTGGACTTACAATAAGGTTACAGCTATCATTTGCAAAGATTCAATCAACAATTTTTTCGGTTTAACTGACTCAGTTTAAAAAAGTGATTGACATTCCACCTCAGTAACAATAAAATTGAGATATCTGTGCGGTTTTTTATTTACAGGACTTGAAAAGACACAACTTTTGGCGTTTTGAACGTTTAATCCTGACCATTTAATCCCGAGTTATTCAATCCCAAACTTGATCAACGATTCTAGGCAAACGAACAACGATATAACGAAAAAAAATACTATCATGCAAGTCCTTCTGCATACTTCCCAGATATTTTCCATAACACCTACCTTTCATAGCTTATCAACAATTAAATAAAATAGAATAGAATAGAATGTGCACGGAAGATGCTGTGATTCCGAGGAGAGGGCATGGCTGAGTATAGCGGAGGGAGCCATAGAGTTACTACATATAGAGGCAAAAAGTCAGCTCGGAATCCATCAGCATCTAAGAGAGAGATAGAAAGTCGGAGGGTTAGGCTGTCTTTATCTAATAGCGCAAACGCTGTATACACAGATAATGGCAGAGAAACCTCTGTTCAAACGGACATTCCCTCTCACACAGTGGCCTATGGTTTGTTGCCTCTATTTGTATTAACTCTATGGAGGGAGCACAGATTATAATATGTGACTATAGCTTGAATCGTACCTGCAAGTCGGTATTGTCTTTTTTGTTAGAATCGTTGATCAAGTTTGGGATTCAATAACTCGGGATCAAACGGTCCGAATTGAACGTTCAGAACGCTAAAAGTTGTGTTTTTCCAAGTCCTTCAAGTTGGTTTTTTCAGATTCTAATTAAAATGAAAAACCGCACAGATATCTTAATAATTGTTACTAAGGTAAAATTTGAACCACTTTTTAAGCTAACGTCTGAGTCAGTTTAACCGGAAAAATTGTTGATTGAATTATCGCATATGATAGCTGTAACCTTCTAGTATGTGAAAAACATTATTGTAAGTTTAAACAATTTTTTGTGTCATATGTCTTTATTCTAACAATATATATTTCTTTTACCTAATGTTTATCAACAACTAGATTACTCAACAACTAATAAATAACGTATTATGAGACAAATAATGATTTACATTGCTTCATACATTGCATAAGTATTTTGCGTCTGAAAAACAGCTGTTTTTTCAGTTTTTTTTACTTATTCATCCGCTGTGGCTGCTTGGATGGGTATTTTACATTTTGAACATACATATTTAAATTATACAGGTTGCCCCTGTAAAAGTTCCGGATTGTTAACCATTGGGTATGAGCCGCCCCTGGTCTTCATATAGTAGCGTAGAATTATTTAATCCGTCAAACACACTACATGGATATACGTAATCATCCATTGAAAATTCATAATGTTCCAATGTATAATTAAGATAATTTTTTACTGAATATAGTAACCAATCAAATTACTTAATTTCAAGTCATGTGTCAAATTTCATCCAATCACCGCTGTATTACAGCGATAATACCCTACATGTGGTGTTTTCAGTTTGGTGTTTATGTTTTATTAAAAATTAATTAAACGTCAAATTGACAACTGGAATAAAAATGTCGGAAATATTTGGTATTGCATCTAACGTTTCAATTAATTTACCAGTTGTACTTTTAACAACTGTAGTTTTGAATAAAAATGAATAATTTTTGATTAAAACTAATAAAGTTTGTATTGAGAAGTATTAAAGCGTCAGATTGACAATCAATTTTTTGATATCTACAAAGTAAAAAATTATCTTATCGAATACTCCTCGGGTCTTGATAAATACTCAAAATTTTGTCGTAGAGAATCCTTCAAGCGTGTTGCTCAAAGATAATAGCCCTCGGCCTTGGGCTATTATCAAGCAACACGCTTTCAGCATTCTCTATGACAAAATTATCTCGGTATTATCAAGACCCTAGGGGTATTACTACTGAAAATATACTTAGAAATTTGAGTTCTGATTTCGCAACTTTAAAGGCCTATATCTCAGAAACGTCATCTACTCACTCCCGAATCTTTTGCATTAAGTCCCGGAACACCCTATGTGGTATATCTGTTCAAGTACAGAGGGAAACATTATACTACCTATTAATTCTCGATAAGGATCACAACTATTAGCTTTTTCTAATTTAAATTTAACCTCCATGGGAGTCGAAGCTTTATTACAGTCCGCCATTCCAAACTTCTATAAAACAGTTTTTTAAATAAACTTTTTTCATACTTGAAACTTGTTTAACCTGCACTAGAAATTTTATTGCAAACTTCTTTTTAAATCTTGAATAGCTCATTTTTACCACCTTTACTAATTGCAAAGGCAAACAAATCGTCTACATACATCGTAGTCTTTTACTTGGATACATTTTTTTGACTGTAATTGTCGATAACCATATTTAATAAAAACATGCACTTTATTGCATGTTTCAGTTTATAAATACCCTTTTTCAATAACCATAGTTTATTTCTCCTGGCATCACTTATTTCAAATCCTTCGGGCTGCTCCATATAAATAGTTTCCGTTAAATCGCCATTTTAAAATGATGTACTCACAAAAACACCTAGACCAAATCATGTACGAAGAGTGTAAAACCTCTGGAAACTAGAAGAGCCTAATTGCCTTATTACCGATCTTATCGAAAATAATCAAAATTCTAATGAATAACCGTCTATTGCCTGTTCTTTACAAACATAAAATTTTAAAATTTCTACAATTTGGTTTCCTACCTAATGTATGCACTAATGACTCAATGTTGTCTGCCCTGGATGAAATATCCGACACTTAATAATAAACTTCTTATGGCTTCGATTTTTTGTGATTTTGCGAATGCCTGGAATTTCATGGAATTTTGATAAATAAACTAGAATATTATGGCATCCGTAGTATTCCTTTAGAATGATTTGAATCCTACCATATATGTAGAAAGCAACTGGTACGAGTAAATGGTAGAGTCTAGAAAAATTTACCGGTTAGCAGTGGTGTTCCCCAGGGTTCAGTTTTAGGTTCAATCTTTATTTGGTTTTTATTAACGATGTCACAGATTTACGGATGATTGGTGAATTCACATTATTTGCTGATGACACTAGTATGTAACCTGGAGTACCTATAGCCCAGAAAACATTATAAAAATCAGTTAAGAGCTGAAGCTTAAACTGGGGCGCCCTTAATTGGCCAGTTTCACTACCTTGAAGCTACTGTATTATTACTTAATCAATAACAAGAAATGACCGTGCTATTACCTCTAATTAGCCTTCTATCATTTACTCCTAAATAAACTTATATTGACCACCTTCATTAGGTTGACCCTAAAACAACTATCAACTTACTGCCTAATAGCTGACCATTAAATTACTATTAGTTGACTCTCTGATTTCCTATTAATTGACCGTAGTGTGACTATTTTCAAAATAAAAAAAAATAAACTTCTTCATCAATTAAATAATATTGGATAATTTCATCTTTTTTTAAAAGAAATGTACCTAAGAAGTGGGTTCATTTGTACCCATCAGCACTTAAAAAAAAATTAGTTAAGAAGTTATAAAACTTCCAACGTTTATTTATATCTAAAACATATGAAACAATCTTTTTACTCTAAAAGTTATAACTACTCGTATATAAAGATAAGTAATATTATTTTCGATAAAAATTCATAAAACAGTTCTTCTCTTTTTGAAGACATAGATGAATCTTACATTTTGTGCATTTCCATCGAGATTTCCCACCACAATTCTGATTTTTACGGAATGTTCAGGCCGACATTGTCATAACGGACTTCATCTAGTGGTCTAGCTTCAACATTTTGACGTTTAACTATTGAAGGACTGGATTCATTTGCCGATGAAGGTCGCCCTCTTTTTCTGTTATGATATTGTTCAACTTTCACAAGAGATTCACCTATATGCATTCTGAAGTGCAGCAAATCCAAAATATCTTTCTTCGCAATTCCTAGAACAGCTGCATCCTTTTTGTACTCCAACCAAGAGTTGATTAACGCCGTATCAATAGCATGGAAAATCATTCTTACTGTCCATTTCTTGCAACGACTTTTAGATCTGTAATAAGCAATGAGCGCTTCTGCCTTATCAGTTCCCCCCATTGAACAGTTGTATTTTTGTATTATTTCAGGTCGCTTTACCTCAACATAAGTTTTTGTTACCTCATCCCATCTCTTTGCAGTATCTTCTTTTCCAACACCAACAAAGTTTGAAGCTAAAGTTACTGGTTTATTATCTAACCAGTTCACAATTACGATTCCATCAGTAGAAAGCACAAGTTCAGATGTTCCTCTCTTTTTTTACGAAATCTTTTTTCTTTGAAATTGGTGGTTTACAAAATCTATCTGATCTAATTGTACCGGCAGCAAGAATACCTCTCGTTTAGTATTTGTAGGAGATGGTATGTTGTGAAGTAATTGTCACAAAATAACTTATGTTTGCCGGGTTTCAGATGTTCACTGAGATGTAAGACGGCTGTTGCTCCTTGCCCATATTTTTTTAACAAATTTGGTTGGAATTCAGTTGTTTTTCCTTGGTAGACGATGAAGTTATAGGTTAGACCACTTTCTCCGCTCAACAGAGGCAGTTTTATACCCCAAGGATGGAGTTTATTTTTTATATATTGTTTGAGAAAAAGTCTACCTCTGAAAGGTATCATCTGCTCCTCTACACAAACGTTTGTTTCAATATCTAACTCTCTACATCTTTTCAAAACAGAGTCAAAAATTGGGCGTACTTTCCATACCTTATCTTCACTGTTTCTAGGTGCCAAATTGTCCACACAATGTACGTGTGTGCGTAACGCTTCAGGGTAATCGTTTCGGTAAATAAATTCACTTTCAGTTTCCTGATCCAAAACATACTAAGTCTAGGAAACCTTAAATTCCCCGCAATTATTGTCAATCCAAAAAAGGCCCTCATTTCTGATAAATTTGTTGGCTGAAAGCTAGTGGTCCCATTCTGAATAGCGTACATATTCGTATACTGGACTATATTTTCGAATGAAGTATTGGGAACGTATTTTAGAAAGTAGGTAATTGGATAATTTTCAGTTATATTGTTATTAGATAAGCGAGAAGTTTGACAATACAAATCTTTTGTAATATATTCAACATTCTCTAACCATTTCACAAGTTTTTTTGGAGTGACCCATTCATAACTATTTTCTATCTCAACCTCCTCGATATTATTTATTGTTTCATTCTCATCATCTGAGCTGTTTTCATTCTCATCATAGAAGCTGTCCTCGTGTTCTCCACTGATAGGTCCTTCTTCATCCTGTATCATTCCTCGAATTACCACATCCTCGTCACCATCATCTGCGTCGTCACTCAAACACTCCAAATCAGATGTGCCAGTTTCCAATTCCAGCAGGAGTTCTTCCTCAGTTAAAAATTGTTTATTTCATCGCTTTGAAGCCATAGTGATCTAAATAATAATAAGAAAAAAAAATTACCGACTAAAAATAAAAGATCACTCTATTGTTTTTGGGTACAGATGTACCCTTCAATTTTTATGACCACTTAGTTAGTTACACAAATAAAATATGAACAAAATATATCTTCCATCCGTAAAATACAACATTTTTCTATATCTTCTAGCAATGAAATATAAATGATGACCATTGAAACCAACAGTAATTGAAGATTACAAATAACATTACTTACTTCGGCTGTCACTCACATGAAAACACTGACACTTGAACGGTTTGAACGTCAAAACGATGACACTGTTGTTGCCATCTTATATAGGAAGTGAAATGAGATGTATAAGGATTACAATTTCCGTTAATACAGCTATAGTCTGTTTCTTATTGTCTGACAGCACGCGAAAAGGTCACAGATGCTAGTCAGGCAGTAAACCATAAGCGTCACCGTTCATCTAGGGAATTTATTTACTATTTAATTTTATACCCGATCTGATATATAAAGGTAATATGAATCTAAATTCGGTTAGTTAAAACAACTTGATAATTTCCAAGAAACATTACAATAGGGTCCTACTAGGGATTGTCCTAATGACTACTTAGAAATTTTGCAGGTATATACGGTGAAACTTGGTCTCGTCCAAATTTGTATAATTTGTTTTGCTCAGAGTCGCCTACGTTCCATAAGTGTTAACTGTGTTGTGAAAAATGTCTTCAAGTTTCACCCCAGTAAAGTGTAAGAGCGTGCTTAGCTTACAAACGAAGACTGTAGTAAATGTGCATGATGCAATTGTACATCAAATGCCGGCTGCTACTGTTAGAAATATAGTTTCGACATGTTCCAATATGACAGGAGTTAGTGAATCTACTATTTACAGGCTTCTAAGGGAGAGGAAAAATCGAAATATATCTCCACCTGAAAAGTCAACTGGAAGAAAACCACTTGACCTTGATGAACATATGCAAAATACAATAAGACGAAAAGTACACGAATTATATTTTAAAAAAGAAATCCCAACCCTCGATATAAGACGACATAGGGCGAAAAACTGTGTGGAAAATATTACACAAATTAAATTTTACTTGGAAGAAGCTAAGTCGCAAATCATGAATCATGAATTTTATTTCAACTGTAATGTCGACCGAATCTAATTAAATAAGCAGAATAAACTAATATCGTAATCTACGCCACTGCCGCAATATTTATCGTTTATCTAGCATTGTTCAGTTTTATTACCATATTGTATTTTGAGCTGAAACAGGGATGTATAGATAACCAATACAGACACCTACTTGTTTGGCATTAGAATTTTAGTATTGTAACGTTTATTCTAATTTATATTTACAATTAATTTATATTTACAGATTTATATTCAAATACAGTCCTTATTTAATAATTTATATATCACACTAAACACACACTAACTAATTTATATGAGAGTCACTTAATAAACACTTTATCGAGGCGCGATTGCTTTCTTTCAGTATCGACACTAACTGACTAACTAACTCCGCTGCGATGCTCGTCGCCTATTTATACTCGCACGACTTGTTCTAGAGACTTCTCGAACTCGAAGTTTTGGTGGATGCGCCGGGTTTTTCTAGATGTTACGTTTTCCAGATCATTCTTGAAAATACGGCGGAGGAGCCATAGTCGTACCATATGGGAATTTCACTGGGGGCACTAATTGAGCACATTAATGCAGCAGCTCGCGTAACATTGCCCCCTCCTTAAGAGACAGTTCCTCCTGGAACTAACTAGGAAACTGAAACGAGATGACTGTATCGGCAACTGGTTCCCTTGTTACATTTTCCAGTTGCATGGAAGTAACATGCGACCGTCTTCTCTGTTGGCTGTGTCTCCCGTGCTCGGCCGCAGACTAGTACCTGCACTTCGGTGTCTCGGAAGATTACTTCTACCATGTTACGGATTATTCGCCAATCTAAATGCCTACATTCAATCTTGGGCATGGCTAGCCTATGCACGTCCAATTCAAGCACATGCTCCCTCAAGCTTCGTAATGCTTCCCAGACATCCTCGTACGTTGGTCTTTCGTCGAAGGTGTTTCTCGTCACTAGGTGGAAATTGTAGCGGGAGCCATCTTGCAGCTTCAGAGCTTTACCTGGTACTGGTAACTGGTTTTGCAAACGTCGGGCGCCACTCTTCTTTATGAACAGAGATGCTAGCCCACGTGCATCGGTTACGCTGGCAGGGATGTTTATTGCCAGTGAGTATTCCTCTGGAACGGTAAGCATGTCTTGTCGTCTCTCAGTGGTGACGCCGAATCTTGCTTTTCCGGTACCACCATAAGCACCCATGAACTCTCCAAAAGCAGAATCGGCTACTTCCTGAAGCTGGTTTACTTCCTCATCGTGGTCACCCTCGAATGGCGCTAATCGGTTACGGTGTACCACCTTTGGCTTTCCGTTTGGGATCTTGCTGATACGATATATGACATCGTTGATTCGTTTCTTCACGAGGTACGGACCGTCCCAAGCTTTCTGCAACTTTGGAGAAAAACCCTTTTGTCTTCTTGGGTTATGCAGCCAGACTTTGTCTCCTTCGTGGAAACCTCCTTCTGTAGCTTGCGTATCGTACCTTTTCTTCATCCTATCGCTAGCGATCTGGAGATTCGATCGAACCAGCTCGTGTACGTCGTCCATTCTTTTTCTCAGCTGGGTCACGTAATCTTCACCAGCTATGTCTTCTCCGGGTCGGCATCCAAATTCAAGGTCGCAGGGTAATCTCATTTCGCGTCCTAACAGAACTTTCGCTGGTGTTTGGCCGGTAGACTCATTGATGGCGGATCTGTAGGCCATCGCAAATAGCGAGAGATATTGGTCCCAATCTCGCTGATGGTTAGATACTACTTTAGACAGGTATTTACCAAGAGCTCTGTTCATTCGCTCTACCATTCCGTCCGACTGTGGATGCAAAGCCGTAGTTCTCGTTTTCTTCATGCCGAGCTTTTCACAAACTTCCTGGAACAGCTGGCTTTCGAAGTTTCTGCCCTGGTCGCTGTGTATTTCCAGGGGCACTCCATATCGGCAAATGAACTCATTCAAAAGCACGTCGGCAACAGTTGCGGCTTCTTGGTTTGGAATGGCATACGCTTCTACCCATTTTGTGAAATAATCCATCACCACCAAAATGTACCTGCTGCCATTTGCTGTCGGTGGAAACGGTCCGGCAATGTCCAGGGCAATGCGTTCAAAAGGGCTTCCGACATTGTACTGCTTCATGGGAGCCTTTCTTCTTCCTTGTGGTCCATTGGTCGTAGCCACAGGTAGTGCACTTCTTACACCAGTCCTTCACATCTTCGGAACTGTGCATCCAATAAAACCGTTCTCGCACTTTCTGGAGGGTCTTCTTTACACCTAGATGTCCTCCTGACGGACTGTCGTGTAATTTCCGCAGTACTGCTGCTACCCTTGTTCTTGGAATCACCAACTGCCTTCTAATTTCGGAACCTTCATCGTTCTCGATTACTCGCTGTAGCAAACCGTTTTCCAGAACCAGCGAGTCCCACTGGGCCCAATACGATTTCATCGTTGGCGAGTACCTTGCAATCTCCTGCCAAGTAGGTCGACAGTTTTCCTTTTTCCAATGTCGGATTTTCTTCAAGTCGGGATCGTTCTCTTGTTCCTCTTCCAACTTTTCCGGTGTCCATTCGTCGCTGGTCACCGTGGTTCTTCGAATGGCAGCTTCCTTAGCTTATGTTTTGGTGCAGTGAGAGCACTCTGCTGGGCATGGTCTTCTAGAGAGTGAGTCTGCATTTCTGTGGCTTATTCCGGCTCTATGCTCAATAGTGAAATTATATTCTTGGAGCCGCTCGATCCATCTGGCGATTTGACCTTCAGGGTTCTTAAATTGCATAAGCCACTTAAGTGCGGCATGATCGGTTCTAATCACAAATTTCTTCCCATACAGATACTGATAGAAGTGCTCCACGGACTTCACTACTGCTAGGAGCTCTCTTCTTGTGACGCAGTAATTAATTTTGCTCTGGTTTGGAAAGAACTTTACTAAAATATCCCAGAACTTTCTCTTGTCCTCCTTGAACCTGTGATAGCACTCCTCCAATTCCAACATTGCTAGCATCAGTATCTAGTATAAATTCTCCCTCTGGTAGTGGATAGCCGAGTATAGGTGCAGTAGTCAAGTGATTTTACAAGGTTTTGAACGAAGTTTGACAGTCTTCGTCCCAGCGAAACTCCCTTGCTTCCTCTGTAAGTCGTGTCAAAGGTTTAGCGATATCTGCAAACTTCTTTATAAATCGCCTGTAGTATGTACAGAGTCCAAGGAAGCTTCTAACTTGGTGCTTGTCGGTGGGTCTTGGCCACTTTCGTACGGTAGCAGCTTTTTCTTCGTCTACAGCTACACCATCCTTGCTGACTACATTGCCTAGATAATTGACTTTGTTTTGAAATAGTTGACATTTCTTGGGGTTGAGCATCAGTTGGCAGCTTGCAACCTTTTGAAGACACCTTCCAAATTGTTTCGATGTTCTTCGAACGTCCTTCCCAAGACTATGATGTCATCGAGGTACACTAAGCATGTCTTCCAGGACAACCCTCGCAATACGTTTTCCATCAGTCTTTCGAACGTGGCGGGGGCATTGCACAGCCCAAATGGCATAACGGTGAAATGCCATAGTCCAGATCCGGTGGCAAACGCTGTCTTTTCTTTATCGGTTGGATCCATTTCTACCTGCCAATATCCAGACTTCAGGTCCAAGGTAGAAAACAATTTGCTACCGGCCAGCGTATCCAGAGTATCGTCGATTCTCGGTAGAGGATAGCTATCTTTCTTTGTAACATTGTTCAATTGCCGGTAGTCCACGCAAAACCTCGTGGTTCCATCCTTCTTCTTCACCAGAACTACCGGAGAGACCCAAGGGCTGGTAGAAGGTTCTATTACCTTGTCCTCTTCCATCTCGCGAACAATTCTCCACGCTTCCTCTCTTTTGGCCTGTGGTAGTCGTCGAGCCGATTGTCTTATCGGTTTAGCGTCGCCGGTGTCAATTTTGTGTTTGACAGCAGATGTTCTTCCTGTCTTTCCTCCTTTTGGTACAAAAAGAGATCGGTATTGTAGCAAGAGTTCTCTGATTTTTTTCTTCTCTTGCAGGCTAAGGGATTGTCCAGCCACTGCCATCATTTGTTCAAATTTATTGTTGGCATCATTGGAAGTTGTTGTTTGATGAATTATTGACGCCACTGGTACGCAAGTTCCAATTTTGGTCTCCTTCTTTATAGTTATGGGATGGTCATTTACATTTATAATGCGTACAGGTATTTCTTCGGCAGTCATGACTAACCCTTTTCCTATCAGGATTCCTCGACCAACCTCTTTATCATGATTCCATGGTTCCATCATGACCGGTGTTCCTTCTTCGACGGTTCCTTGTAGCCTTGCCACAGTGCAAAATTCACTACTTGCGGGTACAACTGTATCCTCCTGTACGGCTACCTGAACAGTCTTATCCTCGTGTGGGTGAAGGAATACTTCCTCAGAACCTACTCTAATCACTCGGTTCTTGAAATCTAGCTGGAAGCCATGTAGGTTCATAATGTCCATTCCGAGTATTATGTCCTCTTCGATATCAGCGACAACGACAGTGTGGGTGAACTTCTCTGCACCAATTCCCAATTGCACCGGTAGTTCTCCATGGACATTGGCGCTTTTCACCGGTGACAGTCCTGAGTCGCAGTCTCGTCGGTAAAAGTCTTTTCCGGGTGTTGACAGTCTCGGGGCGAATAATAGTCCTCGTTGCTCCAGTGTCCACCAATAGTGTATACTTCCTACCATTAACTTCACCATCCACGTATACACTATCATCGCGACATTTCAGAGAGGCTATTAGAATGAGAGGGTCTTTGGAAGGTCTTCGGGTCGAAGCTGCCCTCTGAAGGTCGACCCTTCCTAGTTTTCCTGCTGGGCGTCTTTGTTTGTAGCAGTTCTCGGTCGCTTGCACGAACTGCGTACATGTCCCATTTCTCCACAATTCCAGCATCTCACAGCTTTCGATTTTCCATTTGAGATGCTTTTTATCATGTTGACAAGCTGGTCAAGCTTGTTCTCCACTTCTTCGTCTGCTACAGCCCTCATCTTGCCGTATACTCCGGAAGCCTGTGTAGCTGCTTCGTACTCCAAGGCTGCAGAGAGTACGTCGACCAGTGTCTTGTGCCGAGCCAAGCGTAGAGTTCTCTGCATTTCATGGTCACGAACTCCGTCGATGAATGTCTGTACCCCTAAACATTCCATGACATTCTCCGGTTCCGATGGATAGGCAAACCGCACCAACCTCGCAATGTCTGCTTCGAATTCCTGCAGAGTTTCGTCGCGTTTTTGTTTGCGGTTTTTCAGCTGCGACTGGTACAGATGCTCCAAGTGTTCCAGGCCATATCTCATGTTCAATCGCTTTTTGAGCTGTTCAAAATCTCTTCCACTGGAATGGTCTGGAGGATATCCATGGCGTCTCCTCTGAGGGCAAGAGTTAAATTCAACGCTTTTTCTTTCTCACTCCAGTTGTTTGCCTTTGATACCGCCTCGAATTGCTTAAGATAGTTCGGCCATGACGTTTTACCATCGAATGTTGGCAGTTTCACTCGGCTGTTAATATCGTTTTCTCTTTTCGGTTTCAACTCTACTTTCTCTGCCAGTTCGTCGTTGTTCGGGGCTTGCCTAGTTGTAATATCCGGGTTATTACTTGTCTTCCTTTCGATTTCTTTGATTTTTTGTTTCATTTTCTGCTCCATTTTTTTAATCTTTCCTTCCACGGCAGAAATATCAGTCTTCATAGATGTCATTTCATTTTTCATGTCCGTCATTTTATTTTCTATGTCCGCCGAAAGTTTACTTTCCATGGACGAAATTTCGTTTTTTATATCAGACATTTTGTTTTCCATTTCAGCGGCAATGTCCCTTTTCATTGACAAATTATCGGCCGAAATATCGTTCTTCATATCAGAAATCTTCTCGTCTATATTAGCAGAAATTGACGAGATTAGGGTGGAGGACTCGTCATTGAATAGGAATGTTTCTGGATCCAAGTCTTCACTTTCCAGTGCTATTTTCAGTCTTTCGACTAATTCACTCTTCTTTCCGGACGTTTCCAACTCGCGATTTTCTAATTCTGCTTTTAGTTCCGTCACTTTCAGGTCACATAGTCTCTTAGCTATTTTTACGTAATTATTTATTTATATTATCCCACTTCTGACACCAATGTAACGTTTATTCTAATAATTTATATTTACAATTAATTTATATGTACAGATTTATATTCAAATACAGTCCTTATTTAATAATTTATATATCACACTAAACACACACTAACTAATTTATATGAGAGTCACTTAATAAACACTTTATCGAGGCGCGATTGCTTTCTTTCAGTATCGACACTAACTGACTAACTAACTCCGCTGCGATGCTCGTCGCCTATTTATACTCGCACGACTTGTTCTAGAGACTTCTCGAACTCGAAGTTTTGGTGGATGCGCCGGGTTTTTCTAGATGTTACGTTTTCCAGATCACTCTTGAAAATACGGCGGAGGAGCCATAGTCGTACCATATGGGAATTTCACTGGGGGCACTAATTGAGCACATTAATGCAGCAGCTCGCGTAACAGTATTTACTTGTAAAGTTCTTAGGATCACTCTGTAAAAGACCAATTTCTAGTTGAATATTTAATGAGGCTACTGTGCTGTCAGACATTAAGAAATAAAGTATACATCAATTGAATGTTTGAAGCTTTCATAGATTCCTAATTTTAACAGGTACAATTGTACCCATGGCCACTGAAAGGGTTAAATACATAACAAATTAATTATTATTGATATTAATATTGAACGTGCAATTTGTAGTATTCTGCAAATTAATTAAAATTAAATTAAAAATTGATTAAAATGTTTTCCAATGATGTCAGATTTCAGTTTTTAACTGCTTTGTCAGCACTAATTGTCGCAAGCGTGGCGATGGAAACTTGGCTGGAAGAGGACGCTTTACTGGCGACAGCTGCTGACTAGTGGAAGGGCCGGCGACCACTGAAGTTAAATATTTTATTCGATAGGCCCTTTTGGAAACTTTCTGCATAACCTTCTGCAACGTTAGAATATTTCAAACTTCCGATTGAAAATACCAATAAATTCAGACAAGCCTTAAGTTTGAGGATAAACTAGCAAATTGCCATTATATTCGAATTCACCTCATTTGGCACTACAAAATAACCCACTATTTCAATTACCTATAAGTTTGTGACTAGTTACGTGTGTGTTACGTCGCGAGTAAGTATTATATAATACTTGATGCTAAATTTTTAACGTGGTTTGCTCCACGGCTCCTTGACCATTAGCGTCAAGAGCTCCAGATAGCCTTAGATGGAGGTTTTTTTTTTTCTCAGGAGCCGTCCCTTCGCCGGTACCACCTCAGCCTCCTCGGCTTATTGTGGATACTAGTGTTCTGACTACAACCTATTCAGCCATTCCGTTCTCTGTATTAGCTCATACAGGTTCTTTGCTGGTTGGTTGTAAAAGTCTTCTGGAGTCATTTGGGGTCTACCATACAGTTTTTGCCTTCTGTGGCACAGTTGCATAGTATATGCAGAGCTGTTTCGGTATCCTTTTTGCATCTTCTGCATGTAAGGTCTCCGTTGTGCAGCACTATTTTGTTTAGGTGCTCCTTTGTGGGAAAATGTCCCGTAAGTAGCCCCGTTATGCTCATTGAGAGCAGTTCTTCCGTCACTTTTTCTGATGGTTCTTTTATGAATTTCTTCCCATGTATTTGCCTGGTCGTATTCTTACAGTGTTTATTGTGTTGTTCTTTCAACCACCCTTTTAACCATGACCTCGTTAAGCATCTGGGGATGCCCACAGCAGGTTCGGGTCCGTTCATCAGAGTTGACGATCCTACTCTTGCGAGTTCGTCAGCTTTTTCATTGCCTGCGATTCCTTTGTGGCCTGGGACCCACTCCAGTGTTACACTGTTCCGAGTCGCCAGACTTCTAAGTTCTTCGCCGCATTCCCATACTAGCTGAGATGTCACCCTATAGTTCTGAAGTGCTTCAAGGGCGGCTTGACTGTCACTGTAGATTTTGATCTGCCTGTTGTTGTAGGCTCTCATATTATTAGCACTTGCACATGCAAGTATTGCATAGACCTCTGCTTGAAATACAGAAGCGTATTTGCCAAGCAAGACGATCCCTTCATATTTGCTCGCCTTGCTGTATATACCCGCTCCGGTGCCGAGCTCATTTTTTAATCCGTCTGTATACCAGATCAGTTCATTCGCTCTACTAAGTGGTGGTGCGTTCTCTTTCTCAAGCTCCTTTCGATCTTTGATGACAATCCCGAAGTTCTTGCGAAAGATATATTTGGTGGTCATGTGGTCTGTTGGCATTTTGAAAATGTCATCATCCACATGCCTTGTCTCTGTGTGTCCTCTCCCATGTGCCACGTCATAGTCTGATGCTTTTTCCAGTCGGGTTAGTGCTGCCCTTGCTTCACACATTATGACACAATGTAGCGGAGGAAGGTCTAGCATTGTCTCCAGTGCCGCTGTAGGAGTAGTCCTCATTGCCCCTGTAATGCCAATGCATGCAAGTCTTTGGACCTTGCTTAGTTTTAGCATAGCAGAGGATTGTCTGATCTTTGGCCACCATACCAGAGATGCATATGTGATCCTGGGAATGACCACCATTTTGTACAGCCAGTGTACCATGCTGGGTCTAAGTCCCCATTTAGTGCCGTAAGTGCGTCTGGCAACCATGAAGGCCACCTCTGCTTTCTTGTTCACGTGCTGGAGGTGTCGATTCCAAGTTAAGCCTGGGTCTAGGATAACCCCAAGATATTTAACTTCATCCGACAATCGTATTGGTTCACCTTGAAGCGTCAGAGGGCCAAGTCCCTCCCTTTTCCTTCTTTTGGTGAACGCAATTATCTGTGTTTTCGAAGGACTATTACGTAGCCCTTCTTTTACAGTCAAGCCTGTTACTACATTTAAAGCCATCTGGAGTCTGTCTCTGGTTGTACTGTTGAATTTACCTTGGGATAGAATTACCAGGTCATCTGCATATCCTATGGTGTTAAATCCGTCTTTGTGTAGGGTTCTGATGAGCCCGTCCATGACCAGGTTCCACAGCAGCGGGGATAGTACTCCCCCCTGTGGACAACCCCTGGTTGCACGTACGGCCATTGTCTCCCCCATCAGAGTTGATTCTATGAGCCTGCTTCCGAGCATGCAGTCTATCCACCTGCAGCTCGTGGCATCGATCCCAGAATTCCTCGTCGCCTTAGCCATAGATTCATGGGAGGTGTTGTCAAAAGCTCCTTCTATATCAAGAAAGGCTGCGAGCAATACCTCTTTGTTTTACAGCACGTATTCAGCCCTTTTTATAAGTTGATGTAATGCTGTTTCGGTTGATTTTCCCTCTCTGTATGCATATTGATCTCGGTGTATTGGTCTTGTAGCCAGTATACCGTCTTTGATATGTCTGTCGAGAAGTTTCTTAAGTCTTCAGCAAGAATGACATTAGACTGATTGGTCTCAGAGCTTTAGCCGTGTCCTGTCCAGATTTTCCAGGTTTTGGTATAATAGATGGAGGTTACGGAAAATTCCATGGTTTTTTACCCTAACTATCTAATTTCAACACGGACGAGCAAAATATCGGTATTTCAGTTAATAACAAATCAAATAGGAACTTAATCCCTTAGTTTATCAATACTCTGTAGTCTATTTTATTTATGAATCTACAGTAGCAAGGAAAATATAGTAATGAACGTAACGGTCAATGCCGGTGAGATTATCAAGTATTATAGATTATCGGGTAACCGAACAAGTTGTTGATAAGCCTCTTTCATGTTCGAAAAACCCTTTGGATTCAAATGAGACACGAGCAGCTACTAATGCGACATCAATAAAATATGATCCACGGAACGCTGATACAACGTCTAAATCTGCCGGATTATTGAACAAATTGTGGCTAAGCCCCTTCCAAATTCAAGAAACCCTGTGGATTCAAAAAAATTACGACAAATAATATTTAGACAATAAAATAAATAAATGGGCTCACGAAATGAAGTAGGAACGGTTTAAATCTTCCCGTTACCAGAACAAGCTGTAGATAAACCTCTTCCAAGTTCGAGAAACCCTTTGGATTGAAAGGAAATGCGGAAAAAAATTATTATAAACTACTAATCCCGAAATCAGTTTCACGAGTTTAAAAGGTATTTTATAATCGACGCACCTGAATATAGAACCGGAATAAAACTATAATGATCCAATTCACATAAATATTACGGGTATTTAACGACCTGCGTACACTTAATAGAGAACCAGCGAGTAATCAATATCCTCTAAATTGAACATTCACCGCTGTAATAAAAGTTCGAAAGAAAGCCACTTTCAATGGTAAATCTTATTTATTGATTCTTTCCAACACACAAAAAACCCACTTAACAAAAGAAGTTTTTAAATCAACATAAATTACAACCAAAAAACCGGTAAAATTTTCAAAAACATATAACGGCGGTATGGAGATTGTTCGAATATACAGTTTATTTTAAAATATTCTTACCTTCTTAACTAAATGCCTCGGCACGGCAAAACACAGAATTTCTACTTTTTGGTTTCTCAGAACTTTAACTAGGTACTATTCCGGTGAGAAATGAGCAGACATCTCAAAATTTCTCTTGTTTTCCAATTTATAATCAAATTTCCTCTCACAATTTTTTGCCCTAGCGGTGGTAAAATTTATTTAATTACAACAAGAAATTTTACATATATCGGACGGCTTTCGGATTTGATTAAAAAGTACATATACATATACGTCCTTTCAGTTGAAAAATTTAAACTCATAAAACGACCCAAAGAATTCAAACTACCCTAATAAATAAAATATCAATGCGGTAACAGAAAGGTAGTCGAAACTAAGTAACGAGTTATATATAAAAAACAGTGGTAAAATAAAATGTTATGGAATAGAGAAATAAATAAACCTCGAAACGATGCCCAAAAAAATAATAACACACATTATAACTTACAACGATTTCATTATAATGTGAGAACTCTTCTCGTTTATAGTTTTTTAGATCAGCCACCCTAACTTACCTTCATAATGGATAATTTACAACGTTTTAACTGTAGGTTCGCCCAAATCGACGCAAATAGATATTCATATTGTTCCATCTCATTGGATGAAGAGAAACATTCTATTATTATCCCAGAGGAAGTATTGGGAAGACAACTATTGAAGGTTAGGACGCAAAGCCGGTTGTTACGTGCCAATTGACAAAAAGAAATGGAAACGGTTGGGGATTCAAATTAAGATCGTAGTGGCGATAACTACTTCTTTGTACATCGTTGTATAACCTCAATTATCTTTTACATAAGATTTACGTTGTTTGACTGATTTTTGTTCCATTCGAAGCTCTGTAAGTATTGTTAATTGCATATATTATAAAAAGGTATGTCAGCACCGGTGTTCCTCCTAGTTATTAATAGGACCGAACATCTAAATAGTGCAATAGATAATTGAAATTTGTTTTGAAGTTGTTCGTTGCAAAAGTTAGCAGATAAGTCGTCACATTGAAATAATGAGCTACAAATGTTAACAAAGAGTTTCCATCCATTTCCTCCTGAAAAGGACCAGCATGTTTGTTTTGAAACGGAGATGGGAAGTGAGTTACTTCCAAAAAGAAAAGCATGGATTTTTGTTATCCATAGGTAAATTTATTTTTCTAGGTTCATAGTGACAACCTGACAAAATACTTTTTAAGCAAACAACTACAAAACAAATTTCAATTATGAATCGCACTAAGAGTTCTCAATAAAAAAACATTTACACAAACAATTCGAAAATAATGTCCTTGATAAATTCAATAAATAATACAACGAATAAAACGAGAAAAAACGAAAAAACTTGAAAGGCAAACTATATAAATTGGAAGCAATCAATGATAACCTTATGGCAAAGAGGAGCAAAGTTATAAAATAATGTACAAAGAAATAGTTCCGTTCTCTGCTACCAGGGTATCGCTTGTGTTGAAATCCCAATCCATATTTATTTTAAAACCAAAATTGAATACCTGGGAATTGTGCATGTACTTAGTACTTAAAATGATAATTATACTTATATTAATATATGAGCCATCCTATTATTTCTCGAAGAAAGGCATTAAGTAGGCTTTAGCATTTTCAGGTTAAAACTTGTATATTGAATAGAGCCCGCCAAAAACATTTTGTCGTACTCTTGTGAATTGTTAAGCCATCTATAATAATCTTCAAAACATTTTTTCATACACACTTCTGATCCTTTATGGTAATACATACCACAGTCACCATTGTTGACGTGTTCAATTTTCGTAAGAGTTTTCATTTTTGTTCAGGGATAAATATTTAGGCCTGCATCAAAATTATTAAAACTATATTGTTATGATCGATTGTCCATTTTCTCAACTCATTCGTAACGAGATTATGCTATTAATGTATATCTAGAAAAAGTATGATGCCTAGATAAATAAAAAGTAAGTACCTACCCGTAACCGTTATAGAACAGCAGTGCCACGGTAAATTAAACAGGAAAATCAAACTATTGAGATAAACATTCACGTATTCAAATATTTTTAGGGCATGAACTATTCTGAATGAATCTACATTTGCCTTATTTTCTCACCTTCCGATAATACGCATCACTTCTCTTTTTTTTTTTTTAATTTGAGAGGTATGCATCGTGTTTTCAATCCTATTACACCCTCAGCACAAAAAACTGATAGCCTTTATTCAGAGTTAAATTTAAAAATAAGATAATGTCTGCAGTGAGCAGTAAATTAGGTTACGGATAAATTACTCCGAATAATAATATTACTCCTAAATAACTCTGTCAACACTCCACATTACCAGTTACCATATCATATTAAATAACTTGTCAGTTAAAATAAATAGCTCGATACTACTTACCATTATTCAATCAGCTACCTTTAAAATTAAAAGTGTCAGATACATTTAATAAGTTTCGGAAATTGACAAAGGCAGAATTCTACAATCTACACTAGACTTTTGAGATAGTTAGAGCCGACGGGTGAGCTGTTCTACTAGTCTAGTTTATGTGCGGTGCTTATACATAAAATTCTATATGTCCAAGAGAGAGCAAAATACTTCCCCTCCATTAAGCACCCGCCACTCTAAACTCGATTGGTCTTAATACTCTCTCAGAAGAGGGGAATGTGACATTGTCTCTATGTTATTATATAGCTTTCTCTATTCCATTCACGGAATGGCGATACGATTAGCCGAATCTGTAAATCTCCTTTTTTGTAGCGAATAGTAAGCTCCAGAAAAAAAATTAAGCAAAAAACTCACTTGGTCTCCAGTTTTCGGCAAATCGATTTATAGATTAGAGATAACCAAATAATGAAGGGGTATAATACAAACGCAATAAGTTGAAAATATTGCATTAAGGTCCATCAGGACCCCGTTAGTGTAAATACGATCGCGAAAATTGAATTTCATGACCAATAACATGCAAATATGGAATATATCTACCGTAAATAATCGTATATAGTAAAAACCAAATAAAGTTGCGCTTACGTCACCAAGGTCGTATTTCTATCGCATGTGTGGCTACATTTCTATAGAAAAGTGCATATACTTAAATTTGTCAATTAATCGGTTCTAAAGATAACCCAATCAATAAAAAAACTTTTGTACCAAAATAATGTATAAGCAATATAGCTTTATTGGGTTTAGACGTCCCTCGATGTAAAAATTTGTGTTGAAATTTTCATAAAGAAGCCTCCAATTATTGACGGTAAAATAGTCACTGCCAGAAATAATGTCATGTTGCCGCGTTGTTTGTGACTTTTCTACTTGTGTAGTGTCATCGATTTTTGAGGTTATAGTTACGTGCTTTATGAAATTCTCTTGAGAAAAATATTTATAATCAAATCGTATGAGAGGGAAAAAATATTTGATCGTCCAGAAATTAGTCCGATAGTTATAAATTTTAATAGTGAAGAGAGTGACACTGATGTTGAATCAGATGAAGAAAATGAACAAGAATTTGAATCTGCCTAGTTTCATTTCACAATATGTTGATTTGTTCAATGTTAGTTTTTTTTCTTTGAAAATGCGTTCATTAATAAACATATTTTATTTTATTGCTTGTATTTTTATTATATTTATTTATTAAAAGATTTGGTAACTCAGTAATAACCTTACCACTTTTATTCTAGAATTCCTTACTTTGTGAAATCTATTCATAAATTTAATGAACAAAAAACGTAAATGAAAAAACTCCATACTATATTAAACGAAAACTATCAAACTATCGTCAATTTTGTAGTTTTCATTTATATTGTGAAATTTTCTACATTTACGTTTTTTGTTTACTTCAGTTATTTTCTGTTGATTTCCATATTTCGGGAACAATCTGACAACGCTGCAAATGTTCACAATGATGACGTGAACGCAACTTTATTTGGTTTTTACTATACTTATGACACTACACAAAAATTAATAGTCTCGTGAACTTATATGAAAAATACGTTACAGAAGTTACATTAGGGAGCTATTTGTGATAAGCTTATATAAATAGTGCTCAACCGTTAAGCAGACTTGAAATTTAGAGTTATTGAAACAATATTAGTGAGTTTATGAAAAAAACTGGATACAAGTCTTGTCTTAACGTACTAACCCAAACTCTGTCCTAGAAGGACTGGTTTATGAAACTCTCATGTTTTCTCCATTTTATCGTTTGTCGTCAAATTGAGAATAAGATAAACATAACCTGGTATAATCACAAATTATGATATTTACCATCAATCCGATAGCGTTTGGAGAAGCTTGATCGCTAATATGGGGACTCTGGATACCTGGAGATATCCAGTATAAATACCCATACTCCTGAATGCAGGGCCTCATAATAATACTTCACTAGCGGGCCAAGCCTGCAGGCACCGCAACCAGTCAAAAGTCGGAGCAATGTATCCGCAGTGCCCAAAAATACAATAGCATTTTCCTCACACTCGAGCAAACCTCGTGTTGAGGATGCTGTGGAAAAACAGGATAGGAGAAAGGCAGGGGCATCCAAACCCTCAACCTCCTCAACTGGTGAGAGTTTCCGGGAAAAATCCTGGACAAAAACTAAGGAAACCCCCCTTCTTCCTGAACTGGGTGAACCTGGAGGAAGGAGCAATCCACTAAAGCGTGGATTCAGTGGAGCTGGGGTGGGATGGTATTTCCGCTTTCTTGAACAGGGACTTGCATCGGATGAAGCAAAAAAGAAGGCAACGGAGCGCAAGAAGCAGGGAGATGAGAAAACATCATTCCTAAATAAAGGAGAAAAACGTGAGCGGTAAGTGGCTACAGCCCACACACCGCAAGTACAGGTGAAGAAGAAAAAGAGGGACATATTAGCCATTCCTTCTGCAGCTGCAGCAAAACTGATAAGAATTGCTAGAGCGTACCCTGAGACTACCCTCAGTGCGGACGACCAAACCTTGTTAGAGAACGCAATAATAGAAGAAATGCATGCTGGATAGGAGCATAAGTTCCAGTTTAGTAACATACATTTCAGACCTGGAGTCGTTCTAGTAGACTGCGAAAGCCACAGGCTGCAGAATGGCTTCGGCTGATAGTACCACAACTTTTTTAATATTAATTCACGGGCAAGCCCAAATCATATAAAATATACAATGGTAAAATGATCTAAAAACAAAAACAAAGAAAAAAAAACATAAAATTGAGAAAAAATAGTGAGTGACAGGTATTAAATTCATATATAGAATAATAAAAGCGGAAACCGAAAATACAGTGAAAATTACAGAGTTAAAAAGAAAGTAAGAAGAGTGATAACACCATAACATCAATCGACAATAAAAAATCAAAAAATATCAAAGTTTAAGCTCTAGCAGATGTTTTTTAAACTTGAAACTTGAACTATTACATATTCCACTTGGTGTGTTGAGAAGCTGTATTAAATCTCTTTGCTTCCTGCGAATCTATAGAGTAGGGATGTTTAAGAAGAGCTCTAAAACATCATTACGTTGGCAAACATGCATTTTTGAGGCAATGTATCTTGAAAAATTGTGTTGAACAGCTTTTAGTTTCGATTTGACCAAGAAGCAATAGAGAGACCCAATAGCAGTGATGCTAGTAGAATCACAGGTGGTTGCTTTATAAAACCCAACATCTTCATAGATTTTTGAACAACAGCAGTAACATGATACTTATAAGTGAGTGAGGAGTCTAATATAACACCAAAGTCTTTAATTTGGGTGATGTTTCCGATGAAAACGCAGAATATGGCACTTGGATTCATTTAAATTCATATTATTTTGTGTACAACAATTTGAGAGGCTATTTAAATCAGATTGCAAAATCAAAACATCATCACTATCATTAACAACTACCTTGAAACATTTGATTTCGTTAGCAAATAACAAAGCTTTGCTACCCTGAAAGCAATACAATCGATGAATAAATTAAATTGTTGAGATGTCATAATGTTCAAGCAGTCATAAGTGAGATAATCTGTAATTATACTCTCAGATAATTCTCAGGGAATTATGCTGAGAATAGATATAGGACGATAACTTGTGATGTCCGATTTTCTACCTGATTTATAAACTGGAGTGACATATGATGTCTTCCAGTAATCCGAAAATTTGTCAGCAGCAAGAGACTCATTAAATATATGAAAGAGCGGACGTGATAGAATAAATCTAAATTTCTTAAGAAGTGGGGGTATTCTATCAAGACCAGGACCTTTTTTGAGATCAAGTATTGACAATTTTGCATAAATGTTCGAGATTTTAATGTAATAATAGAAAACATCAACTTTTGAAGAAATCTGAACATCCTGCAGATCCAGAGGTTGATTTGAATAAACTGATGAGAAAGGTGTGGCAAATAGATTGGTAATATCAATTCATTACCGTTACGAGCAGTGCAGTCTCCAAGATCCATTTTATCAGGTATAGTGTTAATCTATCTCTTACTGCTTACAAATTTTCAATAAAGTTGAACATTATTAGTAACGGAATTGTCAGTATATATTATATAATTTCTGTAGCACTCTCGCGACAGAAGTTTACACTGAGCTCTTAATTTACTAAGTTCTACATAATTTTGTGTACACCCAGTAAACTTTGTGAGCTAATTTCTTCTCGCATAACAGTTTCCTTAGCTCTAGCATGGAAACTTCTTCTGGCAATCATTTTTAAGTGAAAAACTTGGAAAATGGGAGGGTGGCTATTCCTGCTTCCTGATAAGTATCTTTTAATGTTTTCATCATTCGCTGGACAGTCTCTTTTACTTCAATAGTTTCCAAAACATAGTGTGCTAAACATTCAACAATAATGTTCCAAGCCCTGACATGGTGCTTCCTAAATATCCAGTTCTTTGGAACTATTAGGTCGATCCAAGGTTATAACTTCGAGATTGTCATTCTGTTCTAGTAATAATTTAACACGGTATATCCAATTTGTGAAACCTACGCCATTAAATGGTTTTACACTGCTAAAAGAGTTGTTATTTGATTTCCTATTCACCTTTTCAATCACAATGCTGATTTTCTTAGCAGCACTAACTGGTTACTGGTTACCTCTTGTCGTTTTAATAAAATACATGACATGACAAAGACATGAGGAGACAAATAATCAGGTATATTTGATAAAAAATATGTAACATGTAAAACACGTATACATCCTGTTTAACTCTCTCATAAACCAAAAAGGTCGATATTTATTTATATTATTATTATCTACTATTATATCATCTACGTTCACATGTAGAATTATCTCTACAACATTTATAACAAACTATCACTTTCACACGCACTAGTACAAGAAAAATTGAAAAACCAAACCAAACTTAGAGTTCAGGTTCAAATATATTAAATATAGACCCTTTTTCAATGTAACCCGCTTCTATATTTATATCAGTGCCACCGATCATGAGGTACCGGAAGCATATTCATTGTATCTCAATGTGAATATCGGATTGATGCATTTTTTATTTGTTTCAGATATTTAGACATTTTGAGTATCCAGCTGAAATATCCAGAGTACGACATTTTCAATCAGCTGTACACGAAAAAAGGCAGTATTTATTAGACTTAATAATAAGTAACAATACTTACGTAGCAGACTTGGTTTCGAATGAATTCGTTGAATATGAAAGAATTCTAGAAAATGCCTTCGTTGCTGGAATAACGAGATATTCGAATGAAGATACGGAAAGATGGAGTACTTTAAAAGCTGTGTTTTTTTCATCTACAGTGCTTACAACAATAGGTGAGATACTTGAATTTGATTTAACCAATGATGTAAGTAATTATAATAACTCAGAAAGGATAAGGAGGTGCGCTTTTCGATGAACAATTTCTTTTCAAATAAAGTTTTTTCCGTATAAATAATCAATTAGTGAAATAAAATATAGGATGGTAATTTTTAAATGCAAATATAGTATAATTATTATCGTATAATTGTTTAATAGAACACTATATTATATAGGTACTTTTATTTCATCTGGAAGCTGAAATCTTCCCCGTTCCTAAAATGTATGATTTGTTTAGATGAGAAATGGGGAATTATTCCATTGTTAATGATGATTGCCTATTAGATGAAGAGGTCTGACACCTTTTCAGTAAAAAACAATTACAAGCATGGAAAATATTTCCAATATAACCCTATTTGAAGAAATCCATCTGGGTCAACTCTGGTAACCTAGCTGGCCATTTATAAAAACTGCCTCCACCTATCCAGTCATTTTTGAATATTCTATTGAGGTAGTTCCTAACAGCATGTGAAAAGTGAGCAGGAAGTCCGTTCAATTGTAGCCATATTTTCTTTCGGATGCTAAGTGGTAGGTTTTCGAGAGGGATTCAGAGGTCTTTTTTCAAAAAACTCAAAAATTTCCATATATCCAAGTGTCGTCAAAAAAATACGGGCCGATAACAAACTCGCCAACAATCCCTCCCCAAACGTTTACACTCCATCGGTGTTGGCGATCAACAGTATCAACTCCATCCAAACCAAAGTCCATAATCAGAAATTTATAAACGTTTATCATAATACGGATGGTAGCTATTTTTCTTGAGAAGGTATTCTACACACACTCATTTGACTTATTCCTAATTCACTTAATATTTTTTCAGAGCTGGTATTACGATATTCCATAACCGACACCAGTACATCAAATTCGTTGGCGTTGTCGCCAGTAGCTGCTTTAGTTTTGTTCACCCTCTCGTACGCAACGCTACCAGTATCACGGAATCTATTCAGGGTGGGCCGTAAAACTTTTTGGTACAGTGCCTAAAAGTTGCCTTCTGCTATCCCCACCAAAATGTTTATTTAAAGTTTTTTCATTGTCATGCATCTTCTGCTCCCTACCGCAACTCAAAATTTTCAAACAAAATTGGAAATCGAAATTTGGATCTTCGATTTGGAATAGTGGTCAAAAGTTACCTTATGTTATCCGTACCAAAATGTTTATTTACAGTTTTTTAATTGTCATGCGTCTTCTGCCCTCTACCGTTAAGGACAAACAGTTAAAATTTTTCAGTCAAATCTCGAAAGAGAAGAGTAACTGGAGAACACATATCTTTAGTGCAAGAGCCAGGCTCGGTATTTCTAACATACAATACCCTCCTCAGGATCTGCCAAAAATCTGTCAAAGTATAGTTGACTCTTTACAAAAGAATAACCATGATTTGTCAAGCTTATTAGTAGTGGGGTCTGACGGCACAGTAGTCCACACAGTACAAAGGAGTGGAGTGATTACTCTACTTGAATATAAGTTAGGACGGCCTTTACAGCGATTTATCTGCCAGCTGCATGCCAACGAGCTACCTTTGAGACTTCTCTTTCTGCACTTAAATGGCCAAACAACCGGTCCTAGTGCTTTTGCAGGTGTACTGGGCCAGCTTGTAATCCGATGTGAACATTAGCCCGTTGTGCAATATGAACTTTTTGACTGTAAATTACCGGGAGTACAGAGCAGCGACTTAAGTACCAATCAGAAGTACCTTTACAAAATTTGCCTTGCCATATTCTCTGGTCAATGTTCTGTAGATTTAGCAAACCAGAATTCAGGAAAATTGAGCCATTGCCGAAGGCTTACTTTGGAAAACCGCTTATTACGTTTATGTATATCCACCAAAGAATCCAGTTCCATTTTAAGAGGAGTGACAAATTTTGTTCTTAAAGTCTATGCTTCAATGTGGTTGTTAATTAAACGAAAAAATTTTTGTACAAATGGGGCAAAGCATGTATGGCAAACCATAAAGCAAATTCGATATTTAAGAGACGATTTGAAGGCAATCACTGGCCCAGTTATCCAACGAAATGGATTTTTTTGCACACCCGGAAAACCTACAAAGTGACTCTCGTCCCCATATCAGAGAACTTGCTATGCATTGTATTTTAAATCCAGAAGAAAGGAAAAGTTCAGGAAAAATTCGTGTTTGTAAAATACCAGAACTAAAGATTAATGCAGATGAATATACCAGTTTAAAAGACGCAAAATAATATTATTACTCCTCCTCCACTAGGTACTTCAACATTGAGAAATAGGCGAACTACAAAACATAATATAATAAGCCCCGAATAAAGTCATTGAGATTACATCTCACCCCTGTCACACGCAAGCTGTGGAGAGATGTGTCAAATTAGTGACGGAAGCATCGTTATCAGTTGTATTAGGTTCTTCTCGTAAATTAATGCCACACTTTGAAAGCAAAAAGGACTTCATACAATAATAGTATATTACGTAACGTGTGTGGTAAGAAGCATTTTACGCACGAATGGAAAAGTTACGCACGATGCCGCGTAGCGGCGAGTGCGTAATTCCGTGAGTGCGTAAAATGCTTTACAACACGAGTTACGTACTATACTTTACCTACTTGTATTTTTTATAAGAAGCATAAGAAATAACAGTTACATAATTAGAGGTGCTTGGTAAACTCCATCTCTATTACTCTATTACCAATGAAAGAAGCACATTGAAGAACTAACGTTTAATCATTATTAATATATTGTTGATAATCGAAAGTCCATTTTTCAATTATAATCAATACATATACATAGCCCTTTGTGCTTTTCATAGTTAAACGTGGCCATATCGAATGTTTTCAAATAGTAAATTTTGAATAAAATGGTGACGTCTATTGACAGTTGCTAAGATGTTGCTAGGAAAGCCGTGCGATTTACTTTACAGCTGTGCGTTTTTTTTACAGTGCGTAATAGACGTCATTACATTGATATCGTCTGTGTGTTATTGACTGATTACAGGGGGGGTCGTAGGTAATAGTATATTACGTAACGTGTGTGGTAAGGAGCATTTTACGCACGAATGGAAAAGTTACGCACGATGCCGCGTAGCGGCGAGTGCGTAATTCCGTGAGTGCGTAAAATGCTCTACAACACGAGTTACGTACTATACTTTACCTACGACCTACTTGTACTTGTATTTTTTATAAGAAGCATAAGAAATAACAGTTACATAATTAGAGGTGCTTGGTAAACTCCATCTCTATTACTCTATTACCAATGAAAGAAGCACATTAAAGAACTAACGTTTGATCATTATTAATATATTGTTGATAATCGAAAGTCCATTTTTCAATTATAATCAATACATATACATAGCCCTTTGGGCTTTTCATAGTTAAACGTGGCCATATCGAATGTTTTCAAATAGTAAATTTTGAATAAAATGGTGACGTCTATTGACAGTTGCTAAGATGTTGCTAGGAAAGCCGTGCGATTTACTTTACAGCTGTGCGTTTTTTTTACAGTGCGTAATAGACGTCATTACATTGATACCGACTGTGTGTTATTGACTGATTACAGGGGGGGACGTAGGTAATAGTATATTACGTAACGTGTGTGGTAAGGAGCATTTTACGCACGAATGGAAAAGTTACGCACGATGCCGCGTAGCGGCGAGTGCCTAATTCCGTGAGTGCGTAAAATGCTCTACAACACGAGTTACGTAATATACTTTACCTACGACCTACTTGTACTTGTATTTTTTATAAAAAGCATAAGAAATAACAGTTACATAATTAGAGGTGCTTGGTAAACTCCATCTCTATTACTCTATTACCAATGAAAGAAGCACATTAAAGAACTAACGTTTAATTATTATTGATATACTGTTGATAATCGAAAGTCCATTTTTCAATTATAATCAATACATATACATAACCCTTTGGGCTTTTCATAGTTAAACGTGGCCACATCTAATGTTTTCAAATAGTAAATTTTGAATGAAATGGAGACGTCTATTGACAGTTGCTAAGATGTTGCTAGGGAAGCCGTGCGATTTACTTTACAGCTGTGCGTTTTTTTTACAGTGCGTAATAAACTTCATTACATTGATACCGATTGTGTGTTATTGACTGATTACAGGGGGGGTCGTAGGTAAACTTATTTACTTATATGTTTTTTATCAACTGTTTTAGTCAGTGTTGGATGTGAAAAATTCAAAATAAAATAGTTCTTAATATGATTTGACTGGAACATTTTAACTGTTTGTCCTTAACGCTTGGGGTAGGGGTAACGGTAGGGGGCAGAAGACGCATGACAATTAAAAAACTGTTAATAAACATTCTGGTACGGATAACATAAGGTAACTTTTGACCACTATTCCAAATCGAAAATCCAAATTTCGATTTTTAATTTTTTTTTGAAAATTTTGAGTTGCAGTAGGGGGCAGAAGATGCATGACAATGAAAAAACTAAACATTTTGGTGGAGATCACAAAAGGCAACTTTTGGGCACTATTCCAATAGGAAATTGAGAAATTCGAACTTTCGGCCCACTCTATAAAGCAGTCTTTCGAAAACTTCCTTCTTTGGGTAAATTCGATCAGGGTACTTTTGAGCATAAACTCTAGGAAACAATTTTCTAAACATTCCCCAATGCAAACTATTCTGTCGACTCTTTCGTTTAATGGGTACTGGCAGCAATAAAATTTGAAACTAACACAAGATTGTTTGGAGAATTAACAGAGAAATGTAATAAAAACACACTAAGTTCATATTATGAATGCATTTTTTGTTTTAAAATCGATTTACCATACAATTTAGGAAAATTGTAAATTGCACGAAAAGAATACCTGGGTATGGGACTCCTTTATACCATTCGAAAGAGTACATTTTTTGATCCTGGTGAATTATCAAAATACAGGGTGTTTCATTTAAAATAAGCCCGATATTACGCATTGAATGATCTAATAATAAAACTGGAAATTCTGAACACCCTGTAAAGATATGTTTAGTACTCAATAGTGAAAAATATTCAACGAATGTTCAACTATTTAGATGTGCGAGAAAATTTGTTATATCAATGAGTTATTATTTTTTTTGAGACGTTCACATTTTTTAAAAAGTCAGCATAACTCTGAACCCTCTGTATTTAGGTATAGGAAACCATTATGGAGAAGTATTTTATTTTTAGGGGCAATCAGATAATGCAATAAAATAAATGATGGTGTCCCATAAGAAAAAATATAACTTTGATACGCCACACTTTATTGGAATATCCTGTATATTTCAAAATAATGTTAAAATGTAGCCTATATGAATCTACAAACAACTAAAGTGACAAACATTTTAAAACTTCCACCTCCATCCTCCTGGTCTTGATTTACCCTGTATAGTTTTTGCATTTCATACTAAACATTTTCTCTTTATAACCTAACCCTCGTAGCATATTTTTAGTCTTCTTTTTGCGAATTAATTTTCAATTTACAATTCAACATTGGCCGTGATCACCGCCACTTTGGAGCCAGAGTACAGAAAAATCTTAAATGAAAACATTGCATTTTATTTGCTATTTCCTTTCTTTTTCTTCCGATTTAAAAGGAACGTGAATTTCAGTGTACAAACAGAATAGATATTGTATTGTTATTATTAAGAGAAATTTTGATTTTGGGAGAGGATATTTGGCTTCTCAGACATTCAGGGGGAATGGTGGAGTTTTATTTGGGTGATAATTTAAATTGTTTCAGTTCATAGTCAGTTCGTCTCGCTCTTTCTCTAAAAGAGACATTTTTTTGGGTTTGTAGTCGTAGATATATTTTGTTAAAAAACTGGATTGGAATGCACTATTGTTAAGATAAGCAGAAAGATTTGAAGAGTAGTTTAAGGGTACACTGGAGATTCGTTTGCAATTACGGAGACTGCTGGCAAAGCAGTTAGGAAACAATTGAATATAAATTTCTATTCGGGTGTTGGCCATCCATGATTTCACGAAAAAGTACCGAATATTTTTCTTCTACTAAGACTATTATACAGACTATTATACCATAGCGTTGGAATACTTAATAGAATTGAATTCTGCGATTCTGTGATACTCAAGATTAGGGACAATTCTCTATATAGAGCATTTAAATTTAAAACTTATAGCACTAAGTCCCATGTAAGTTAAAATGAAAAACACTTAATTTAGTAGTTCTCTATTGTAAAGAAAATCATTATGTGTACTTTGATTAGAAGAACCAAAAGCTCGCTCATAAAGTGCTATAGTGCCTGAATAGTTCACTTTTATGTAATAATAAACAAAATCTATTTATGACTGCTCGGAAATAGTTTGGCCTAATTAAATTATGCATATAAATGAACTGCATTAGAGCAAGTCTGGGGTTTATATCGTAGTTTGAAATTACCACCTAATCCCGTATACCGTCTGACACGCTAAGGTGCATTTCCATAAATTTTAAATTCCAATTTCATTAAATTCTTTTTTGCCCTACCTCTGATAATAATAAAAATAAGAATGTTTAAACATATTTATTTAGCAATTATTTTCACCAGGTCTCCAGCTTCTAAGTTATAAGGTAATATGTCAAAAACTGATTTGATATTGTTGCTACAACGGTAAACCCATTTAATCAAATCGTGAGCATTATTAGAATACTGAAATATTATTTTTAATTCCCCTTTTTCTAGGTTCTTATTTTCCTCCCATATTTCACCCAAAAATATAATTCTTTTTTCAAAGATTCCATGAAATTTAAATACGTCGTTTGTCAGTTTTTAAAACCACTCATAATTTCCGTTCAAAAGTAGAAGACAACTTTTTCTAACGCCGCTTTTCGTTTTATCAACTTCTAGTACTCCAATAAACAAGGCCATTTCTAGCATAAGAGGTTTTTTCCTCCATATCGGACCACTAATCAGAGTTTTCCGTTCCACTCTATCACTTGTGGTAAGTATACTTATGTTTACGAATCTCAAATCTTGAAACCAATATTTTTATTAGACATGAGCAGTTATGGAAGTACATAAATACTAGAATAAACCTTGACATAAGGTCATTCAGAACATGAAATTTTCATATGTTAATATTTACTTGATCGATAGTTCAATTTGCATATTTTTCCTCGATCTCACTATACGTCTTCAACTTTAATCATAGAGCGTAAAACTCTCTTCTAACCCTCACAGTATTTTCTTACGCTCATTATGAAAGGTAAGTGAGTTATTTGAGCACATTTATCAATATTTTACAAATATATGTTCGTGTTAGCGTTCAAAGTGTAATGCGAAAATAATACAAAATCGATTTCATGAAAGTACTTTGCCAATTTTATGCGATTTTTGCAAATTGTGATTATACTACAATTCCAATAACATAAGTAGCTGAAGTCTCACGAAATTTGCTGGGTCAATAAAAGGAAGGAAATGGCATGAATTTGTATAAAGAAATTATTGGAAAAAACTAAGTAACAAATGGATGTATGAAAATATTTCAAAAAACCTTTTATACCTTTTAATTATACCAAATTTAATGCACTTAAGTGTGATTTTTGTTTCTAAACATAGCCAAAATCAAGGTACAAGCTCAAGATTTATCTCCAGATTTGGAATATCTTTTTTATTTATTCAAATTTGGCCATTATTTGTTGTACCTTTCTAGGATTTCAATATAAAATTCGTTGGAGAAGTGATGAAATATCTCGAGTTGTACAATTACACCATTTCAGCGTAATAAAAAGAGATGCTACTAGAAAGGAATGGTACAATGCTACCAATGTATTACAGGGGCAAGTTTCCGTTTGAATAATGTATGATTCTTCAGACACCATTCTATTCTCTAGCATTCCAGGTACACTAACAAAAAGTTAGGATTGAAAATTTCATTCAATCTACGGATGCAATCTGCATTGTCATCTTCGTCTTCTTATTATCCGCTGGTGCCACAACGTCCTCCCCATCTCAGGAGCTGCTCATATTTAACAATTGTCCAGGACGCGAATCGACTAAGAATACATTGGCCCGTATGCGGAAGTCATATTTTTTCCAGAACTGATGAGACTAGACCCGATTTTTGAAAGCCTCGTCTTATCTTATCAGTGTGAAGCCGTTACATCACTTGAATGTGAAAACCTCTACATTCTCACATTTTATAGATTTATTGCTTTTATTATTTGTAGTTATATAAAATATATCTCTATATGAAAAAAATGTTGTTTACCCTCTTCCTACGTCCAATATTTCTTTTCCAGTGACAATAAAAGTGGCATATCAGTATAACAGATACAAATAAATAAATTTCATCCCCCTATTGCTTTGATTCGCCTTAATCTTAAAAATAAATCTTCATTAGAACGGTTGGTGGACAGTTATGACACAGTGGATCTAACTTATTGTCTTAAATATTTCATAAGAAACGAGAAATGCTAAGCTTATACGTTTTATTTCCATAACTCTGTCGATTCTTCACCAGAGTATATATATGTTATAGGCAATCTGTATAATCCGGCATTGTATAGAATACCTATAGGCATTATATACATTGCCAAAAACGTTCAGGCAATGTGTATAATACGATTCATTTCATACATTGCCTAGGTATTGTATGAAATGCCAGAAGCGCATCAGGAAATGTGTATAACGAACGACCACAGGAAGGAGACGCATGCGCGGGGTGCGGGACGACCCAGTAAACAAGTTGCAGCTCGTTCGGTGTGTTAGTACCATAGAGTAAAAAATAAGAGAGATGTTAAACGTGTAGAGTTTTGTGGCACAAAGTTACCACTAGCGCCTACCTTAGCTACTGGTATGAACTAGCATTCAAGACGCGCGCTTTTTGAATTTGCTAGCTTTCAGCATACGCCTTATATTGTACAATATTTGCAATTGAATGATTTTGCACTTCAATATTTGTTTTTTAGCCTTTCAAGTCAAGTCTTCAAAGACTAAGAAATAACATTATTGTGCTATTCAGTTGCAAATATTGTATTAGCATATAATATTATAGGGAATTACGGTAGGAGGATAGAAAACCATTTGCAAGTGATAAGATGTTATTAATTCAACATCTTTCATACAATAAAATATCCAAAATAACATACAAAAACAGTCAATACCTAAATCTGAATTGGGATGGAAGTTGGACTAAGTTTAGAAAGGAAGTGCAAATTTTGTCAATCTAAATGAGTCGGTAAAATTATTTTTAAAGAAGTGATCTTCAAGCAAATAACACCTTTTATTTTTAATATTAAGTGAAGTTCATTGTTTCAAACCATTTATGAATTTGTTTAATATCTACATCAGGAAACTTAAAACTTCTTATAATACCTATGTATAATTTTTTAGTTATTCAATTGACGTACCCCTTTAAACAATTTGGCATCTTGAAGCACACACCAATATTACAGAGCAAGCAGACAAATACAGTGTCCAAAAGGCACTTTTTTTCACATGAGTCCTACAATTACATCCTAAATTACATCTAGTAAATCATACCTATTATTTTGGTTTGGGTCACAATTTTTTTGAATCCTTCGTTCTTGTCTGTAAAAAAAACGATAAAATGAAAATAATAAATAATGTTATTATTTCACGAAAACCCAACCTCAAACGCTAGTCTCCATGCTCAAACGTTTAGGGTAAAAATTGTTTTCAACTTACCTATGATAAGTGATGATAAATGCTGTGATAATAGTATTTACCAATGATAAAGATAATTTATTTGCAGAAAGGCCAATGAGCAGATTGAATAAAAATAAATTCGAAAATGACAACGACTAACCTCAAATTAAAATAATACTAAAAATGAAGTTTTGTGTAGAGGTAGGCAGGGTTTGTTAGTTCAGTTAGTTGCTGTAACGCGCCATGCACAGCTGGCTGCGCACAAATTTTGTTCAATTTCTTTTCATATGATTTAAAACCTCTCTTATTTATTACTCTTTGGTTAGTACGCAACACTCCATTGTTCTATGCAGAAGTATTTTATTTCAAATTATAATTATTATGTTATTAGAAGATTCTTAATTTCTATTTATTCAGAGTAATGTTTAAGTTAAATTAAAGTTCAAAAATGTTAATTTTGAACTCTAGTAGGTATAATAAAACTTTTAATAATATGTCATTGCTTTGATATGCTTTGCATTATACAAATTGCCTATAACATATATATGTAATGAATGAAATAGCCCGAGACTTAACTATATAACCCTCTAATAGTGACGTATAAATTCACCTTGACTATACAGGTGCTTCAGAATTAAAACCGTTCATTGTGTAAGAAAAGGAAGCCACAACGCCTAAGGCACCTCGTTATACTTGACAAGCTTCCGTATTAGAAATGTTTTAATCTAAAAATAGACAAGATTAGATATTGTCTAATTTTCAACCATGCATTCAAATTGAACATTTTTTACAGAGCTGCTCCTATAGTAGCAGAGAAAGTTAGGCTTAAATTCAACGAATAAGAAGCTATAGTTCATTTACGATAAGTTTGCAATAACAAAACATGACAGATGTTTTACATCGTTGCCACGTTGTAATTTTTTTTTAGTTGTTGGCATAAAATTATGTTGATAAGTTGTTTATTGTTTAAGATTACATTCAACTCAAAAATAAGAGCAGAAATTATACATACATTTCAAGATGTCCAAGTTTGAAACACTAAGTTTAACTGAAAAATGTTATCTTCATGCACATGCTGAATTTCATCGTTATAACAGTAATAAATAATAACGTATTTATTAAAAACTTACAGCTCTTAAAGAAGTAATAGGAATTAGCGGTCTACCGTTATCTCTTTATTTCTCAAAATATGATATTAGGGATGCTACCATCTCTTTGCAATCACTTGATAAAGAGTTAGGCATTGCGACGCAGTGTTCGATACTCTCTTTCAAATAGTTATGAAAATAACAGATTATATCTCATGCAGTAAATAACAAACTATAAAATGTGAATGGATACGACAAACCAACAAAGAAATTCTGATAGAATTGTCTGATTTTGACAACATAAGTCTGGCAACCCTAGACACGGCAGCCAACTTTTGGACTGTAACTTCCCCCTTCGTATGATTAATAATTCCATTCACACTGTGGATATTTAGATTTTGTTCCGTGGCTGCAATTGTTACTACAAATGTCAAACTTGCAAACTTATCGTAAATGAACTATTCATTAAATTTTAAATATCTAAAACAGTTTGAGAGGGTTTGAGAAAAAAAGAAAATAAAGTTATGAATTATGTATTAATACAAAGTTAATATAATTTTTTTTACTTTTGTGTTAGGCTATGGTACCCCTCGTATAATGTGTTATAATCCATTTCACGAGAGAAGAAGCCACTTGAAGTTGCAGTCGTATGCGCGAGCTAGTTGTCTAACAAAACAAAACAGCTACGCCTGAACTAACCACTTTTGACAGTTGAAACACAGATATGAAAAGTATATAATAGTATATTATGGAACTTCATTACCTGCCGGGATCAGACACAAATCTGTATTTATCACACACGCGGCCACTTCCAAATGTGGGTGCGACCACCATGTTAGAAGTGGTCGTGTGCGGTTCTACTGGTCCAGTATTCACCAATAAGCCAACCCTGCAAAACTAATAACCTTATATTGTAAAATTCACATCAGACTTCAAATCAGTAGCGTAAAGTTTTCACATTTTGTAGGTCAAAGGAAATGTATCTATCATAATAATATGTATAGTTTAAATGAAACATATTTGGGAAATCTTTTAAGCTTTTCGAGATATTTTTACATAAGTGCATCAAATACCTGATTCGAAGCGCAGGGTCGGATCTACCGACTGCCCAGGTCCGGTAAGTACTGCCAGAAGTCTTAAACTTTTTTTTCTGTCTAGGTAGTTAGTTATCCTTTATCGGAACTTAATTAGAGGTTCTGGATCGATAAAATTATCTACTGCGTCATTTCTTATTATTGACCAGTGGTGACCACTGGTGACATTCCGTTCATAAAAACTAGCGATCGCTTTTAGGCGACGTCGCTTGGATTTTATATTTTACACTGATATTTTGACAAAGGAAGATAGAAAATGCGCAGGCGACACCTTATGGGTATCAGAAATTAGAACTATTTGTCGCTCCAGAACAACCAAATTTGGCGAACGGAATGTGTATATCGACAACATCGATTCAAGACTATACTCGCTATGTGAACAGAATGCCACCCCTAGGGTGGCATACACATTCCGTTCATCAAGTTTGGTTGTGTTGGAGCGACAAATAGTTCTAATTTCTGATACCCATAAGGTGTCACCTACGTATTTTCTATATTTCCATGTCAAAATATCAATGTAAAATGTAAAATCCAGGTGAAGTCGCTAGTTTTTATGAGCGGAATGTCACCCCAGATACACTTAAATCCATGCTTAAATCAATAGCGTAAATTTCCGCCAGAAATACAGTAGAAATTAATGGAACAACTATAAATCTCTCGCTGACTTTTAATGATGAGTAATATCGGTTCTGTAGTTTTAGATTTGGTCTTGCGATTTTGCAGAACCAAGACCGAGAATACGTGATTAAGACCTTTTGTGCAAGACTAAATTAAAAATTGTAACTTCCGTTGTTCAATATACAGGAATATCATTTGCGGAACATCTTATGTATTGCTTAATTTTAACATTTTGGGCTATAGCGAAATATATCATATCATATCCATTGTTGATCAGTACAATTTGATCCTCGGAACAGTAAAGACGTAGTGTTTTGAGTGTCGAATCGACTGTGCTAATTTAAATTTAATAAGAAATCAAAAAGCTAGTTTTAGGTGTTTTTGAAAATATTAATAAAAATAAAAAAAAGGTAGAACGTGTCGCGGGACACACGGTAGGAACTTTAATTCATTTTAAGAAAAAATTATGTAATACATTTGACGTTATAGATAAACAATTTTCATATTCTTTGGTGGATGAGTAGTAAGCATACCAGACTCTCACGCGGTAGACCAAGGTTCGATTCCCCGTGAGGAAATTTTTTTTTACTGTTAATTTTATTTTTCAATAATTATTCTGCTTGATATTATTAACGACAACAGGTAGACGTTTGAAATATTTAGCAGAATATTCATTATTATAGATAATGGTACGGTACCCTTCATGAGGGAGTCCGACTGGCAACATCTACTCATAACAGCATCGTATATTTAAAAAGGGAAACCGTAGCATTGTACAAATTGTACATTTAAGAACTGTACGTTTATCACAAAAAATTGGTGAAGACATAAAATTGAATTGGTACGATTATGAATAAAATTGTTGAACATTTTTAATTTCAAGTTATATTTATTTTACAGTATATTCAAATGTTTATTTTCTAGATTTTTTCTTGAATGGATCGTAGAAAAAATATAATGTTCGACTCGTGTGGATTGTCGTGTGTGGATTGTCCATATCCACACTAGTTGCACAAACTACTATTCTGCACAGTTTACAAAATGGAAATGTAGGCCATCAGTTAACTAAACGGATATGATTTTGATATACATCTTAGAACGTATATGAAATCCACCAATCATCATTCGAGTTTAGTATCCGTCATTCATCCTTTTTCAGTTTAAAAGAAACGTCAAAATAACTGGTCAAAAAAAGTTTCTCATAGAAGCGCACTGGATCAAGAATATTCATTTACAAAGATTAACTTAAAAGAAATAATCCGTACAAATTACCAACAAATACTTAAAACAGAATAAAATGGGTATTTAAGGGGACATCAGATTTTATAAAATTATGTAATAGGTACATCTGACGTTATAGATAAACAATTTTCATATTTCTCAGTGGTCGAGTAGTAAGCAATCCAGACTCTCACACCGTAGACCCGGGTTCGATTCCCGTGAAAAAGTTTTTTTCAATTGTTACTTTCATTTGTAAAAATAATTATTTTGCTTGATAATAATAACAATAACAGGTAGACGTTTGAAATATTTAGCAGAATATTCATTATTATAGATAATGGTACGGTACCCTTCATGAGGGAGTCTGACTGGCAACATCTACTTATAACAGCATCATATATTTAAAAAATGAAACCGTAGCATTATACAAATTGGACATTCAAGAACTGTACGCTTACCACAAAATTAGTGGAAACATAAAATTGAATTGTAAAATGTTTAATTTGAAGTTATGAGTATTACAGTTTATAGAAATTTTTATTTTCTAGATTTTTTCTTAAGTGGGTCGTAGAGAAAATATGCTGCTCGACTCGTGTGGATTGTCCATATCGCACTTGAACGATTGAGCACTCCGCCTACGGCGTCGTGCTCAAACTTCGTCCCCGTGCGATATGGCCATCATATCCACACTAGTTGCACAAACTACAATTTCTTTCAAAATATGCTCTTTTACATTTAAAAACAACCTGCCAAATGTCAAATCAATTTATCCATCCATTCTAAAGTTATCGAATTAAAACATTCAAGTTTTCAAAATTTCAACACCCTGTATTTCGGAAAGTAAATGTGCTAGACCCCTTAATCGCGCAAAAAAAATTATGGAATTAATAGTAAAAATTGATCCGAACAAATTCAAGTAGATTACCGGCACTGCGAATACCAGCTTTGCATATAATTTAAATATAGCATCGGTGGTTCAGTGGTAGAATGCTCGCATTGCACGCGGGAGGCCCGGGTTCGAATCCCGGCAGGAGCATATTATTATGAATCGCTGCTTTGTAAATGAGAGAGAGACTAAAGAGGCACAAGCACGCAAGCAAGGCACATAACGAAGCAACGTAACATAACGTAGCGTAACGTAACGCGTAACGGTCAGATCTTTTGCTTCGCGACCCCTGGTCGCACAAACATAACCTGGCGTAAAGAACTAAAGTTCCAAAAACACGAGGTCCCTCCCCCCGACAAAGGGGGCACAAGCCATTTAACACAAAATAAACCCGATCATCTCGAAGAAAATAACACACATCTAGGAGAAAATAATACGGTCGTTAACAACAGCTTCAGACAAAAAAGTAAAGTCTTTAATTTGCAAAAACCAAACCTGTATTCGGAATTTGTCTATGTATTTATAGAAAAGGTGAATGACCAAAATATTGGTAGACTACATCAGATGGCAGTTGGTCATGTTCTCCATAAAAAGTTAAATATTAAAAACATTAGTAAAATAGACAGAGTTGGTAAAAATAGAATTAGGGTTCAACTAAAAAGTATATATGATGCAAATAAATTGGTAACAAATGAAAATTTGATACATTAAAATCTAAGAACTTATATCCCAAATAATTTATTATCACGGAAGGGGGTAATTGAAGACGTAGACACTAGCTTTGATGAAAAATATCTATTTAGCAGTTTTTTGTCTCCAGTATCCATAACAGAAGTGTATAGGGTGAAGAAAAGACTTATTAATAACGGTGAAACAGTGTTAGTCCCAAGACAAACGGTAATAGTTACTTTCGAGGGGAGCATACTCCCTTCCCACATATATATTAATTCCTTTTCATGCCGTGTTGATCCCTTCGTACATAGAGCAACTCAATGCTTCAAATGTTTAAGATATGGACATGTTGCTAAGTAATGCCGCGGTTCTGTTGTGCTGTGTATAAATTGTGGTAAAGAGAAGGATGAAGCACACAGTTGTAGGGACCCCTAAGACAATTGGTGTATATATTGCAAAACAAATACTCACAACTCAATATCAAAGACCTGCCCGGCGCATATCGAACAGCAGGAAATCAAAAAAAAGAATGACAGAAGAAAATATCACATTTTTAGAAGCAAAATTGTCCAACAATACATCCTACGCAAGTGCATTAAAAACAGATAACAGGTTTCAAGCATTTAATGTTTTTAACGAACAAGAATTTCCAGCACTTCCCACTGCAAAACAAAAATATCCCCAAAATAGAAATCGTCAAACAACACAACAAGTTACTCCAAATAATTCGAAAAACCAGATAAAACCCCTCTCCCAATCCAGTCAACCACAGAAAAAACGTAAGGCAACCTCCCCAGTTTTGGAGACCCAGACCCCTCCTATGTTTCCCTTTAGATTTGGCCCTAATAATCCTATTAAATATCCCCGTGAAAAAACTTGATGAGAATGATGATACTTTCATTCAACAATTCTTCTCAGTATTTAAAAAAATCATGAGTGAAGTAAATTCTTTTGATGAACTGACAACTATTAGCATTACCGATATAAAGAAAATAACAGCTACTCAATCAGATTGTGTTATGGAAGATTATGACCAAGACGAATACTAACGATCTAAAAATTCTTCAGTGGAACGCACGCTCCGCTGTAGCAAATAAACATAGTTTAAGCACCTTCCATAAATTTCAATTTATTGATATTTTCGATTGCATTATGAAACGTTTTATCTGTATTATATATAACAAAATCGTCGGCATACTGGATTATACTAAACTCCGTGTTAATATGTAGACTGCGTGTAAATATATTGAAAAGTAATGGCGAAAGGACTGATCCTTGGGGCAATCCGGTAGATACGTTTCGAGGTTCTAGCAGGCTATTATTTGTTGATCTTACGTATACTTTCCTGTTAATAAATAGGTGGCAAATAGAATTAATTACTCTAGGGGGAAGATTTATACTCAGTAATTCATCTCTTAATAATGATATGTCTACAGAATCGTAGGCTCCTTTAATATCCAGGAATGCTGCTCCCATGTAGTGATTCGTTGTAAAACATATTTGTGCATCCGTGACTAACTGCATAAATCAGAGGTACCATACCCCCTTTTGAATCCAAATTGGCTGAAGGGTAGAAGGTTATTTACCAATAGGTAGGATTCTAACCTGAATTTAATTATCCTCTCGAAGGTTTTATAAATACAAGAAATGAGAGTAATAGGACGGTATGAGTCTGCAAGATACGGTTGTTTGCCTTGTTTAAGAATTGGGATTACTATGGATTTTTTCCATTCAGCTATATTACCTTGATATAACCATACATCGTTGTATACCTCGACTAAGAATATTTTAGCATTGAAGGGTAGGTGGTAAATCATATCTTATGTTACGCCGTCTAATCCGGGAGATGTGTTGGGGGACTTTTTTAGTGCGTATATTAGTTCATTGTACCTAATGTCTATTAAAAAGGTCGTTGGTACAGATAATTGAGTCATTCACGTTATTGAACTCTTTATCGGCAGTGGGTGGCGCAATTTTTTGGATAAATTCTTCAATACAATTGTGATTATTGTGGCATGATATATTGTTGATATGTTTTGGGATTCCTTGCATTTTTGTTTGCTTGATGCCATAGCTTATTGTATGGTGTGTTTTTTTTTAAATTTATTGCAATAATTGACCCAGTGTTTTTTTGCTTTGTATTGGAGGAATCTCTTTGTTGTTGCCATAACTTTTTTGACCAGTAGATAGTTGTCGGATGTACTATTGTTTTTGTAGGCATTTAGTGCTTGTTTTCTTTGGTTGACCGATTGGTCACACTCATTATCCCACCAAGGTGGGGGAGGCGGATGTTTACTAGGGTTGAAGGGTTTATTAACTGGAATAGACGATTGTGCTGAGTTCAATACCTGCTAAAAAGAATTGATATTTTTCATTCGAGTCATCAAATCGTTCTGGTAAGTTACTGAAGAATGTTTCAGATAAAGAGTGGAATAAATTCCAGTTGGCCTTTCGAGTGTTCCATTTAGTTTTGGGTTCTGCGTTAATTGTTTGTGCGATATGAAGACCAATTTCCATGTAAATTAAGAAGTGATCTGAGCCAAGTGTGTCGGGAACTACCTGCCAGTTAATCTTGTTTGCAATGTCGGGAGACGCCAATGTTAAATCTATTGCCGAATTATTATTTGATCTCGATATTTTAGTTGGAGACCCGTCATTTAGGAGTACAAAGTCAGTTTGGTTCAGGGCATTAAAAATGTTTGATCCAGAGAGGTTTACTTTGTATGATCCCCATAGATTATGGTGACCATTAAAGTCCCCTGCTACAATAGTGCAACCGTCGGATACACTCTCAAAAAGGTGGATGATATTATGTACAGACAATCTCACATCTGGTGGGCAATACACGGAAGCAAAAGTAATATTTAGACTGTTATACCAAATTTTTGCGGCACGAGTCTGAATACCGTCCGCAATATTATTTAGAGGTATTTCTTTGAACCGTATATTTTTTTAATGAAAATTGCAACACCTGTAATTCCGTCAAATCTATCTTTTCGAATTATTGAGTAGCCTGGATAGCTACAAATTTATAATGTAATTGTCACTGCTCATACTTTTATTATAATTTTTTTTATAGTAATACCTATTATAATTGGTGGATTTGGAAACTGATTGGTGTTTGGCTTGAACCAGGTTTCGCATACGATTGCGATATCTATATTCAAGTCCGATAATGTTTTACTTAAACCACCGTCCATAAATTTCAATAAGTCCGCTTACTCTCGCCGGAACCTAAAATCGTCCCCTCCTGTCCTCGCGCATCCCTTGCCCTGCCGGTTTTCCTCGAGTGCACACCGGGTGGGCTAGCTAGTTTAACAAAGTGTCTTCAATTGAATAGTTCGCAGTGTCGATACGAGTTCTACTGAGTGCGTTTTATTTGAACCTAATTTTTTGAGCATTAAGTACTGTAATAATGGCTTCTCACCGATCTTATTGCTCTGTTGAGTGTTGTGGTACCAGTATTCGTGGCAATATTTCATTTTTTCGATGCCCCAAAGGCATTACCCAAGGTAATGTATCATACAAATATTTAAATTATACCTCTAGGATAAAATGTTTGGAAGTCGTAACGTATAATTTGACTTTGATACTATTTTATATATAATGTCCGAATTATATTTCACAGGTGTCAGCAGTGGAAGGAGGCCTTAGGTTTTATTGGAGAACACATAAATATGCAAAATTAACACCAGAAGAAGCCTACAATCGCATTCGAGTTTGCAGAGCACATTTAAACTATGAATCATTTACTTCTTCTGGAAAAGATTTATTAAAAATTGCTGTACCCTCAAAGTTACTAGCAAAATTGGACGGTAAGATTTTGTCATTTTTTCAAGCATGGATTATTTTTGAAAATGAGTTGAACAAAAAGATGACAGTTTGAGTCCCTCCAAAGTATTGCCTTCTTCTAACTCAGATGCTTGTACACAAACGGATATGGACGAGGAATTTGACCAAGGTAAATGCTGAAGCTTGCTATAAAGATAAACATAATTGCTAATTTGCTTGAAAGCTTCTAACTATGAAAATGAATAAATATTTCAGTTTTGAGCAGTACTACATCAACAACCAACAAGAAAAATGATGCTGTACCTCTGCACAATGATAAATCAATTCAAACTGGGTTTCCTCACGAATTTGTGGAAGGTAAGAAGAAATTAATTGAAAACAGACACATCAATTTTTCAATCCAAATAACTTTGTTTCTACGTCTTTATTCATCAATCAAATTCTAAAATATGTTAATTTGTTTATAGATTCATCGTGCCAGACTACTTTGGAATTATCAAATAATAGTCCTAGAAAGCAGGGACTAAAAAGAAAAATTAAAGAACTGCAGACCAGTCTCAAATGTTCAAAGAGAAGCAAAATCGTACTTATTATGTTACGTTATGTTAAATTATGATACGAAGATATGTATTTTTATGCAAACATGTATGTATGTATGTATGTACTATGTATTCATAAATAAATATTCGTGAAATTTACTGTTTCAACTCTTACTCTGTGGAATCTACTCATTTCTTTGAAAATTAAACCAACTGTTCCCAAATAATTCCATAATATATTAGAATTACCATTTTTTTAATATACTGTTATCTGAAAACAAATGGTTTCATTTACAAAGAAATAAATATTCATAAATATTAAATATGATCAATATTCAACGCCTGTCCCTCGTAGAAATACTTCCGAGTAAACATATTGATCACGGTGCCGATTGACCCCTGTATAACACATTTTTGCTGTTATCAAAGGTATGTAATACCACGAGTGCTTCCAATTTTATCGATAATTTTTTCTTTTTCCCGAAAACTTGTTTATTTGGCAAGAATATGAAAACAAACCGATTGATAAAATCACGAGTCCGTTAGGACGAGGGATTTTATCTAAATTCGGTTTGTTTGAATGTTTTTGCCTCAAATAAACAAGTTTGAGTGATGAAAATAAAAAATTATGTGATAAAATTTGAAGAGCGAGTTGTATTTGGGAAGATTATTTTTCTCATAAATTTAAAATTTTGTATTACCTGAATGTTTAATATTCTCTTGGGTGATGGCATTCAATCGGTTTGTTTTCATTTTTCAATAAACTTCGAAGCACTTTTAGTTGTCAATAATGACAATAATGAATAATTGAAAGTAGAATTTTGACGTTTCGATGTAAACAAGGTTTTATCGATGAGGAAGCAGAATTATCAGTATAATACCGAATGATTGGCTAGAATAATGTATTGCTATTGGTTAAAACCACCAAAATGTCAGATTTTGACAAGTGAAAAAAATAATCTGCATGATTTATGACCGATGACAAAAAACGCGGTACATTTCAACAACTTCAAAGGAGTTACCAGACTTATTGAAATTTATGGACGGTGCCCCTAGAGTCTTGATAATACCGAGATAATTTTGTCATAGAGAATGCTGAAAGCGTGTTGCCCAAGGCTGCAGGCCGAGGGCTATTATATTTGAGCAACACACTTGAAGCATTCTCTCTAACAAAATTTTGAGTATTTATCAAGACCCGAGGAGTATTCGATGAGATAATTTTTTACTTTGTAGATATCAAAAAATCGATTGTCAATCTGACGTTTAATAATTTTCAATACGAATTTTATTAGTTTTAATCAAATATTATTCATTTTTATTTAAAACTACAGTTGTGAAAAGTACAATTGGTAAATTAATTGAATCGTTAGACGCAATACCAAAGCTTCGCGACATTTTAAATCCAGTTGTCAGTTTGACGTTTAATTAAATTTTAATAAAAAATAAACCACAGCACACCCTCTAGCAGGCTAACTCCTTTACTAAATCTCAGATCTAATATATTAGTATTGAGACCGTCCGCCGCGCCAGCCGCGCGCTGCGATAGTATACATGGAGCACAGAACTAAAGAAATCTGTGACATACAAGAAAAGGGTAAATTATCCCTCAGAATATAGCTCAAAAAAGGAGCAAGAAGAAGAATAACTAAAAGAGCGGGAAATATGAAATAACTAATGCCCGATTTCACCAACCGTCTCGTAAAGTTAGGTAATATCCAAGTCGAATTTAGGAATTTCTAAATGCGCGTGGTCCAACGTAAATTGCGTTTAGAAATTCCTAAATTCGGCTTGGATATTACCTAACTTTACGAGACGGTTGGTGAAATCGAGCAAAAGGGGGGGGATATTTAAATATTAAATATAAGATGGATATCCCTGAATTATTTCAAAGTGCACATATTTTTTCACACTCAAATGACTGTAAAAAATTCCAATATGTACACCAAGAAATAAACAAAATACAGGAGTGTCTTCATCTTAAATTCGACAAACTGGCTATTGTTATTAACTATGTTTCAAAAAATGAAATAAGATGAATATACAGTGAGATCTATAAGTATAATTCTACGTAATATATAGTTTATAATTACATCCTAAAAATAATGTATTATTTACGTTAGAAATCTCAACAATATTTTTGGAAACTTGAAAGAAAACTTCGAAGTTGTTCATCATTTTATATTAAATATATATATATATATATATATATATATATATATATATATATATATATATATATACATAAAATATATATTATAAATAAATACATACATATAAAAATCTCGGAAAAACAGTTCCACCACGGAGAATTTGAAACTTGAAATCATTGATTATCATAATCCACTCTGATATAAACCTTTATTTAAAAGGTAAAATATTGACTGAAAAGTTGACGGGTGATACCTAACCATTTTGTAACTTTCAATAATTGACAGTTCAGGTGTCGTTCCCTCCGTCCTCCGATTGGGTGATTCTGCAACGTCACGCTACTAATGCGCTCTCAAGCGGCCGGGCACGATATTATAACTTGGATACAAATTGTAGATGAGAGTTAAACTGCTAGAGGGTGTGCTGTGAAATAAACACCAAACTGAAAACACCACATGTATAGTTTGGCAAGTTTATCTGAAGCTATACGGGATCGGTGAGAGGCGAGGAAAAACATGGCGCCTATCTGTCAAACGTACAAATGGCGTACGGTACCTATTTTACCAAGTAAAACTGAAAATACAAAGGTATAACGCCACTGGATAAATCAATATCAGTCAACTGACGAAGTGAGAGGGAAGATCTCACGCTCGCGCTTGCCAATAAGAAGTCAGTTGGTCGATACAAATCAGCAATTATGTAATTCGAGGGTGTGGTCATTATGGTTTTCGTACAACGCTGCCAGAGCTTCAAAAAGCCCATAACATATTTGGAAAAGTGTTCATCTTTAAATATTCATAAATTGAAAAAATAATGTTAATAGAATAAATCCAAGGAAACAAGTACATTATAAAACTAACGTTTAATCATATTTTTAATATTGTTGATGATAAAAAGACCCTTTTTTAATTATTATCACTACAAAGTAAGCACTTCAGTTTTTCCATAGTTAAATGTGGCAATGTCAAATGTTTTCGACTGCATTCCTTTCACGGTTTCAGATAAACTTGCCAAAGTATAGGGTATTATCGCTGTGATACAGCGGTGATTGGATGAAATTTGACACATGATTTGAAATTGAGTAATTTGACTGGTTACTATAATTAGTAAAAAATTATCAGTAGTAATAACCCAAGGACATTGATAATTGTTCGAAAATATTTTATGACAGATTTCGAAAGCTTGTTGCTTGGAAACAGACCGACGCCGTAGGCGGAGGTCTGTTGCCTACAAGCAACAAGTTTGAGAAAGTTGTCATAAAATGTTTGAGCATTTATCAATGTCCGAGGGTTATTCGGATAGAAATTTTTTTGCTAAATATAGAAAAAATTCAGAATTAAAACAAATCGATCGACATTTCGAAATATTAAATATTTGAAACTTCAAAATCGAAATAAATCAATATGTGTCCATAGCAACGTGAAAACAGCCCATGGTCTGTTATCAGTGTAATGTTGACATGATTGGGTGAAATTGTTCATATAATAAAAAATTAGGAAATTCGATTGGTTCTTGGAACTGTCAAAAAATTTTCTATGCAATTGCATGGTTGACCTCCCACCTAGTACGGTACGTCAAATGACGTTCGTCACGATGTGGCACGTCGACTCATGTTTTGGTTTGGGCATCAGTTGAATCCGATTCGCCGTGGTGTTTTGTAGCGAAAAATGGAGGAATTGTTAATCATTAAAGTGGAAAAGCGGGTTGTTCTATACGATAAACGCCTCACTGCCTGCAAAAACTCGAAGATACGTGGAAAGAGGTGTCACATGAATTAAAACTAGGTGAGTATTAAATACACATTGGATAATTACTATCAGCAAACTTCTTTTATTGATTTATTGTTAATTTTTGACATATTTATAGTTAAAAAAACAAGAAAATAATAATATAATAGTGTTTGCCGTCAAAAGAGCAACTAACGCGACGTGCTTGGTGGAAAGAAACGAATGTTGTTCGACGTATACCGTCGCCTGCCGTATTTGACGTTCGTCAACGTGTCGCACGTCGCCGGACTCGGCTTAAGGGCCGAATATCCGGTAGTTAGCGCTCTGGCCTCGTTACTTGCCGAATATCCGGTATTTGGTATCCGGCCAAACCACTATCCATTTGATCTCTACTTTAAATCTACAATAAATTTATCGCCAACATTTAAATAAAATTGCTCTGCTTTCTTTTTATTAAAACATTTTTGCTATAGTTCATTTAATAGCCCCCTTGGTGTGCGTCATCATTTGTGGCGTATATCCGGGTTTTGGTTATGTCGTTTATTTTATTTGCTATTTTGACAAACAGATAAATAAAATCATCAGGATAGTATTCAGCCAAATTCGAAAAGACTATAGAATTCATAATTACCAGCTTCTTTTTCTAACTGAAAAAAGCGGGGAACTTTCAAAATGTTGATGTTTTTCCGTGTATCTAGGCATATTTTTGAATTATTGAAATAAATATAACAATAAGATTAATAGTCACTTTTCATAAAAAATAATAATTGACCGTAAGTAACAAAGTACAGACATGACGAGAACTGTCAGTAAGACATTGGGAAAATACGCATTGTCGCTATAAAAGGTACGTCTGCATCCTATTCTGAATGATATAATTTTTCCCAATTGATAGTTCGCGCTTGCGCATAATCTATACATCAACTAATCAAATTGTCTGAGTCAAAGATTAGGTTTAACGGTTTTATAGTATATTACGTAACGTGTGTGGTAAGAAGCATTTTACGCACGAATAGAAAAGTGATTCAGTGAGTGCGTAAAATTATTTACAACACGAGTTACGTACTATACTTTACCTACGACCTACTTGTACTTGTATTTATGAGAAGCATAAGAAATAGCAGTTACATAATTAGAGGTGCTTGGTAAACTCCATCTCTATTACTCTATTACCAATGAAAGAAGCACTTCAAAGAACTAACGTTTAATGATTATTAATATATTGTTGATAATCAAAAGTCCATTTTTCAATTATAATCAATACCTACATATACTTAGCCCTTTGGGCTTTTCATAGTTGAACGTGGCAATTTTCAAATAGCAAATTTTGAATGAAATGGTGACGTCTATTGACAGTTGCTAAGATGTTGCTAGGGAAGCAGTGCGATTTACTTTACAGCTGTGCGTTTTTTTACAGTGCATAATAGACATCATTACATTGATACCAACTGTGTGTTATTGACTGATTACAGGGGGGTCGTAGGTAAATATATTTAAACGGTTCATTATTGTGATATTTTGATTGGGGTCAATCACAAACCTGTCTTATCTCCATTCTTCCAACGTAATCTGTTAGAGGACATTAACAAACGATGACGCACACCAAAAAGGTTATTATATGGAATCTATATGTTTTGTTACAGGTTATGGTCATATCGTTCCCATGACAACGGAAGGACGCGCTTTTTGTATGGTGTTTGCTCTTATAGGAATACCATTGACCTTAACAGTTATTGCTGATTGGGGAAGACTATTTGCCAGTACAGTATCAACCGTGTTCAAACATATCCCACCACTACCAACTAGATTCAGGTAAGTGAGGTAGGAGATAAACTATATGTATCACATTAAGACGGCAGCGCTAGAGGGATACAACAATGATTATAAGAATTTGCGATTATATCACTGGAGCACTCGTAGATCCCATAAAAATACTGGTTATTGCAATATCTGCGAAAATTATTACGATGAAGGAGCTCGCTTTAGAATATCAGCACGTTAAAACATTGATTTTTGAAGGTTACGAAAAAGTACAGACCGGGAAAGTTACGTGAACTGAACACTGATGAAAGTCGGGAACAATTTTTGGAAAGTAGACAACTTGATGACAGATGACAGTGAACCTATTATAATATCGTTATAATCATGATGACTGATTTTAAAAAATTGCTCCACAATATTCGTATGCATAAGTTTTATACAATAAAAATATTTCATAAAAAATAAAAGTTTTAACCGTGGGCCGATGACACCAGAAGTATCGATAATCAATGTTCGTATGCTTTTTTAGGTATTAAGTGTGACAGCCCGGTCAACAGGTAAAAAGTGCCTCCGAGTGTCTGTGACCAATCCTTGCAGCTACTATGAGCTGCCCTTCCCGCTGAAAAATGGGTCTAGTATTCGATGAACTCGGTCATGTAGATAATTATCGTATTTTGCAAAAATTACCGGACGCTAGCCGATTTGCATACGACTAGGACGCTACTGGAAAGAGGAATACGAACCGAAAGTGGCAATTTTTCACTGTTAATGAACGATGATCGATGAAACAATGACCTTTGGTGGAACAATTTCTTTTGACCCATTAACCACCGTTACAATTCCGGAGAGGGCATCTTTATTTATGACAACAACAAGTGACTGGCTTAACCTATAAGTAGTCGATTATTTTTTTCACTTGTCAAAATCTGACATTTTGGTGGTTTTAACCAATAGCAATACATTATCCTAGCCAATCATTCGGTATTATACTGATAATTCTGCTTCCTCATCGATAATACCTTGTTTACATTGAAACGTCAAAATTTTACTTTGAATTTGTCATTATTGACAACTAAATATTGAAAAATGAACACAAACCGATTCAGTGTCATCACCCAAGAGAATATTGAACATTTAATACATACTTCCACTCCACAATTGATGAAAAAAATAATCTTCCCAAATACAACTCGCTCTTCAAATTTTATCACATAATTTTTTATTTTCATCACTCAAACTTGTTTATTTGAGGCAAAAACATTCGAACAAACCGAATTTAGATAAAATCCCTCGTCCTAACGGACTCGTGATTTTATCAATCGGTTTGTTTTCATATTTTTGCCAAATAAACAAGTTTTCGTGGAAAAGAAAAAATTATCGATAAAATTGGAAGCACTCGTGGTATTACCTTTGATAATAATTGATGCTTGTATGCAAATATGGTGCCGATAGACTATGACATTTCAAGTAACAAAAGCTAGTTTGCATATGCCTAGGTCACTACTGAAAGGAGGCATACGGAGCGATAGAAATTTCCGGTGGTGAATGACGATGATTGAGGAAATTTGGTGGAACAACTCCTTTAGACTTCCATGATAGAGAGGGAGATCACAAAGAACATTGGAAAATTCATCATGAACACATAACAATAGGCCGAAATGTGAAACTTTGAGTTTTTGGGGTATCTGAATCCTAATTTGTCGATTATTTTACTGACGCCAATAATTTTAAATTAACAATATAGGAACTCCATCATAATTTGTCAAACTCTCAATATACAGTATAACTACTAGTAAAATAATCAACAGATTTATAATCGGAGAGCGTGAAAACTCCTAAACATTATACCAAGGTGCCATTTTTGACAATTTCTTTTTTCACAGTACTATAGTTAATGTTTTTGTTCCATGATCGTTTAATTTCGAGCAGAACTGTGATAATTAAGCTCGGGATATTCAAATCCATGGAAAGTGTACTCGAAAAAATTATGGCCCCCAAGGAGAGGGAAATTTCCATTTGTTAACTTTAAATTTTTAACAAACATTAGTAGCGTTACCTTCAAGGTGAAATGATTGGTATATTCGGATTCAGCGAGCCCAAAAATAATAAATAAACAGTATTTGGAGAGGATACCTTTGATTGACTGAGAGAATCCCTCTGTGGTGAAATTAAAATTATTACAAAAGTTTGGGAATTAATTAAGAAATGTTGCAAATGTCAAAATTGTATGCAAACCGTAATTTCATTATAATCTCACCCCTACAATTATGGTGAAAATTTCAACATTTTCTCAATTACCGACTATTTATAGGTTAGTCTGGTCACTTGATGTTGTCATAAATCAAGATGTCCTCTCCAGAATCGTATACAAATGTCGGAACAGTGGTTAATAGATCGAAAGTAGTTGTTCCAGCAAAGGGCATAGTTTCCCCGATCATCGTCTATGAACAATGGAAAATTGCCGACTGATTGGCTACTTAAAAAGAGTCGTGATGGAGAATGTAAACTAGATTTAGAGGAACACAATAGATCTAAAAAGTTCGCAGTGGAATAGGTTTAGCAGCTGTTATATTAATAAGTGTTTGATCCACGGAAAACTAACTCATACGGGAAACTTGTCAGAATTTGTCCTCAAAATCGTCTATCTTAGGACGTGTTGTAACTCGGTAGGTTAAACCATTGTTATAGTTAACCATTGGTTACTTTCGAAAGGTTGTTGTAACAAGAGATTTTAGACGTCAACTAACTGGTTAACCTTCGAAAAGTTTACCATCAGATATCGGAGAATTAACCTATAGTCAAATACGGAACAATACAATTTTACTTGTTTTATCTGTTTATCTGTTTCAATCAGGTTTCAATTTGACAATTTAGGTTTGCAATTGACCGTTTATAGTTATTTATGATTTTCATTGATAACTAAGAAAATAAATATGATTATAATTATATAAAGATATATTTATCCTGTTGAACATTTAGTATGAATTATTTGGAACAAAATGGGAAGGAGAGCTGGAAGAAGCAAGAGCTGATTTACAAGAACTTACAGATGATCAAGACTTTCGAGAGCTGCTCGAACCAGCCTCTAGAAACCTACCCATCATATAGAGGAAATTGAAACTAATAAACTGAACTGAAATAACTTTATTCATTATTAAAAATTTGAAATCAAATTATTTCTCACAACCCTTATTTCGCAGACCAAATACAATCAAAAACTCTCTAAAACACACAGCATAAAACTAAATTACCAAATGTAAATGACAATAACGGAAACGAAAGGTTGAAATGTCAACTGAAATCCATTGGTTACGTCATAGGTTTACGTAACCCTTGTTACTTTTATGACAAAAATTCAGAGTAAGAGCTAGAAATATTGAAGTTATTATATATTATATAAAGATGGGCAGCTGTTCGTTGTTGAAAGTTATTGCAAAAGTGGTTGGTAGTACAGAATATTTAAAACGAAGACTAGAATTGAATTTAATTTAGGAGTTTTTTCAGCAATAAAAAATGTCCAGATAGATAAAGTGGGAAATAATTATTATAAATTAAAATTATATACTCCACTTGAGAGAAGTCTAGCAAAAGCACAATTGCACACAAAATACTTTTGCTGATACCATTATTATGTTCTATACAAGTACATTTTAACAGATCATGGAGAAAAAAGGTAAGCAATGATTGGGGGAAAATTAGAGGTTGATAAGGAGTAAGTTCAAAAACTGATCTGAAAAAATTACTAGTATGTATGCGTTTTACCATCAAGCCAATATGTTGTGGAACTAATTTGAAAAAATTACTAGTATGCCCTTTATATGAATTTAGTTCATATTCAGATAATCATAGGAAATGAAAATATAAATAAGGTGAAAACATAGATTCGAGCAAATATATTCATAATTGGAAAAAAATTATGTTTGCAATTATTGTTGCACTTTACCAATAGAGATTACTAAAACCATCTAAAACCATAAGACATCGGTTAAGCTTACATCGTTGATTGATAAGTTTCTTATCAATCAACGGTGAAAGTATAATTGAGCATTTTCTCTAAATCCAATCTGGTATCAAGATATCTGTTTTCTGTTATCCTTCTGTAATATTTTTTTTTATTTCAAATTTTTTTTTCTCCAGAATAGACAAAATTGACTTATTATCTGTAAATCAAGCAGTGAATATTAAGGATTCGATTAACATTATTACATTACTCATAGTAAGCAAGATAAGTATAACAAGCCATAGGATAGGTAGGTATCAAGTTAGAGACAAAATACTGATTGTACACTTTATATTTAGGTGAAATGGTTAGGTACTTCTCATGCAACTCTTTGTGCTTTTAACATTTTCATAATTACTTCTTCGAGAGGCTTGACTAGTTCGGAAACAATCATATTTTCGTTCATTTCATGGAAAATAACCTAAAATATTGGATATTATCAATTCTGTAATTGTTTTATTATTTGGCCATTGTCTATTTGGCTAATGGCGTCTTATCTCTATATACCTTATATGTTTTTAAAAAGTATTTCCCTAGTTGCAAAATATTATGCTTTAATTCTAAATTATTCGAATGCCATTTCATATAGTACCTACATTTGATGTGGCACATTGCCTCCAAGCATTTGAATTGATTTCTCCTTCTACGTTTTCCATATTTTTGTATAGCTGATATTTTACTATGTAGGTGGCCATGTTCTGAAAAACTTTATACATAATTTTAACATATCTAGTAATTCATCTCCAATTTATTTTTCATAACAAGGCAAACCAACCGGTGAACTTGGTTCTAGAATATACTTACTTGCATGTAATTCTTCCAATTTCTCTTTTAAATACCCATTGCTGGACCTTTGAATGTGCTCTTAAATTCTATAGCAAAGAGAAGATAGATATTCGTATTTTTCATCACCTATAAAAACATGAACACATTCAGCTTATTATTTTACCACCAATGATCACAATTTTCGATATTTTTGAAAAAGAGGACAAAAAAAGAAATTCTTATCCAAAAAATGTTTCATTTTTATTTTATTGACCTCATACGTGAACCGCGAACTATCAATAAAATGAACTCGAGTTTTATGATTGGCTGTTGAGGTGGTTTAAACTGGCGCCTCTACCGTGTGGCAAAATTGAAATACATGGAGTCCGATCTCCTTTTACTGTGCTATTCAAAAGTCCCCTCCCCCCCTCGTATCTTTTGAACGGCTACACTTACATTAATAAAATTTGGAGGGTGAAAATAAAGTGTAAACTTCTCTACGAATGGTAACAGGTGACGTAGGAGTATTTTATTTTTTTCCTAAATGCAATAAAATATAGGATGTCCCATAAGAAATAATATAACTTCGAAACACCACACTTTATTGGAAAGTCCTGTATATTTCAAAATAATTGTAAAATATAGCCCATATGAATCTACAAACTACCAAAGTAACAAATTTTTTAAAACTTTCACCGCTCTGCTATAAACTTTCATCCCGTTAGTCGTGATTTACCTGGTATGTATATGCTAATTACCACAGAGGTAGATGCCACTTGTTTGTAAATGAAAAAAATTTATGACAATCATCACCACAACATATCCATCCACCGTTTTTTAAGCGTGGCCCTTTTGGAAAACTGAAACAAGTTTATTTTATTTTACCATGATACTGCGCTGGTGACAGTTGTGACGCTTAGGTACTTCTCTTTGTTCATAAATTCATAATAGAAGTGTTGCGAATAAAAAATAGACGGATGCTTTCAATTTAAAAAAAATGCACAATTTATCCACTTTTGTCGATATCACAAATTGATACATGGCATTTTTAAGTGAGTAAAATAAAGATGCCTTCACACTTACTTATTACAGTTTATGGTTATCTTCTTCCCTAACTCATTCCTACTCTCGAAACGTGAAGCTAGATCGCAGCCCACTCGATCCACCGACCTATGGTGATATGTAAGCCCATCAATTACTTTGGTTAACATCAGGTTAACATTACCATTGAAGTGTATTCGACATAAATCACATTTTTCTATAATAAAGGCACTATTCTACACAAAATTTGGATATTCGTGATCGCATTAGTCATTTTACGTAAGTTTATTCCAGTAATTTTTCCTCCATCCTGTAAAATAAATGGTAGGGGTGAGCGGGAAAGCCGACTCAATAAAAGCGTTATAACTTTTGTTCTGCTTTATGGATTTTGACAAACTCATTCATTTGGAAGAGAATTAAACTTAGTATCATTTGAAATGGAATTCAATACGTAGATTAGATTTGATGGTTCCACATTCCTTAATACAGAGGGTTCCGAACTATACTGACTTTTTTTTTCTCTTACATTTAAATAGTTGGATATTCGTTGAATGTATTCCACGACTGAGGACTGAACATCTCTTTACAGTGTGTTCAGAATTTTCAGTTTTGTCATTAGATTATTCAATGTGTATGTATGTCTGTAAGTATTTTGGGGTGACATTCTCTGAGACCTAAAAGATCTATTGTGCCCCCTTACTTCTACTAAGTTTCTGAGGAAAGCGTCAGAAACTAGTAGCTCCTTTAGTCCTATTTCCCGGAGGAATTTTAGGATATCTGCAGGCTTCAACTTAGGTAAATGTTTCTCTTCTATCTAGTAATCTCCCAGGTGCTGTATTCTAGGATTCTGAAGTGCTGTGCAGCTGGAACGTATGTGGATGGAGGTTTCCTCTCCATTGCCACAAAATCTGCATTCTTCTTCCTCCACTATTTTGAGCTTTTTCAGGCGCCCATTCAGGCGACAATGTCCCGTTAGGATCCCTGTTAAAACTCTTAGCGCAGTTTTAGTTTGACTTATGCATTCATTTGATCTCAACATGTTGTAGAAGAGTCGTTTATTGTATAAGCCCTATTAGATTTTTCCAATGGTCAGATCTTCTCCTTTTCTCGGCTTTACCTATTTATCCCAATATTACATTGGGGCTGATTCCGCGAAAGGGCTCAGGCCCCCAAAAAGGTATTCCAGTCCCTCTCTTTGCTAGTTCATTTGCTATTTCATTTCCTTCTTTCCCAGTGTGTCCTGGAATCCATAGTAAGGTGACCAGGTATATTGTTCTCGCCTAGTTCATTGAGTTTGTCTAGGCTTCCCCACACCATTTTGGAATTGATTATACAAGAGCTCAGTGCTTCAATGGCTGCTTGACTATCCGACATTATGATAATCCTTTGTTTCCTGTCCTTTATCAATATTGAACTTGGCGCACTTTCTTATGGCGTGGATTTCCGCTTGAAAGATACTTGGGATTTTTTCCAAGCTTTCAGAGTGGTTGGTTCCTGGCCCGAACACTCCTATCCCAGTTTCTTCTATTGCTTTTGAGCCGTCTGTGTACCATTTAATGGCATTCGTCACAAGTCTGGTAATGGTATTTCGATCCCATTCCTTCTTGTTGCTTAATTCCGTAACGAATTTCTTTAAAAAGATATACTTTTTCATCATACCGTTTTGTGGCATGTCCCAGGTTGTCAGATTTCTAAGGAGTGAGGAGGTGGTTTTTTTTAATGATTCCATCTCTACTTAGTCTGTATCTTGTTCTTTCTGCAACGCTTTCCACCACCATATGTAGAGGGGTGAGGTTGAGAATCACTTCCATGGCTGCCGTTGGGCATGTTCTCATTACTCCTGTAATGCATATACAGGCCAGTCTTTGAATTTTGGAAAGGTTTTCTCTCGTCGTCAATAGGCTAGTTCTTCCTGTCAGACACCTGCACACCATTAGAGCCATTTTTGCCTTGTATGTAATCTCCTTTTCGTATTTGTTTCACAGGAGTTTACTGTCTAGAGTCAAACCTAGATACTTGACTTCTTGTCCCCATTCAATCTCGTTCAATCAAGTTTTATGGTTTTGAGGTTGAGTTTTTTTCTTAGTAAAGGCTTTAAAGTTGGTTTTAGTGGGGTTCATGCTAAGTCCCACTTGCCTACACCAGCTATTTGTATAGTTCAGATCCTTTTGTACAATATTACAAAGGGTGTTTTTTAATTTCCCTCTGGCTGTCATGACAATATCGTCGGCATATCCTTGGTAGGATATTCCGAGATCCGTCAAACGTGACAGGAGTTCGTCAACCGTCAGATTCCACATTAATGGTGATGCTACTCCTCCCTGTGGGCATCCTCTGGTAGTGCAGATGGAAACAATGTCTTTGCTCGTCCTCGTCTCTGCTACTCTTGTGGTGAGCAGTTCCGACATTCATTTGGATGTTGCGCTGTCTACACCTCTTCTATTAATGCTCTTTCGAGAGCCTCTTATGTGGAGTATTGCCAAAAGCTCCTCCTATGTCCAAAAATGCACATACTACAGATTCTTGGTTGTCTAGAGCACCTCGGATATCCTCCGTCAGTTGTACCAGTGCAGTATCCGTAGATCTGCCTGGTAAGCATGCTGACATGGGTGGAGAGGTAGTCTCTCTAGGATTTCCGTTGTAATATGGTTGTTAATAGCTTTTTCCATTTTTTTGAGAACAAACGATGTTAGACTAATTGGTTTGAAGGATTTGGGATTTGTTGTGTCCCCTTTTCCAGTTTTTGGAATGAAGGTTACTATTGCCCTTCTCCATGCTTCAGGTATATAACCCAGTTCTAAGCTGCTTCGACTAATTCCAACCAGATGCGGTAGAATTTCTTCTTGATCTTGCTGAAGCAGTGCTGGGAAAATTCCATCTGCTCCCGGTGCCTTGAAAGGTGGAAAGGTGTTCATGGCCCATTTCAACCTATCGTTACTACAAATGTGTTTGGCCATTGTAATATTTTCTCTCGCAGGCCTATTATGAACTTCGAGAGGACTATCTTCCCTATTTGGGGTACTCGCAGAAAAATGAGTTTCTCGTAAGAGTCTAACTCTTTCCCTCTTATTTTCGGTATATTTACCGTCTGGCTTCATTAAAGCCATATCTGTGTTGATCCTACTTGTCTATATCTTCATAAAATTCTCTGGAGCTATTTCTTTTAGCTTTCCTAATTTTCTTGTATTAGGTGTCTCTCACATCGGTGTATCTCTGCCAGTCTCCGGTGAGGTCCCGGGTTTGAGATCTTAGTTCTGACAGATGTTCGTTCCACTAGGGAGCATCTTTGCTGCTTCGTTGTTTTTTAAGAGGGCAGCTCGATTCCAACGCATCGATTATTGCCCTGCTCAGATCCTCAAGCTCATTTTCCAGGTCGAGATGGTGCTTAGCCCTTCCTTTCCTCTGGATATGTGCTAGATTTATTTTTCAATGTGTAATGTCGGGCTTATTTGGAATGGAACACCCTGTATTTCAATAATTCACCATGTTCAAAAAAATGTCCTCTTTCGAATAGTATAACGGTGTCCTATACCTAGGTATTATACTTTTTGTGCAATTTACAATAGTCTTAAATTGTATGGTAAATCGATTTTAAAACATTTGCAATTCTTTCTGAATTTTAAACTAATGATCTTGGCATAGTTGTAAGAAAAAACAGTGAAGCTGCTAATAAATATGCACAGTTGTAGTTGCAGAGGTACACTAGCTGTTGTTTTACCAAAAAGTATTTGAGTACATAAAAAAACAGAAACACATTTTCAATAAAGCAAATATCAACATGATTACTACGACACAAACAACAAATTATTAAAAGCGAAAAATGAAAAGTTACTATAGTAGATGCTCAAAATGCTTGCCATCTTGTGCAATGCAACACGTGATTCTAGCTTCCAACGATTTACTTACATTATTCCACATATTGGGGTCTATTCTGTAACTAATCCTTTAAAATTTAGATGCCCTTTAAAAATAGGTTTTTAGCGGGCCTTTAAAAACTTGTTGAAATGCTATTCTCCAAGTATACATTTTAGAGGACTGTTAAAAATTATTTATTTTAAAGAGTTCCTTTAAAATTTCAATTGGAGTATCTGGCAACAGCGCTTTTGTCATTTAATATCTAAGCTAGAGACCTGCTTTAATAAAAAAGATAGAAAGTTAATGAAGATAGGACATTTGTATTTGATGGTAAACTAACCCAAAAATCACTCTTCATAAAGTGTTTTTGGTTTCTTGCATGCAATTATTATAAGTTATATACAGGGTGGTCCGTAAGTAATGGTCCAAAGTGGAATGGAAGATTCCTTACATGAAAATATTACAATTTGACGCAACTTCCTTCAATAAAATATTGGTAATAAAAAAGATACAGGGTGGCAAAGTTTAAATGTCAAAAATGTTTTTCTCAGTAAATTGGAAGATTTTGGATATACCAACGTGAAAATTTGAAGATAGGGGACTTAGTACCTGGGACATCATAATGTGTTATCCATTTCGATGTATTTTCTAGAGGGCGTCACAAAAGCTATGTTGTTGGTGTAATATTGTCATATTTTTTGAAAGCGTATTGCTGGTAACAGCCCGACACCGAAGGCGGAGGGTTGTTACCTCAAAGCGACATGCTTGAGGAAAGTTATGGCAAAGTTATTGCAAATTATCAATGTTCTTGCTATATTATAGATGATAATAAATTAGCTGACATCAGCGCCAACTAACGTTATCATTTTTGTGCTAATAAATGAAATAAAAATTATGTAGGTGGGGTTAAAAATGCGAATATCTCGAAAACCAGTAACTTTTGATACTAATGATAGGTATACTTGTCGCAAAAATGATGTAGTCTTAATATTTATCAATAAATAGAGAGTTACCGTTAACGATAAATAAGTTAATCGCACATTTACATCAACAACATAGCTTTTGTGACGCCCTCTGGAAAATACATCGAAACGGATTACATATTATGATTTCCCACACCCTAAAACCCCCATCTTAAAATTTTTACGTATGTCTATCAAAAATCTGTCAATTTACTGAGAAAAAACATTTTTGACATTTCAACTTTGCCACCCTGTATCTTTTTTATCATCAATATTTTAATAAGGGAAGTTGCGTCCAATTGTAATATTTTTAGGCCAAGAATCTTCCATTTCACTTTGGTCCATTACTTACGGACCACCCTGTATAGTTATAAAAAATGTCACGGCGCCGAGAACCACTTAAAAACAAAAAGTTTTATCACATCAATTAACCTTCTTAACGACTTTTAAATAAATTAGTTTGTATTTGAAAGTGATCACTCAAGTCCCTAATACTTCTTTGGTGTAATTATCAATTTAAAATATTTCGAATATAACCTAACAATTTTTCAGTGGTTTGTAATTAATTCTTCAATCAAGGCTTCACTATCAACATCTACATACGCCATTTTTGTTACCGATATTATTTGAAGGCACACTTTAACATCCCTTTAAAAATATTAGTTTTAACAGGCTATTTTAAAGGAATCCTTTAACATTTTAAGGGAAATGTAGTTAGCGAATACCGATTTGATTTTAGCGCCGGTTAAATTTTTAACGGCCTCTAAATTTTAGAATAGAATAGACCCCATTGGGTGTTATAGACGCGAAAGCGTTCGAAATTTCAGATCGTCTGGAGTAGTAGGGGGTGTAGCGTACACAATATTTTTAATATAATCCCATTTGAAGAAATCCATCTTGTTCAATTCTGGCGTTGAATGATAAGATTAATTTTTCACTCAACGATTCTGGTGACCTAGATGGCCAATTATAAGAACCACCACTACCTATCCATTTATTTTCAAATATTAAAATGAGGTAGCTCCTAACAGCACATGAAAAGTGAACAGAAGCTCCGTCCAATTGTAGCCACATTTTCTTTCGGATGCTAAGTGGTAGGTTTTCGGGAAGGAAACAGAAGTCTTTTTTCAAAAAACTTTCCATTCAGGTGTCCGTAAAAAAATACTACCATTAACATACTTGCCCACAAACCCTCTGTTTTTTTCCAAGTATGCCAAGATCATTAGTTTGAAATTTAGAGAGAATTGCTGATGTTTTAAAATCGATGTACCATACAATTTAAGAAAATTGTAAATTGCACGAGAAGTATACCTCGGTATAGGACACCGTCATACTATTCGAAAGAGGACCTTTTTTGAAGCATTGAAATACAGGGTGTTCCATTTAAAATAAGCCCGATATTACACATTGAATGATCTAATAATGAGACTGAAAATTCTGAACACCCTGTAAAGAGATGTTTAGTACTCAATCGTGGAATACATTCAACGAATGTCCAACTATTGAGATGTAAGAGAAAATTCGCCAGAATTTGTTATATCAATAAGTTATTATTTTTTTTAAAGGCTCACATTTTTAATAAAGTCAGCATAACCTGGAACCCTGGAACCTCAGGTATAGGGAACCATTATGAAGAAGTGTTTAATTTTTTAGGGACAATTATGAAATGCAATATAATATAGGGTGTCCCATAAGAAAAAATATAACTTTGATACGCCACACTTCATTGGAACATACTGTATATTTCAAAATGTAGCCTATATGAATGTACAAACTATTGAGGTGACAAACATTTAAACAATTTTACCGTTTCGCTATAAACCTCTATCTCGTTGGTTGTGATTCACCCTATATATTCATTCACACATATCTAATATACAAATATACCTAAAAATTATTTATAATTTTGTAAGTATGTTAATTTCGTTGAGGTATTTAAAAAGATTTTGGTTATTGGAATTTTTGCCAAGTACTAGCTCTAAATTGTCACTCATTGTCTCTTCTTGATTGTTGAAACTTTGCGCATTCGATTAATAAATGTTTGACAGTGAGCTGTGTGTTGCATACTTCGTATTGATGGGTTTCATTTTTATTAAATAGATAGCTATGGGTAAGTCTAGTGTGTCCTATTCGTAGGTACCCCAGTTAAGATAACTTGTAGTGATCTTTTGTATATTGTCATAGTAATTCGAAGATGATGTCTCTTCACGTTTTTCCGGAAAATAGATCAATAGCTGTAGTTTGGCTTAGTGAACTAAATTTGCGGACTAATTCAATATCACAAGAAGAGGATACTCCATATCCATTTTAATGAAGTGAAGGAAAAAACGGACGAAAATAGTAGGTGTTTTAATCTCTTCAGAAATATCCTAGTTATATTATTTATTATTTTACGCGATAAAACAAACAAAATACACAATTTTCTTCAAATATAAAAAAGATTGAAGCGCATAAAAAAATTTCACGGGCGTATTAATATCACAAACATATTTAAGGTGTGTGTCTTGTTTTTTCACAGGACCAATGATATATTGACATTGACATTATTAAGTGAGTTAAATGAAACTAGACAGCTCTAAACTAATTACAGTTTCTGATTTCCTAGTTTTCTACCTCATACCTACTTTTAAATACATTCGATGGTATTTTTTGAATGTAACAGTATATTTTTCAATTTTCAGAAGTTTAATGGTAGCCAGAAGAACTTCCTCGTACGCCTTCAGCGCAATTTGTTTTCTTTTCCTTTACTTAGCAGTAGGAGCTGGACTCTTTGTAATATGGGAAGAGGATTGGACATTTTTCGAAGGATTCTATTTCTGTTTTATAACAATGACTACAATTGGTTTCGGAGATCTTGTACCAAGTAAGCTAATTATTTTAATATTAATGATCCACTATATCTATGTATATTCATGTACATAATTCCCCTAACCTGTGCTTCATCATAATCAAAACAAAATAAAATTTTCATGAAACAAATTCCACATCAATCTTTTAGAAATGCAATAAAATGTAAATATAGACTAGTACGTGTTATGTTCAATTTTAATGTTACAGAAGTAGGATCGCTCAAGTAACAGTTAATGGGAGCTACTATAAAATTTTAATCGGCACTAAAATCAGTTTGTTATTACTACCAGAGAATGTATTTAGTAGAAATGAATACTATAGTATATTTAGTGACAACCAGTGCCGTATTGAAGGTATTTGCGGTCCCTGCTCCTTGGGTGGAGCTTCCTAACAGTGATCATCAGAGCATTGTGAGCCAAGAAAATAAATAAAACAACCAAAAGTACATAAAATGACCGTTATATAAGAAAAATATTGAACATGTGGAAAATACAATTAAAAAAATCTCCTTGAAATAAAAAAATAACGTTCTTATATCACAGAAACAGAATATTACAAAATTAATCTTCTGTTTTTTTAATAAATCCACTACTTCATTGATATCAATTTCTACCCCATAATGAATGATAATGAGAGCCAAACCAAGTAGTTTTTAAGTCTTTGCAACAATGTGTAAATATTTGGACGTTCCCTTTTACCGTGAAAAAAGGTTTTTCACCTATCCGCTTCGCCATCCTATATCTTTTTTATTATTAACATTTATCAAAGCAAGTTGCGTAAGATTGTAAATACGTTAAGGCCGGATATTTTCCATTCCAGATTGGATCGTACTTATGGATCACACTTTATGTTTTTATGCATAGTAAAACAGTATATTCTATTAACTTCGTCTTTGAGATAATATGGCGCTGAATGTTCGAATAAACATGATTTAAAAAAAATCCAATTTTCCCGGTTTATAGTAAGAAAGGTCATAATCACTAAAAATCGTCGTAATTTTAGTTAAATATTATGTAAAATGAAGTACCTATCTAATAGATCTGGTTGAGTATCATCCGGCTATACACTTATAAAAAACTACACGATTTGTAGTGTTTCTGTCATAGTTCTTTTCAATATCTAAGAAACTGACATGACCTGAAATGGGATAATGTCATACAATAAAGCCATAAAAGAGCTAGCTAGCCCTGACAGGGTCGTATTTATTCTGTTGGTAAATAATAAATTATTGTCTGAAAGCTCTATAAGACTTTTGGATTGTTCTCATTATAAATACTTTATTTTTCATCAGGTATAGTGCGGCTCTGCATGGTAAATCCGAAAAGATTTATGGTTTTATTGCATATAAAGCCTAAGTCAAGTCAAGTCAATTTCTTAGATATTAAAAATAACTATACAAGCCAAGTGAAAATAACGTATGAGTAGGTACCTGTGAACCTTATCGCGTTAACTTTCTTATCTGAAAGTGGTAAACTAAGAGCGGCTCGACTTTATTAAAAATGCTTCATTTTATTTTCATCATCATATCAAATTGTCCCTACTGTGTTCACACCCTACATTTTATAAGTTCTGTCTTTCAAATAAATTACAGATAAACGACACGACAAACGAATTTTTATTTTCCATTTTATTGGAAGTGCCTATAAATAACTATCACAAAAATCATTTTCCGGTCAGTTTTTCTATGCTTACGCTTATTCTTAATAAACAACATCACACATCCACCGACTTGTAATTAAATAGAAAGTTAAGTGGAGTGATTTTCACTTTGTAATGTTGACTATTTTAATCGAATTGAAACAGGTGCTTTTTAACAAGGTGTATATTTCAATTAGCTAAGTGCAATTAAGTTAAAAAGTGATAATACCTTATCATAATTTAGGATTAGAATTTAAATATAATACACGATAAGATGTTACAATACATGAAAGATGCAGTATACATTAACAAAACTAAAACTAACTTAAGATTAAATTCAAACTAAGATTCATGAAGTCTCCATGCTAAGAATAGTCAGCTGTTTATGCAAAAAAAATCAAGAAATTAACAAACCAACTGGACATGCGCAATTTGTCAAAACTTCCAATTGGGCGGAGTAGAATTCAATGAGACCTCTGACGGAAAAATTGTAACCGTCGCAACGAGTAAAATAATTCGTTTTGCATTGCTTTTGTATTATATGCAAGTCAACGTAATTACCGTAAATTCGTACTTTATTTGTTTAATTTTGTGTCAGTAACAAGTTTAAAACTGTGTTTTTCTATTTAACTCAACTGTCATCAATTATGAGGTAATATTCTTATATAATCAGAAATATTATGGAAGAGGTTATGTTATTCTATATTTTGTTTTCATTGCCGATCAAAGAGAAAATAAGTCGGTATTGAAGATTTAAAATATTATTCAAAACAAACCCACCTTCCCTGCAACTTTTGTGGATATAATTATATCAAAAATAAAATAAAATAAAAACACGAAATCAGACCTAAAACTAAACAGTTAATTGAACACTTGTTGTACTTTTCACTCAATACAAACCTACCTTCCCTGCAACTTTTGTAAATATAATTATATCAAAAATAAAATAAAAACACGAAATCAGGCCTAAAACTAAACAGTTAATGGAACGCTTGTTGTACTTCTAACAAATATCAACCATACCTATTACTCCAAAAATAAAAATATTAGGAGTCAAAATTCAGTTTAACAACACAAAATACTAAAGCACAATCAAAGAAAAAGCAAAAGTTTTACAAAACACACACTGAAAATAACTAAAACAGCAAAATAAAATCGCTTAAATATCAAAGGGCTTATACGGCAGCTGATTTGTTTTACTCGTTCTAAGATGACATTGACATCTCAGAGCGCCATCTATCGAATTCTACTTTTCCCAATAGTAATCGACTTGTCAGAGATCTGAACATAATATTAAATATAAACCAACTTGTTTACAAGGAATATTGTTGTAAACTATAAAATTTTTTGTAAATAATAACACAAATCACCAGTGGTTGATCTGTGGCCATGGCTTGACGTATGCATTGTGTCGAATTCTTGGAAGAAATTAAATTATAGTTCAAAGTTGGCCTTTCTTATTTTTAATTCAAATCCTCATTTCTCAGTTTCTTGCTTAAACATCTAGATCCCATCACTGGTTTCATCTTCTTAGTTTTAGTTTTAAATTGAAGTAAGTTTCAATTTTTGCTTGCATGAATCCACCTTCAAGGTGTTAATTCTTGATAAAGCTCATACAAATATGAGCGATAGTTAATTCCATTCGGATAGACGTCTAGAAAAATGTAACAAAATGATTAGTATTAGTACATAAGAAATTTCAATTGTTATTAAAAAATTAACATAAAAAAATATAGCATTTGCCGTCTTTTGCTAACTTATATAACTTATATAGGTAACTAATATAAACAAAGTACCCAATTTTCCAATTTTCATGACATGTATATAAAATGGGCTCACAACGCAATACATCTTCAAGACAATTGAACTTTCAGTTTACAATAAACAAATTCAAAGACCATAGCTTTTCTTGTTGAGAAATTAACTAATCAAAATTAACTAAAGCATGGTGTCCAATAGCTGCATGAGATTATTTTCATATTTTTGCTCTTTTAATTATCAGTAGTAATACTATAAGTACTTCAATCTAATCAGGTTATACATCGATAACTTTTTGCATACTTACAATGAGTGTCAGTTTAAATAATCCGACCGCGAAGTGGGAGTATTATTCTGTCAAATTGACACGATTTGTAATATGCAGGAAGTTTGAAGTTTGAGATGTATAACAGTATTCATTTTGAAGTACGTATTGTATTTGATACGATTATTTGTTGAGTAAATATAACCAATTTATTAATTTACAATTAATTTACAAATTGGTACAATGGAAAACAAATACTTATGTAAGTACCTATCTCCATAACAGGTTAAGATAGCAAATTTTTAACGTCAAATAAAAATAACACTGACAAACCCGGTACGTCAATGGCTAACTTTCTTACGCATTCATTCAAACGAAGATCCAATCAAACTACGTGAAAAATTATCACCGAAAACATCCCGCTTCATATGGGATATCCATGAGAGAAATATTCACACAAACAAACTTGTATTATCGAGCAATCAACAAATTTCTTAACAATTTGCGAAAAGTTTCAAGTCGATCCTAGCATTTTCGACATCATAAACATTTTTTACTTCCGTGATTTGATTATAATAGCAATTGCAATTTTTTATGAGCTAACACATACTTTTGAAATATTTTTCTAGACATCATTTCCAATCGAATGAGCCATCCGTCATATTTTTAGTGGCTTTATCAAGAATCTATTCCCTAGTATACCTCCTGATGAAACTATCACTCTTGTTGATAACTTGCTCACTTACAATTATACTAATCCCATAATTCAGTCTAATATTATAAATTTATTAAGAGTTTGTTTAAATCAAAATTATTTTCATTTAAACGGAAAGGTTTATAGTAGTAAAGAGGGTTTGATTATGGGCAACCCTCTCAGTCCCCTATTATCAGAAATTTTCATGGATAATATAGAAAAGATAATTCATAAACACCCCCTTAGTAAAAAATTTGTTTACTGGTACCGATATGTAGATGACATTCTAGCTTGCTTCACTGGTACTACGAGACAATTAGATAACTTCATTACTCACATTAACTCAATACATAAAAATATCAAATTTACAGTAGAAATTGAACAAAATAAGTCCATAAACTTTCTAGATCTTACAATTTCAAATATAAACAATAAGCATGACTTTTCTATAATTCACAAACCATCACATACAGACATTACAATTCATAATAGTTCAGTCCACCCAATTAGTCATAAATTAGCAGCTTTCAATGAACTGTTAAAAGTCTATGTATCATACACATAGACTTTTAACAGTTCCATTGAATATTGACAATTACAATAAAGAACTAAATATAATAAAGCAAATAGCGGTTAATAATAATTACGATCCAAATTTAATTGACAACATCATAAATAAAAAGATACGAAAACATACTCTAGAACAAGTATTTCCTTCTGATAAAAACAAAAATAACCAATTTAAAAACTTAACTTACTTTGGAATACCATCCTTAAAAATAAAATCATTTTTAGAAACTTTAGACTTGAATATTTGCTTCAAAACCGACAACAATTTATCCAAATTCATTAAAAACAACAAATCCAAATCTTCAAAACTAAATAAATCAGGAGTTTATAAATTAAAATGTGGTAATGACGACTGTGATAAAATTTATATAGGTAGAACTTTTAGGAATTTTAAAACTAGAATTTCAGAACACAAACGTAGTTATGACAATCAAAAATTAGATTCCAACTATTCAAATCATTTTTTAGCAAACCAACACTCTTTCGATTCAAATTTTGAAATTTTGCATAAAGAAACTAAATCCTTAAAATTAAATCTTTTAGAAGCCCTAGAGATAAATAAAAACAAATATTCAGATAATCTTCTTAACGACCAACAAATACTTTAGTTAATCCCATATTTAGACAAATTCATTTCATTTCCTTGTAAATAGTTTATAATTTTATTGTTAAATATCCGAATAATTTAGTATTAAGGCACTGTATAAATAGAAAGTCTCATTATAATTCCATTCGTTTGATAAAGCTACTGTGTTAGCGAAACGCGTCACTTTATGTTTAAATACAATGTAGATTTAACAAAATAAAATGATTGATTTCATAGCTTTATCAAGAGTTAACCCCTTTTTTGAATATTGTTCATTAGACTAGGTAAACGGCAACACCGATGATGTCATCCCTACTTCATGTACTTTATAATATGCGTATTTTACAACAAAAATCGACCTGTTTCGGAATTTCCCTCAAAACTCGGCGGTTCTCGAAATAATAATATTCCATAATTTAGCCGTTCCCTATATATCTGAATCATACTCCGATCAAAGTAGATATGTCAAAGTGCAAAAATTCGCATAGAGCTGAAAATTGATAGGAATAATCAATGAAATGGAATGTAAAAAAAACGATCCAACACTTCCGAAAAAATGTATTAAAGGTTAAAATTCGCAAATATGGGTTTTTGCATTTTTTTTCAGCCAAGCACTAAACTAAAAGTTCTTCATCACTTGAAGAAGAGCTTGAATGATTGTCATATATCTGGATAAAATGAAGAATCAGAAAATAATTTTGTAATGTGTGTATCATTCTTTGGCCATCCTAATAAGAAGCCCGAGATTTTTTTTAAATATTCGGTATTACAACGTACACATGATTTTCCTCACATTTCATTTCAGAAGAAGCTTACTTGTTAGCTATATCCGTGTTTTCTTCTCGATAACAGGAAAATAGTGAAAATATGTCACTTTCTACAGCATCACAATACACATGCTCAAACTAAAAATTTGATCCCGGTCATCAAATTATCCTGATAGTTGGCAACTGATCTGAAACCGCAAATTTCTTTCTTCGATCAAAGGATTTTTAAATCACCAACTGCCAAATTGTTTCTACGAACGCTTTTTTTTTTAATGCCTCTGGCGGTTTTTGATAGTTTCTGACTGCTCTACGAACAAATATATGCATGTTTCCACGCCAACTGGAGGTTTATTGATTGTTACGACACCACCGGTCAGAGGCTTAGAGTCCTCGGCACCTCAGCCTTCAGGCTTTTTGTGATCTTAGTTGTGCCGTTTATATGAAGAGACCAGTATACCTTATCAGGCTTAACAGTATTTTCACTGGATCCTTCTTTGAGAAATCCTTTCCTGGATGCTCTAGTCCTAGGAGTCTATATCTCCAATGAGATTATACTTCACAGTGAAAGATAATGTAAGAGGCTGTTTACTCCTCTCCCATTTTCGTGCACAACCAACAAATAAGTTCATTCCTATATATGCCGATGTATGCATGTGCGTTCTCAGAGTACAGTGACCTTAGACAAGGAAAGAGAGTGGACGCGTAACCAGAGTCGTAAAACTGTTACCGCCTGCCACATCGCGGATGGGGTCAGCGGCGTAACATAATGTTTGTAATACATTTTTTCCAATGTAATAATACCAATTTGTTTTGAGAATGTATGAATGCTTGTTAAAGGCACATAATGGGTTGGTATCAAAGGAGGGAAATCAATAAATTAATCTATCATAGAAATGAACACCTAGATTTAATCTTGAGAAATTTAAAAATTGGTTACTCACGCCACTGCTATAATGGTCGTTTTGAACATAGAATATACGATATATATGCAAATATTTAATGAACATTATTGAAACTCGTCATCCAAATACTAGTATTAGTTGAATTAAAGACTGAATAATTACATACTTAAAAATCATTTGTCAGAGATAACTCTTTCGTCATTTAAAAGAAACAAAACTACATAGTCCATTGTACATATAATTATTTGTTTGCCTGTGAAATGAAATTCCAATCTCCTTTTTCTCGCTTCGACTTCGGCATCCGTAAGCACAACAATTCACCATTTTTCAGCTCAAAAATAAATCACAATCTTAATAATTTTCACTCAAAAATTCACGAAAGAAACACACGCCGTTTTCGCTTTGTCTGCCACATATAAAATGGCGTCCAGCAAAAGTGTGTGACAGATCGCAAGTGTCAAATAAGGCGAAGTGCGGTATCCATATGCTTTCCTAATCTAAGACAGTGACCGACCGTTGAGTGGACACTGTCCTTATCTGGCCCCTGCAAATTTTTAGGGCTTAGTAATTCATTAGTCAGCTTTTCCGATGACTTTTTGACCAGGAGTTTGCTGTGTTCCTGTTCTTGCACGTGTCTCCAGTACGACTGTTTGTGATAACAATTGTAATTCTGGGTTGACCATGGGTGTTGGTTCTTTAATTCCAACTCTCATTGCAGTTTATATGCAGCCATTACGTTCAGTGAAAGAGGCGGAAGATTGGGAATGGCTTCCATCGCCTCTTTCGAGATGCTACTCATAGAACCAGTTATGAACAGACAGGCTCTCATCTGATCTGCATCATATGCATGGGCGCTGTCATTCTTTATCAAGACGAGTGAGCTCATCCTAATTAATACCTCTGACCTCTCTTTGAGTAGCAGCTTGTAGTTTTTGCCATTTCTATAAACGGTTCTCGGACAAGTCAGTGACATCAAGCTCAGGTAATGCAATTAACTTTCTCCCGATTAAGAAGTGTGCGGCAGTCAGAGCTGAAGACAAAAAGTGGGCGGGAATTTGGAATATTCTCAATATGAACCAATCTTGTGTAAAAGTCTTCAAAAGTATATGCGTTCCCAATTACCCGTTTTAAATGATGCTGGCAACTTTTGATCCCTGCCTCCCAAATACCCCCAAAATTAGGAGCTCGAGCTGGTATGAAAGTTATTTATCCCTAACTAACACTTGGGCGATTTTCTCTGAATAAGCCTCTAGAAAATCGTGAATCTTACACAACTCATTGTTCGTCCTAACATAATTGAGCCCATTATTTGAATAAACATTTTTTGATTTCCCAAGTCTGCTCACAAAATTCTTAAACACCGCTAGAAATGCTCGCTAATGATTAGCTCTGATATAAGTTCAATGTAGGCTGCTTCCGTGCACATGCAAACGAATAATCACACGTGCACTTTTATGATCCTTGCCCCACGTGATTTATCCTTTAAATTGAATGGACCCCCGAAATCTGTGCCCACATAGAAAAATGGATAGTTGCTTGTCACTCTTACATCAGGTGAATCCCCCATTAAATATTTTGACGTAATAGGTTTGGCCTTCATGTTACACAAGCTCTTATTATCTTTTTACACACATTACGTCCTGAATCCTGCCAAAATATCTCGCGTATAGAACAGAGCAAATTTTGAACTCCGCAGTGCATTAATCTTCCCTGTTCGTATTTTAAAATTGAATCCGTTAAAATATGGATAGTTGTGATTTCTTTATTCTCCCCCCTATCCTTATGAAGTTATTTAAAAAAAATGGGTTCAGATATAAAATTTTGCCCCTTTTTAAATCAAATTTTCATTCATTGAAGCCTTATATTAACCATGGAAACCATCCGTTATGCCTGTGCTACTAGCATATTGATAGAATCCTTGATTTCATTCACATTAAGAGCAATTGATTTATTCCCTTCATTCCTGTTGGATTTCATATTTTTAAGAGACCTCAAAACATAACCTAAAACGTTTAGCATTTTCATGAATAAAGAATGTCTGTTTATAATTTCACTATTACTCTTATGACTATTTGCACTAGTGCTAACACAGGACTCCATTTCTGGAATTTCAAAATCAATAGGATCCCCTCTCAAATGCCATTCTGTGTTATGCCTCAACAACCATTCAGGCCCATGAAACCATAAGTTGTTTTCGAACAAGTTTCTTGGTATAACTCCTCTGGATAGCGCATCGGCTGAGCTCTCCTCAGACTGTATAGTGTACATGGTGCCAACTGTTTATTCGAGTGAGTGATTGGATCTCACTAACTCGGTTACCTACAAACGTTGACCATTTATTTAATTCACTTCTGATCCAAGCCGAAGTAATTTTTGAATCGCTCCAGCAGAATAATTAATAAAACTTAACTTCTAATGACTCCATCGTGCTTGACATTAAGTTACTAAGCACCACTGCACCTGATAATTCCAATCTAGGAAGAATTATTTTCTTCAATGGAGTTACTCGAGACTTCGCGAACAGAAGGTTACAGGTCACATTTGTATCACTGACACACTTAACATATGAACACGAATCATGTCCCTTATTTGAAGAAGCACACAACCCGTGTAGCTCTATTTTACAGTAATTGTTAAGTATCGCATGTCTTGATATTTTATAATCATCAATATATGTCAACTGCTTTGAAAGTTCTAACCACTTGTTTGCTAATTCTTCGGGTAGGTACTTCTTTGTCCCATAGACATTGTAAGGCCCACAACTCTTGTATAATCAATTTTGCAATAAAAACCACAGGGCCCAATAAACCCAAAGGGTCATAAATTTGACAAGTCACTGACAAAACCTCTCTTTTCTTTCTAATTTCTCTAATTTCACACTTAACGTAGATGAAATCTCAATATATTCACTTCCTCTTATTGCAATTTTTCGAAATACTTTTGAAAATTAGTCAATTTAGATTTGAAGTTACCACGCTTTTTTTTAAAAAAATTTTGAGCTACTCGTTTTCTGACATATTGGTTCAAAGTGAGACGAAAAATATAGGGAAATTAATAAAAAGGAAAGGGCTTACTTGTAACTTATATATTACTTGACCTTGGCACAATATGGTTAAAAACGCCTGGCTCTTGTCGCTCTCGGTAACTGTTCTGAGAATCTTTTGGAACGCCCCGTGAACACCACAATTTTTTTAACTTTACGTTCACTTTGTTTACCGACTATCTACTAATTTTTGCACTTGTGTTTATATTTCGGAATTCCTGAGACAAGCACACATTTTTTTTCTCTTGATGGCTGCCCAATTCTCGAATTACTTTTTGACGACTATACACCTGTTTTTTCAGCGATTTTTTTCTTAAAACTGTCCCAATTATTTAGTTTTTCACTGGTAAATTCGGTACCTAGGACCAAGCTGTAACAACTATGTCATGTGTCGTTACAATCATGTGTTATTTATACCAGTCAAGTGTTCTTCATCCTCTTTACAGCCGGTGGTTTGTTATTTTTCGACTACCCTGTTCAGATTGCCTTCTCAATTTTATGCCAGTTGGCACTTTGTCGCAGATGGTAAACCTACACATGACATAGAACAAAAACTCATGATTGTAACGACAGTCCAGTGACAGGAGTCACACCAGGCAGTCGTTGTGTGGCATCTACGGAAGGAGGTCGATTTGCCTCGGCTGCAACAAATTGTAAACCATGTACTGTGCTGATGTACTTAGATTAAAAAGTATGTCTGTGCAACAAATTGATAATTAAAAAATAGTGTAGTACTCAGTGTTTAATATACCCTAACCAGTTCCTATAGAAAATTGCTGCTTGTAGTTCATTAGTTTGGATTACGTCGAGCCCCATTTAATTATGGAATAACCATACCCTGTTGCTAAATTTCTTTAAATAACCAAATTAACAAATATGCTGTAACAACAAGTATTGTCAAATCATCTGCATACTCCTTGGTGTATATCCCAATCTTGTTCAATTTCTCCAGGAGATCGTCTATGACGAAGTTCTACAGCAAAGGTAAGAAGACTCCTCCCTGTGGGCATCCCTTCATTATCGTTACCTCCATGGAGTCTCTTAACAAGGCTGTTCTGTTGGAAAGGATGTTTTTCATACACCGACATGTCTGCTCCACGCCTTGCAATAGCAGCTATCATGGAATCGAAGGAGGTGTGTCAAACGCCCCTTCTTTGTTCTCCGAGAGCTATTTCTTGATTTCCCAGTGCAGCCTCAATTTTCGACACCAGCTGGTGCAAGGAAGCTTCACAGAATTTTCATGATTATTAGGCATGTTGATTGTAGTGAAGTGGCCTTTGAATGATAAAGCTTTCTCTAACATGCATATCAATAAGTTTCTGTATAGTCCTCAACATACCAGTGTTTCAATTGTGGAGGTATACCCTTCAGCCAGGTCCTTGGGGACGGGATTTACGCAGACCACAACCACTACGCCCGATTGGACGTAGCTTCCCGTGAATTGCAGCCCAGTCCCCATTGGACATTTCCAGATTTCTCTGGATAAGGCCATTTGAATCTGCTTTCACTGTTCAGATGTGAGTCTTTCCTCAGGATTCTCTTCTTCAGTTCTTCAAGGTGATACCCATTTTGGTTGAAGATAGAGCCTGCTTGTATGATACTCCTGGTGTTTTCCTGGGTTTTGGCACCTTATTACTTCCTCAACCTTTAATTCAAACCGTTTTATTCATCTGCTCTGAACAAGGGTTTCGGTCTCAGTCAACCTGTCCCTCTCACAAAGTCCAGAGCCCATGGCCGTTTCTCTATCCGCCACCTGAGGACGCCCCACAGAGGTAGCTCGGCCTTGTGGAACTCAGAGGTAGTGGATGCGTGTTTTATAAGGTAATTTTCCGATAGGCATATTCCACAATCTATTGTGATCCTTTTTAATACCATGTAAAATCTGATAGAGTTGTAAATTATGAAAGTCGTGTGTATTCTAAAAAATTAATTATCCGATTCAATCATAATCATCAGATAATTCTGCTTCCTCTGCTTTTTGTTCATGCTGGTCTTCTTGTACGTTTTCTGATTGCGATTCAACATTGGGGCACGACTGACCTTGACAACTGGTACATGCTGATCGATGCTGAAGAACAAAATAGTCCAACTTGTTTGCAGCAGCATTTAAGATTACACACTTTTAAAAAAAATTCTGTTGAGGATTTTTACCGGTGCAGGTGGAAGCTTGTTGATAGAATGCACATTTGCCTATATAAAAATCGTTTATTAACACAAAACGGTCAATAATGAATTATGCTGTGTACATTGAAATTATATAAAAGCACCCTGTAAATGCCTTTTCAAAAACTGATTTATCAACATAAGACAACTTATCAAATTAGGTACAAGTTCTCAAGAAAAATATGAAAAAAAACAACTTAGCAATGTTATTGTACAACTATATACTATGAATGATGACTATGCTAAATAAGGTTCTGTACCTAGGACATAAGTGTAGGTGACAATAATACAGCTCAAGAGTCCAATAAAACAGCTCCAAATACGCTGACAGGTAAAAAAATTAGGTCAGTAAGAAAGTGAAATTGTGATGTTCTTTGGAATTTATACAGTTTTAAGCTTCAATTTGCAAATTGTAACCTATTATACTGTATTTTCTATTCTCTACTGAATATCTAATATTAATTCGAAAGGCGTATTTTTTGGTTTCCATGATTTATTCTAAAAAGCAACACATTTACAGTGAAAACGTTATAAACGGCAATATGGAACAAATGAAACCGAAAAAACTAATAAATAATAAAAAGGTAGAACGTGGCGCGGGACACACGGTAGGAACTTTAGTTCCTTTTAAACAAAAATTATGTAATACATTTGACGTTATAGATAAACGATTTGCATGTTCTTTGGTGGTAGAGTAGTAAGCATACCAGACTCTCACGCGGTAGCCCGGGTTCGATTCCCCGTGAGGAAGTTTTTTTTATTGTTAATTTTATTTTTAAATAATTATTTTGCTTGATATTAATAACGACAGCAGGTAGACGTTTGAAATATTTAGCAGAATATTCATTATTACAGATAATGGTACGGTACCCTTCATGAGGGAGTCCGACTGGCATCATCTACTTATAACAGCATCGTATATTTAAAAAGGGTAACCGTAGCATTATACAAATTGGACATTCAAGAACTGTACGTTTACCAAAAAAAAATTAGTGGAAATATAAAATTGAATTGTTAAATTTTCAATTTGAAGTTATTTTACAATTTATAGAAATTTTTATTTTCTAGATTTTTTCTTAAGTGGGTCGTAGAAAAAATATGCTGTTCGACTCGTATGGATTGTCTATATCGCACTTGAACGATTGAGCACTCCGCCTACGGCGTCATGCTCAAACTTTGTCCTCGTGCGATAGGCCATCAGTAGTTGCACAAACTACTATTTCTATCAAAACATGCCCTTTTACATTTAAAAACAACCTGCCAAATGTCAAATCAATTTATCCATCCATTTTAAAGTTATCGAATTAAAACATTCAAGTTTTCAAAATTTCAACCCTGTATTTCGAAAAGTAAATGTGCTAGACCCCTTAATCCTCATGTCATTTTGACAACCGATGCTATAAATAAACAAAAAAGATCAATCGCGCAAAAAAATTATGGAAGTAATAGTAAAAATTTATCCGAACAAATTCAAGTAGATCACCAGCACTGCGAATACCAGCTTTGCAAAGAATTTTAATATAGCGTCGGTGGTTCAGTGGTGGTTCAGTAGAATGCTCGCCTTCCACGCGGGCGGCCCGGGTTCGAATCCCGGCTGGAGCACATGAATCGCTGCTTCGTAAACGAGAGAGAGACTAAGGAGAGAGCACAAGCACGCAAGCAAGGCACATAACGAAGCAACGTAACATAACGTAGCGTAACGTAACGCGTAACGGTCAGATCTATTGCGTCGCGACCCCCGGTCGCACAAACATAACCTGACGTTAAGAACTAAAGTTCCAATAACGGGTATTCTTTCTCTTGCGTTGATGATCTCCCTTGAAGTCTACGAGGTATACTCTCAATAAGTTTGAATTACATTATGATGGATTTCACCCCAATCTTGTGGTATCAACTCTCTTAGCGACTAGAAAGATCTTGGGACTGGTCTATGTCTTCTGATACATCGTCTCAACTTATCCCACACATTTTCAATGGAAAGTGTGTCTAGATTGCAGACTGGTACATCAAACTACTTCACTCTCACGTCATCTATATAATCGCCGCAAACTTTGGCTACAAACGGCTTAGCATTATCTTGCACCGACATGCAATGCTCGTCCATAGTGATGATGATAGGCATGATCTTCTAGAGCATCCTTGATGGACCTGTGAACAATTGTCAAGGAGCCAATCTCTATAAAAACCAACTCTGTATGTACTCTGTATGTACTTGTGAAGGAATATCTGCCCAAACCGACTCAACACCAAATAGTCAATTCAAGTGGACCCTATGTTTTTCCGCTCCTTTTCCATATTGGCCTCCGTCTGCCAAGTGAGGCAAAAACGTCAACCATCGATCCTCCCCTTGGGTGCTTACTATTTTTTTCTCGGATTCTGGTCTACTCTTTCAGGCGAATCTCTTGCTAACGCCGGTATATACTTTTTAAAGTACAAGCTACAAATCTATTATGTTTGAGAATTGATGTTGACCCCTACTATCTTATATACCAACGCTACAATTCTATACTCAAGAGTCCTACTATTACAATCATGCTCTTACCATTATTGTTGCTAAAATTAGTTTCAGTTTCGTAAGGTACCTCAATTTTTGGCTCCCTAGGTGTAATCGTTACCTATATTTTTTTTTTCAGAGCAGCCAAAGTACATGTTATTATGTACCTTATACATCCTTGTAGGATTAGCATTAACGTCAACAATTATAGAATTAGTCCGAAGACAGTACGCACACTCTTGGAGACAACTTCAAGCACTACGAGGACCGTTAGCTGAAAATTTCAGAAAATTCGCTGAAAACGCACCTGGACTTGACGTTCTTGCCTTTCAACAAGATCTCATGAAAGTCCTCACAGTTGTAAGTATATAATTCACGAACATTTTTTTTATCATCACCACTATTACCAGTCTCCGAATGATAAAACTTCATTCCTGAGATACTTTCTTTAAGAATTAAACATAAATTAGGCTTGTACGTGTATAAAGTACGTTTTCTGAGATCTAAAAGATACATTTAGTCTCATTCTTCCACTCATTTCCTGAAGATGGTTTGTGAGACAGCCTCAGTTTACAGAAAATTGATCAAACTGAATGCTATCCCTTTACAAAGAAAATACTTTATTGATTCAATTTTTATTTTTTAAGGTAACTATGCCTAAGCTTACTGGCGGTAGAAGAGGAAAAAAAATTAAAGATCAAGATTGGGAAAATGCCATCGAAGCTGCCATTCGAGATCTCACAGCCAATGCTGCTGAGCACAAACCTCAACAAGTTTTACAAATTGTTATTTATGAAAGTTCAGTGTGAAATAAATTATCATGAGCCAACTAACTAACTTCCAATTTTTCCATACATTTTAGGTTATTTAAATTGGATAAATGATCAAATATTTCATGATATTTTATGTCAATAAATTCCCTTTGCGAATTCAGTGTAAGATCATGATATACAGGGTAGTGTATTTTGGCGTGAGGAATCGAATGAGCATAATTCATGGAGACGAAGCCACCCGGGAAACGAATTTCACATACGTAGTTTGTTCAACCATCCTTTGCCGTTACGTCATACATTGTCCAGCTTGGTCTTTCATTTATGAAATGGATGAGATGGAATTATGACGTCATTAACGTATTTCTTATCTAGAGTCGACAAAAATTTTATCTGTCACTTTTGACAGTTCAGTTTTCATATTCTGAAAACAATTCCTAACATATGTCATTGATTATAATTTTGAGGTTAAGTGTGAAATAACATTCAAGTAATAGGGAAAAATCACGAACCGCGAGATGGCGCTGCGAAATCCAAAATGTCGGATCGGAGGGTGAACAACAAATATTCTGTCATTTGATATTAGCTTCGTTTTCGAAATTTTTGTGTTGTATTGCTGGATTTGTGTCATAAGATATCTATTAATAATGCCTGTGAAAGTAGAGATATCAGTTTCGGATATTCTGGATTGTTGGTGAACGTGTTCGGCCAATTAATGAAGGTGAGGTTCCAATGAAAAAGTTATTAAAAGCTTATGTATGAGATCTCCAACAATATTACAATCCCCCATTATAAAACTCAGTGAGTCCTGGATTTGTCAATGTTCCTGTAAAGAAGGATTAGGAGGACACTGCAAGGATATTATTGCTACATTGATTTATATTAACAGGTAAATAAGTTTTCTCAATTACCTAAGAAAGCAAGTAGGTAGATGATGTCAAAACCACACATCCCTGTTTGCCTCCTCTCTTTTTCATGTTTCAGATATGAGATGCTAAAACCAGTAAGCTGTACTGATCTCTGGCTCAAAAATAGGGAAAGGAAAAAAGACATAGAGAGAATCAATAGGCCAGAACCATTTTAGTCATTTAGTCACCCAGGAATTAAAAAAAAAAA
>CAJUYG010000298.1:183110-229764 GCA_910591675.1 Galerucella calmariensis
TCTCGTACAACACGAAACATTAATGACTCATATTACAGATGCGGCGGGATAGCTGGTGCTACTAGATTTAGTTTAAACAGTGTTGTCATTTCGTGTACCGAAACATTATTACAATTTGTGTTCCGAATGGGTTTAAGAAGTATAATTTATTACTTTCGTTCCTCCGTCGTTCGCCGCGCGTGTGCTCTACGTGGCGCTTGTGTCGTCTGCTCATCTATTTGTGGTTCGTGTGAGTCACGCCAGTGTTCGAATTATAAAGACAGCGATAGTATGTTATCCCAAGAGGTAGAATTAGAGGAAACTGTAGACTCAGAAGAAGTTGTTGACGGGGTAGAGCTAGAGGGAGCTCTAGATCCAGAAGAAGTTCTTGACCAAGAATCAGATGATGACTGGTGACGAACAGATTTATGTCATAATTGCAATGTATTTTTATATACTTTTTTCATCAATTCACGGACAATTAACCCGCGAATCTCTTGAACTTTTGTTAAAAATTTTCTATGTAATATTTTAGTCTATAATGTATTATTCTTGTATCATTATATTGAGTTCTCCCGTTGATAAATAAATAAAAAATATATTTTTCTATAATAAATGAAACATGGAGAAGGTTTATAACTCGTTATTCCAAAAACCTCTATCAGGATGGTTGCAAAAAAATTTGCAAAAATTTGCGGAGAATCTGCAAGGAATTGTTGCTGAGTATTATGGGTAAATATTCTTCACTCTTGAGGCATTTTCAGTTTTCCAAAAGCCTAATGAACTTCAGTTTTTTGCCACATGTGCAAAGCTGATTGTTGCTAGATTCAGGTCCACTCGCTAGAATTAATCTTATAGCCCGTTTTCCTAATAAGTATATCTTAAGGTCTCATCTAAGAGGAAAACAAGACCCTCGGAAACATAAATATCCATCAAAAGTGTCTGATTACAGGGTTTCTCATTTATGGCACCGAGGATTTTCCCAATCTGTAAAATGTGGTGGCGCCATCTACAATTAGTTTCCACAATCCAAAACATTGAAAATAATGCATTTCCAACACCCCCCAGCTCAAATTTTGTACAAAACTTGCATATTTCACAAGTCTCAAAATTTCCGGTATTTCAACCCGATTTTCTTCCAGAAAATATTAATGTTGCGAAAAAAATCATGAGAAACATTTTTGTAGAAAATGAACTGAACTTCAATTTTTATCTGAACCGAAAATGTCTAACTGCCATATTTTAGGAGATATTGGCTGAAAACCTATTTTCCTGGTCTTTTGGGGCCATTTTCTCCGCCCTCGCACGCGTTTTCATGCGGAACTTTGTCTTATGTTTAATGATGTACCAAATGCAACTTCCAATCGGAAGATGAAAACAGGGCGTCATTAATGTTAACTTTGCCTTTTTTTCCTCCTTCATTTACTGGACTATAATGTAACATAAAGCTGACCGTGGATACTACTAATTTATTTTTTACAATTATTGTTGCTCCGGTTGCGTTTTAATTCGAATTGTTTCTAGCTACATATGTTGCTATGATAACACTTTTCCCTCCGCTGACGGGAAAGTGAAAACTAAAACTTCGGCGGAGTAAAAATGAAACTTTACGGTCGCCTACACAGTCGAAAAATGACAGATTTACTGACGTTTGAAGAAAACATTTATTTTTCTACAACTGATATTAAAAGTGACGTATTTCTCATAGCTTACCTAACTTCAAAACCAAATATTCCTCATACTGTGAGAAATATTATTTCTCGCGGCACTTTGCCCACGCCATACATTTATATGGAGATTCAAATAAAATCGACAAAAACTTAGACTGCTACTGTCATCTTTTAATACCTACTTAGTTGTCACAAAAGGTAGTTTCAATCGTGCTTTGATAAAAATCCCAATTTCTATTGAAAATATTAGTTCAACAAGACATACAAGTAGGTACTTATTCATAATATACCTAAATAATATGGAAACTGACGGATACTCCGCCTGAAATATTGGAAAAAGCTGCAGAAGTGTCTTTGGATTTGTGGCCGGAAATTTCAAGAAAAAAGTATGAATTGGCATACGAAAAATTTATAGAGTGGAGAAGAAATACAAAAATAAAATCTTTTCCGAAAAGTGAACGTTTGGTACCTATATTTTAAAAAATTGTGGAAAAAATTAAAGGCGTTTACTTTGATCACAGTTTGTGCAGTTGTAGAAAAAGTATAGTGTCCAACATGCGAGGAGAGTACTTCTCTCATTCGTGTGTTTGCGGCTTCTCTCTTGTGAGAAAAGTTGAACTTTCCCCACTTGTTGCAATATATACTATTTTCTACTAGCGTGCGGAAAGTAAATTTGTTAAACTTTTGTGTGGTATACTGACATTTGAACTTTTGACAATTAAAATATATATTTGTATGATTGTAGTTCACCAAATGACTTAAAAATTGATGAATTTATTATATTTCTGCCATAATTTTTCATACAAAAAACGTATTTTTCAATAATTTTGTAATGGGCCTTATCAAATGAATATAAAAAAATAATAATAATTAATTTGTATTTAACAATAAATGTTTCTTTATGTTAACTTTTGGGTTATTTTCCGCATGCTAGTAGAAAAAATAGTGTGGGTACCCAACACGTGCGTAAAGTGACTTCTCCCCACGTGTTGGGTACACTACTATTTTGACCTTATGAGAAATGAATAAAAAAATTAGGTTGTGAATACTTTCGTTGTTTTAGTTGTTTTTAGTTAAGTACCTACGTGATAATTACAAAATAGAGTAAGATTTTAACTTTACGAAAATGTTGTAAATGTATACAATAATAAAGAATTCATAACCCACTTTTTTTGTTCATTTCTCTTATAGCGTTTTCCATTGGCATGCAATTAGTTGGCACCAAGTTCGAGCGTACTCTACACCAGTGTACCGATATTTTGCACTGAGTGCAGGGTCAATGGAACACAGAAAAGTTGTCAGTTGTCATTCGTCAAATCAAGTTGGTTGTTTTGTGGTGGTTTTTGTTGTTTTGATTAAAAGCAGGTGCAGTTTTATGTATCCTTATCTAGTTGTTTTATTATTTAACATTAAAAATAATGAGAAAATTTTTATTAAAAGTACATTGAGAGATTATTCATTTCCTAAAACAACTTAATACTTCCAATCACTGGTTCAGTATTTGTAAAATACTCTACTTTTTACAATAATATCCAGTGAAAAATAAATAATAAATAAACTACTGTTTTTCTTCCGAATTCGCAGCGTTCATCATTCGCCGCCATTTTGCACTCTTGCACTATACTCGAAACTACCTCCTGAGCAGGTGCCAAAAAAACTGCACTCAGTGCACATTCGCTTGCACTAGTTTTCCAATGGAATATGAAATACTGGTGCACTGCAGCCAATGGAACACAAATTTTGCACTCAGTTCAGATTCAGTGCACCCTAGTTTTGTCAATGGAAAACGCTATCAATGTAGTGTAACTAGTGCAAAAAGTGCATTTATGTTGCACGATGCATGAATTTGCCTAAGTACTTATTGTAAAATACTCCAATAATAAAATTTGTTATAAAATAGTATTATACACGAAGCGACTAAATTGACCCATTTAATCCCGCGGGTGATGTTTGATTTGAGGGCGGAGCCTGAGGGAAGCAAATTACCTAAGGTATTAATGTCACTTTAGTTGAGAGCTGTATACGCTATTTTTTGCAATTTCGGTAATTCTTTTTAAATAAAAATTAATACTAGGTACTTTCATTTGAAACACAACACCCATCGGATGATGTTTGTTTTTGTGGTAATTATAAACAAAGTACCTACTGTCAAAACGGCGCCATTGTAAACGTGAAGAATGAAAAATTCAACGTAGATCGGGCTGCTGACGAAATAACTCAAGAACTAGTACCTACGAATCATTTGTAAGGTGAACAAATGAAGATTGATGTTTATACTGTTTCACTATGGTACGTTTTCATTTGTAATTTGAATCCTTGTGATTTTAAACGTCGCTTTATATTCCTTGGATCTAAAAATCACACTTTAGTTTCTAACATGTAAGACTAAAGTGGCCCCTCCAGTCTCGGAGTTGTAAAAACATATTTTTTAGTTGAATCCTATTTTAATATCACAATTAGAGCAATTCTGAATTTTAGGTGATGAACAAACTTAATTTTCACTGATTTTTCAAATTTTTGTTTCATTTCTACTTAAAACAGCTGTGAAACTTCCAGTACTGGTAGTTGGCTCACCTTCTAGTTTTTTTAATGACTCCTCTTATAATATCGAGGATTTCCTCCCTCCATGACGATTTAATGTTAATATGTCCACTCCTGAAGATCTGCGAAAACAGTGTCCTGTGTATTCCATTGGGTTCATTGAATTGATGGTTTTATATGACACCATTTTGCAGTGGATCGATTGTAGTGATTTCTAGCGACACGAATTGAAACTAGGTACCAGGTAGAAAACTGGGAAATAAGAAACTGTAATTAGTGTACAGCTATCTACTTTTAACTCACTTAATAATGTCAATGTTGCCATGTTTCAATTATAAACTAACTAGATATTTCAGAGTTCCTGTAAAAAACCAAGACGCACAACTTAAATATGTTTGTGGTATCATGAATATTATGTTTTCGTGTACATTTTAAAATTATTAATATAATATATACTAGGAAAAAAGGTTTCTTACAATTGTGTACTTTATTTGTTTCAAGTTAAAAACATAAATATTTATTTGCCACACTCCTATTATGGACAAAGATAAGTAAGTGTCACAATGTTACCAGCGCGTGTCCCTTTTGGAAAACTGAAACCATGGTATTGCTGGTATTGTGACACTCACTTATCTTTCTCCATAATAGAACAGTGGCGATTGGCGAACAATAAATAGATAATGTTCTCAACTTAAAACAAACAAAATACACAACTTTTGCACTTTTATTAATATCACAAATATTTAAGGTGTGTCTCGGGTTTCCACAGGAACACTGAAATATCTAGTTTGTTTATAATTGAAACATGGCAACATTGATATTTAAGTGATTAAAATGTAGATGGTGTCACATTAATTACCCTTAGTAGTTACCTATTTCTCCCTTCAGGCCTACTTTTGATAAGTGCCGCTAGATGGCACTACAATACGATCCACCAACGTATGGCGTCAGCTGAAACCATCAATTCAATTTTTAAATATTTGGCAATATCACTTGGAATTTTGCCAAAAGTATTTACGCCTACGGGTTGAACGGTACATTTTCGGTCATAGCACCTAATAAAAAATGTATTGACGTTTCTTTCGGTGCCATGATGGTTGAGATACCTATCTTCCAGAAGAAAAGTTCGGGTTCGATTATCGGTGCTGGTGTTTTTACTTTTATTGCACTAGTTCACACAATTAAATTTTCGGCATAGTACATAGTGCAAAATGTAGTCACGCGGAGCGAGGCGAGGAGGCGACATCGCCTAGATCCGAGCACCTAAAAGGGCTTTTTTAGCATGTAATATATTGAACTTTTCATTATTTCCTTGATTTTATATGTAAAACACATGTTTTAAAGATTATGAAAATTCTCTGTGTAAGTACTAATAAAAGGGTAATTTTCAGTAGTAATAACCCAAGGACATTGATAATTGTTCGAAAAAATTATATGACAGATTTCGAAAGCTTGTTGCTTGGAAACAGACCGACGCCGTAGGCGGAGGTCTGTTGCCTACAAGCAACAAGCTTGAGAAAGTTGTCATAAAATTTTTGAGCATTTATCAATGTCCGAGGGTTATTCGGATAGAAAATTTTTTGTTTCAGTATAACAACTAAATCGTGACATTTCGAAATATTAAATATTCGAAACTTCAAAATCGGCATAAGTCAATATGTATCCATAGCAACGTAACGTGAAAATTGCCCATGGTCTGTTTTCAGTGTAATGTTGACATGATTGGCTGAGATTGTTCATATGATATAAAATGAGGAAATTTGATTGGTTTTTGGAATTGTCAAAAAATTTTCAGTAGTAATACCCCTAGGGTCTTGATAATACCGAGATAATTTTGTCATAGAGAATGCTGAAAGCGTGTTGCTTGATAATAGCCCAAGGCCGCAGGCCGAGGGCTATTATCTTTGAGCAACACGCTTGAAGCATTCTCTCTGACAAAATTTTGAGTATTTATCAAGAACCGAGGAGTATTCGATGAGATAATTTTTTACTTTGTAGATATCAAAAAATTGATTGTCAATCTAATGTTTAATAATTTTCAATACAAACTTCATTAGTTTTAATCAAATATTATTCATTTTTATTTAAAACTACAGTTGTGGAAAGTACAATTAGTGAATTAATTGAGTAGTTAAATGCAATACCAAATCTTCGCGACATTTTTAGTCCAGTTGTCAGTTTGACGTTTAATTCATTTTTAATAAAAAATAAACACCAAACTGAAAACACCACATGTGGGGTATTATCGCTGTAATACAGCGGTGATTGGATGAAATTTGACACATGACCTGAAATTAAGTGATTTGATTGGTTACTATATTCAGTAAAAAATTATCTCAGTAATACAAATAGCTACTGTAGAAAATTTAAAATAATGTCGACTGTTTTTATATGGATGAATATTCGTACATTTTTTCTGTAATTATGTTAATTACATTGATTTCTGTTACGAGGAAGCAGAGGAAGCCATCAGGTGAATATGGCGAATGAGGTAATAAATCGTAACGCAGTTTGGCTAAATGTTCTGCAACAATAGCAGACGAATTGTCAGGAGCATTGCCGTGATGGAACAAAACTCTTTTCATCAACAAATGTGGTATTTTTTTTAAATGAATAAAAACTATTATATCTTTCGAATTTACACAAATTTGACAGATGAAATCAGAAACATGGCGGAAGTTAGCAATACAATCACCGTAGCCAAAGTATTGCCAACATTTGAAAAGTCACTCCTCCGTCAAATCGCCCTCGTATTATGTAAACAAATATTATCAAATATACTGTAGTAAACAAACTTGTAGTTTTTTCCTAACCAAATACTACTTGAAAGAAGCATGCATTAAGACCACAAAACGTTTAAACAATGGGCTCATTTACATGTTTTTTTTTTATTTTATTATTGGGAAGAACACATCATTTTGAGGATCTGTGCAAAAAATTAGACGTCAGCGAGACTCCTAAGTGGCCTAAAAAAAATTATAAACATTAAACAGCGAATTTCAGGCGTGACATCAGCCCATATGAAATCTTTCGTTGAGAGAGCGGATACCGCGCCGATCGGCTCTCCGTTAGATGACTTCTTAGCTAGAGGAACAGTATTTTGCTAGCTTATATGCTTATTTATTATACGTTTTGGCAAACTCTAAACAGTGTTATGTTTGTGAAATGAGAACAAATAGAGCAAATATCAAATAAATATTTATCTCATCATACTTTCTGAAAGGAAAATATCAAATAATTATTTATTTCATCATACTCCCTTAATAGTTAAAAGCAAATCAATATTTATTTACTTTTAACTAAATATTTATTTAACGCTAATCGCCCAATGAAGGATTTAAGCAAATATATATTTGCTTTAAATGTATTTATAGTGTGTACAAAAGCAACGTAACTTGCATATGTAAGATTTTCCACTAGGTAGAGGAGTTATAGTTAAATAATTGGTAAAAAAGACATAGCAACCATGCAATTGCATTGTGTATCGGTTGCAATATATGCAATGTACTTGTTTACCAATGCATTATAATACACTCCCTATACCTAGTAGTAAATGTTACATATAAGTTATTTCGATTTCACGAAAAGTTTTTCCAAATAAACCAAGTTATCTGTACAAGTCAATTAGAAATATACTGGGTGACTTATTCTGGAGTAATGGTGCAACCAGTATATTTCCAACTAACTTATGCAGATAAATCGATATATGTATTAAAAAAAAACTTCTATCAAAAGCTGTTTTTTTGTAAACCTAACAAGTAAATTTCTAGTGTAACTTAGTTTCTTTAATAGTTTGTGTGTATCAAGGTAAAATGTAAAGTAGAAGAAATTTAAAAAATATATATTTTATTACTGCATTACTTCATAAAAATGCATGTAGTACATTGCAAAACTTCTAAAGTCCAATAATATTGAGATAAAAAAAAGTTCACACCATAAAAACAAATTTATTCTTGACATATTTTAGATTAAGTACCTACCGAGGAAGCAAAAATGTCATTTCTTTTGAGCCAAATCGTCTTGAGCTTCTTGTTTAACACCTAAAATACAAAAAGTTACATATAGCCACAAAAAATAAAAAATTTTAGGTAAAAATGCAATATTTTAAAATCATAAACCGACCTGTTTCAGGGTTTTTGTAGCAACGACATAGTTTTGAAAATAGGTAAAGGCTGGCCAAAACCTTGTGAGCCACCCATTTTTTATTTAAATAAACCAATATGAAATTCAAGTGATTTAGATTAAATATTTATGTATTTAATTTTGTGCAGGAAATGTTGAAAATATGACATTGTACTTTCATTTTAAATAAATTTCTATTTAAATAAATCTAATAAGTGATTTAGATTAAATATTTATGTATTTAATTGTGTACATGAAATGTTCAAAATATGATATTGTACTTTTGTTTCAAATAATTATTAATTTAAATTCAAGCTTATATGAATTTGAGTGATTTAGATTAAGTAATTATTTATTTAATTATTTGTACGGGACGGAAAAAAAGATGGCGCTTAAGAGGCTTAACTAACCGCTTTCGTTTTATGATACCTTTGTTTGGATCTTTGATTATAGATAGATGTTTAGAAAAATAAATTATCTTGACATTAGTACCTATACCTATTTCTCAACATGGCAAGTTTCAAATTATTTTTACGCTTTAAATAAATGATCAACCAAACTAAGAAAGATACCATTAGGTAGGTATTCGACATTTTGATTCAAGAGCCATGCCATCGGCTTTCCTTTTTTTAAATTATAAAATTGGCAATAATCATGTTTCCCAAAATTAATTTATGGTAGAATGATGATTCAAATAAAAAATAACGAGCATCAACCTGCCTAGAATGTATAAAGGTACAAATTCACTTACCTTCAAATACTTCCCACAAATGAAGTAGATTCCAACCTTCTATAACAATAATTTTATATTATCCATCTTATCCACCAACATAAAGACTTTACTTACACTGCAAACTACACTAACAACAAATTAATGTAATAATTCTTCTCTACAATCTGCAAACACAAAAACTACTTGTTGCTCCTGTCCCTGTCGAATCTTGTCTACACTCTACGCACGCGTAACAGTTATGTTTACAGAGAAGAATTATTTAATTTAAAGATAACTGCCCAAATAATAAATAATTATTTTTAGGATCCAAATATTATATTATTTGACGATGAAACTGCAATGTATTTAACTTCACCCTATAAATTTGTTTGATTATGTTATTTATATTTTTTGATGCCAATAAATATTTATTTGGCATTAATATTTTGATTGTTTGCTTCTAACTTATTTGCTTTAAAGCCTGCAATATTTGACTCAAATATATATAATTCAAATAAATTTACAAAAAAAAACAAATAATTCAAGGTATTTTATACAAATACATTTCTGTTGATTTGAATAATGTTTATTTAATACCAATAAATATTGAACAAATAACTTATTTATTTGGAAAAAAACGATCAATTTTCTCAGTGAGATGATATTTTTCTTATAGCTTATGGTGTTATTAATGTTCAAATTTTTTTAATAAAATAATGGATCAGTTCTTCACAAATTAAATTTTATTAAATATAGGTAGGTACTGGTTTTTTTTTAAAACAGGTAATCTTTTTCAGTTAATCATCAACAAAACTGGCGTATATTATGTCTTAAAAGAAATTATTTTATTTGATTCAAAGTCCGGATCAGCAAATATCGCTTTTTATGTATTTATGAAAATATTGACATTTTAATCATTCTTGCCGGAAAACAGCCAAAAACGATGTGTCACATAGTATAAATTTATAATTTAATAAGCTCGTATTTTTTATTAAAAAGCTCCATAATCATTGGCAAGTCCACTTCTGGAAGATTTAATTAGTCTGCTTTTTTAAAATTAGGTCCACACATTTTATTTTATTCACACAAAATTTAGCGAGTAATTCAAAATACATAAATAAAAAGGTAGAACGTGTCACGGGACACACGGTAGGAACTTTAGTTCCTTTTAAGCAAAAGTTATGTAATACATCTGACGTTATAGATAAACAATTTGCATATTCTTTGATGGTTGAGTAGTAAGCACACCAGACTCTCACGCGGTAGACCCGGGTTCGATTCCCCGCGAGGAATTTTTTTATTGTTAATTTTATTTTTAAATAATCATTCTGCTTGATATTAATAACGACAACAGGTAGACGTTTGAAATATTTAGCAGAATATTCATTATTATAGATAATGGTACGGTACCCTTCATGAGGGAGTCCGACTGGCAACATCTACTTATAACAGCATCGTATATTTAAAAAATAAAACCGTAGCATTATACAAATTGGTCATTCAAGAACTATATGTTTACCACAAAATTAGTGGAAACATAAAATTGAATTGTAAAATGTTTAATTTGAAGTTATAAGTATTACAGTTTATAGAAATTTTTATTTTCTAGATTTTTTCCTAAGTGGGTCGTAGAAAAAATATGCTGCTCGACTCGTGTGGATTGTCCATATCGCACTTGAACGATTGAGCACTCCGCCTACGGCGTCGTGCTCCATCTTCGTCCTCGTGCGATATGGCCATCATATCCACACTAGTTGCACAAACTACAATTTCTTTCAAAATATGCCCTTTTACATTTAAAAACTACCTGCCAAATGTCAAATCAATGTATCCATCCATTTTAAAGTAATCGAATTAAAACATTCAAGTTTTCAAAATTTCACCCTGTATTTCGAAAAGTAGCCAGACCCCCTAATCGCGCAAAAAAAATTATGGAAATAATAGTAAAAATGTATCCGAACAAATTCAAGTAGATCACTAGCACTGCGAATACCAGCTTTGCATTGAATTTCAATATAGCATCGGTGGTTCAGTGGTTAGAATGCTCGCATTGCACGCGGGCGGCCCGGGTTCGAATCCCGGCAGGAGCATATTTATTATTATTAATCGCTGCTTCGTAAACGAGAGAGAGACTAAGGAGGCACAAGCACGCAAGCAAGACACATAACGAAGCAACGTAACATAACGCAGCGTAACGTAACGCGTAACGGTCAGATCTTTTGCGTCGCGACCCCTGGTCGCTCAAACATAACCTGGCGTAAAGAACTAAAGTTCCAATAAATTCTACGCGAGGCACGTTACAGTCAGAAGCGTAATGTTTGTGCACATTAACTTTCATAAGCGGTGACGTCACAGTCATAGTCTTCGCCCCGCTACGGCATGCTTGTTTAATTGGTTGTATTAGGAGAACGACATATTCTATTGACATGAAATTTTCAGAATCATATTTTTATCCTTAGTACTTTGTTTTACGACAGTTAAAAATGATTTAAAAATTTTATTAAGCGAGCCCATTTCCAAAAAAAAATTATTGCATAAGCCCACCTATCACCACGCCATTGTGAGAAGTGTACGTGTAAATTTTACAAGGATTAGTATAATGAAGAAGAACTTTGTACCCAGTCTCGAGTACGAGTACAGTTGAATCATGATTCGACGTGGTGATGATTAAGTCTAGAGCACTCGACCACATTTAATTCGGTATCAGCTATCGTAAAAAAAGGGAAAATTTTATTCTATAAATATATATATTTTGTCAACGTGAAGTTACTCATTCTCATCTCGTTAGTTTTGTGTAACGTTCAATAATTTGAAGCAGCATTAAATTTAAACCGCAATATTTACTTTGTGTCAATCTTCTTCGTTGTTTTGTGAGACAGGTAAGTTGTTTTATTTTTATTTGTACCGGCAAGTGATATTTTAATTAGTTGTTTCATGGAGAACAAAATGTTAACATAGGGTTATGGTGCTAAATTTGAAAAGTTAAAACAACAAAAGGTCAACATACATAAAATATAAACAATATTAGTTAGTTTTAACTCGAATATTTCTCTCCTCAAATATCTCATTGATGGAATGCAAAAGCGAATATTTCTGTCATGTAATGAAAATCCCATATGAAGCGGGAATTTTTCGGCGAAAATTGCCCGGTAGAATCCGAAAATTTGCAGCTAGCTATCGAAAATTTCCCTGCAGGTCCATAACTACAGTAATTTTAAAATTAGTTGAAATGTCGCGATTTGGACAAGATTATTCAAGTTCTATTCAAGAAAAAGTGACCGAGAGTAATTACAAAAATACAATAAAAAATATAAGTACCTACTTAATAAAAAATTTCAAACTAACGAATTTTTTTTTTTTTATACTCGATAAATATTCTACCGAATTACTCAATATAAACCTGATAATTTTGATGTACTTATGTAATTACTTCCGATAATTGCATTGAAGAAAGCAAAAGAGCTCTAGCTCTGCGACCGATAATAATTGTACAGTTTATTTCCATGACAATTCCATTGTACTCTTTGATAATATACACTGACAATTAATAAGTAATGTCAAAAAGTGAAGACAAAACATTATTTTGTATCTCGTTTCAATCAACACAGAACAGAATGGAAAATACGTGTGGCGTCAGTCTAAGACTAACTAACTATGATAATATTGATAATGTTCGTTGCTATGAGTTTCTGTGCTAAGAAAAGCTATTTGGATAAAAAACACAAATTAATGTTCTGAGAATTCAATAAACACAGGCAGAATGCGATGAGTAGTACAAATAAATTTTACATTCGATGTATTGTAAATATTCACATTTCTACAAATGCAACGTTGCATTATTTGTTGAAAGATGATGCAATTTCGCAGGTCCGTAGGTCTTTCACTTTTTTTTTCGTTTGAGTACAAGCTGAAAAATATCCAGTAATTACGCCTCACTAGGTGGAATCTTTCCATAATTATTAAATAAGATTAAATAAAAAATTCCATATATACCTAATATATAGATAATAGTTATTATATCTTCATTCTTGGTATTGATTTTATTCAATAATTATTGAATTGGATAAACGTGTTCGGGAATAATTAGATTCATTCTATTCATTTTTTTTTGTAATTTAACGTTGATTTATACAAGGTGTTTCCAGCTTTACACCTTTTGCTTCTTGTTTTAATTGCTTTCGTTTCGATTAAAGTGCTGGTGACGTCCAATTTAATATTAATTGTCCCCCCATCCCAGTGATAGTGCATAAAATAGTTTAATTGGTGCCAAATTTCACTCCCTGAGGTGTGCTCTAGCCTGGAGATTTTTAGGTTACAAATTATAGAAATTGTTATAAATAAACAAGAAACTAGATACTTATACTATTAATTTGGTCGGTTGATAAATTAATCGGTATGAACAAGAGTTACAAACAACAGGTAAAGAGCTCGTAGTCGTTCCTTTAATCCGTCCCTGGGTCGAAATGTAGTTCTAAGCGTACATTTGAATGATATTTAATTTTGAGCTAAATGTAAGTTATTTTCCACCTCAAAAATGGATTTTTTCGTAATCGTCGATTCCGAAGTGATATATATTATATAGATTGCGAGAAGTCTATTCGAGCCATGCAATTTAACAACTGCGACAAGAAAAATATGAGAAAAACGCTTGAAAGAGAGAGAAGAATAATTGTGCGCAGTCAGCTGTTGGCAAATGTATTTATCTGTAAAAGTTGTAACTTGTAACATTCTTTTCTGTGCTGATCTCACTTATTGTTCAAAAGTCAATAATATTACCAATCTCAAGTTTATCCCAATAAATACGGCGTTATCCCGTATTAAAAGTTAAATACAAAATAAGATAATTATTCCTTAGAAAGTACCAAACTACTTTTGCTCATATTTTCCTTGTCGTACTTGAGTAAATCGTATGGCTCGAATAGACTTTTCGCGATCTGTATAATAAAAAATGTTCAAATATTTTTTCACTTTTTACCGGAAATTGTATAACATCACAATTTTTATTAATTCATTCATATTTAAATTGAACCACCTGAAATATTTATCATCTTCAATCATCGCATGAGGTCCTAGTTTGGTCTAAATTATTTATAATGAAATTAAAAGAAAGTATAGGACTAGTACAATGTTAAATCCAAACTTTGCCTTATGTGCCACTCCACCACTTGAAATTACCACCATCAATAATGATTTGAGACTTTTATTATCAGCTTCCTCAATATTTTTAATTGATACTTATTTATTTATTCATTGGCATTCCTAAAAACACAACGGGATACTACTTCTATTTCATTACAACAGCAGACTTAATTTTTCTAAAGGTGCATGTTCACTAGCAATTAACCATATGTTTTGTTGGTTGTTGTTAATTACATGGGGTTAATTGTCTCAACAGTTTCCTTAGTGAATAGGTTTTGAGTGCTGATACTGTCATTAATGTCAAAACAAAACTGCTTACACAACAATAATATTTATCAAACTGCCAAAAAAATGCCCCTTTTGTGGTAGTAGGTTTTTCTATGCCAAGAGCAACCTCGCACACATCTAGATTTAGACGATTTTGAAAGCCCCTCTTACAATGAATTTCGCAATTTACTTGCTATATTGTGACAAAGATTAAAGAATTTTTGATTGTGATTATGGTTTAGTTCTTATATTTTACTTTCAATACGATTACAATTTTGTAATTGACACGACTTTATTAGTTCATATCATCCAGGAAGATAAATGTTTTCATATGATGAATTTATTATGTAGCTATGTCCATTAGTATCCTTGACTTGAAGTGAAACAACCTACTGTTAATTATATTTAATGCATATTTTTGATTATGTTCTGCAAACAAAGTTATTCAATCTGGTAAATGAATTTTCAGTTGTCAACATATACGTTATGCCAATTAAAAACATATAGGTAAGAATCATTTATTTTTCTATTGATTGAATATTACGCGGTATTTATATTCCTAGGCTTTTACTCTAATTCGTTAGTTATACAGGGTGAATGACGAATTACTGAACGTAGGTTCATAGCGAATTCTCGTCACATGTAATAGACGCTACAGTATCGGCATTAAAAATCTTGTAATTTTCACAAAACTAAAACAGTTTTTAACTCTCACTGATCAACCCTTAGTACCTATCACTTGAGCCTGTGTCATGTGCTATCGGTCTATATTGATAAAGGATACATATTATGATTATTTTAAATTTAAAGGTTGTCCCAATCCCAATAAATTGTGGCATATCAAAGTTATATTTTTTCTTAAGTCATCATTTTTTATTTTATTGAATTTTCTGATAGTCCGTGAAAAATTAGCTATACGGCAATGAAGATTTCCTGAGTACAGAGTGCTCTGAATTATGTCGACTTATTTTGCAAAGTGAAGCTTTAAATAAAACTCAATATCTGCCAATCCAACTGATTATAACAATTTAACTTTTACGTTTAATTGTTTTTCATGATTGAATATTTCTAGATAATATTCAAATTTCTCAGTTTAACCCTTAACTACTATCGTGGGGTTAAATTTGACCCAACCACTTGAATTTTGGTTCGCCCCTGGTAGAACGTTTAGTACACGACCTTTGTATTCCATGTATTCTCCTACTTGAGTACATACTTAAGAATGCTTCTTAGTAGTAAACAATAGCTGTGACAATAGGTCTGATACACGATATAAACACACCGAAGATAAGATGTTGCGCATGAGTGGGCGGTCGTTAATAAGACGCGTGACGTCACTCAAGACCTAGAATGGTTGTTTACCTATGTTATTTCCCAAGAGTTCTCGTGTTTTGATGATTTTTAGTGAGCTCTGATCAGTTTGAAGACCTTTTGGTGTATTTTGTGGACGTTTATGGACGATAAAAACTTTTAAAAATGCGTTGTTCTGTATTTGGGTGCAATTCGCACAAGGATTCGAAAAGTAATCTAATAATTCAATGGGATTCGGCGAGAATAATATTGAAAGAGCCCAATAGTAGAAGAATAAAAATCAAAGAAAGTGCTTTTATACATATTTTTAAAACAAAAATAATTATATACCAAAAAGTAACTACAAACGCGCTTTATTAACAGCATTTACGAAATAAACAAAAAAGCGCTATCCCAATAAAACCGTTCCTGGAACGTGCACTTCACTGGATCCCATTCCAAGTAGACTATCCTATTGTTAGAATGTCATACAATAAAATATTTTATTTAACAATTTACCAGAGATAGGTATGATCTACTGTGAATGAACTTTAATAAAATTTGACTACAAAGTTCAAAATATTATTGATTGTCTAGTTGTCAAATATTTTCGTTGTGTCTGATAAGGACCAAAAACTGTTTAAGAATCTAATTCATCTTGACAACGGTAGCTGGAACGCTACCGAAACGTGGAAATAAAAAATACAAAAACGTCGAAATAAGAAATACAAAAACATACTGTGGTTTAATTCCCAACAAATAAGAAAAAGAATAAGTGAGTTGTTTTGTTGTTTTCGCGTTTTTATTTAATCTCGCATTCCCCTCCTAGACCAGTGTTGTAGTAAATTTTGTGCTCTACAAAATAGTTCCTTTATCAGTTTACTCTATCTTGCACCGTTTTCATGAAAATCGAGTTTTAATACTTCGAAGAGAAATTTCACAGTAAAAAAAAGAGTTTTGAGTAATAAGTATTGCAAATTTCAAAACTTTGATGTCATCAGGGGATAGAACAGCTCATTTGGAACATACTTCGTTTTTACAGCTTTTTTTGTAACTAATTAAATAAACGCGTAAATAGAGAAAAATATACAAAACTGCTATCTCAGCAATACAAAAAAGGTCTGACGTGACGTCATGCGCACGACGGACGGAAAATGAAACACGGGAGCATCCGGCACTGGGTCTGATAGTTCACACATGCTGTTGATTTTGGGTCTAAGTTGACCCCACGATAGTAGTTGCGTTATTATTATTTTATTTACTATAGGTGTGTTCTTTTTGACTGAGATCTCAGCTCACTTTAACTTCACTTCACTTTAACTTCACTTTAACTTCAGTTAAATTGATCTGAGATGAAGTGATGTGAGTAAGCACCAAAAAGAACGAACTACTCAATTGAAACGCACGATCTGCCGACGCATGCGTGAATAAGAGACATAAAACATATAAATTCTTATCAGCATTTAATAATGTTATTGTATCCATCATTATTTCTCTTTTATTTAGTCAATTGATAATTTGTAACAAAAGAGAATTAGGTTATGTGTGTTTATATGTACCTAAACAAAATCAAATATTTCTTCATCCCCTCCACTTTATTTCCGACTCAAGTCCAACTGATACCCCCTTACGTCACATTCAGCATCGGTGAAGGGGGAGGAAAAATCTCAGCTCACTTCGAAGTGAGTAAGTGAAAAAGAACGCGCACATTACCGATCTGAGCTGAGATTAACTGAGATCTCAGTCAAAAAGAACACTCCTTATATCAGAATGACTGATGACTTCGTAAGAATTGGCAGAAGTAGGGTGAAAACTGACAATGTTTTTGACTTTCTCGAATCTGTGGAAGAGCCAACCGAGAATATTGACACTGTTAGAGACTATAATAATAGTGATACCGATAATGAGAGTGAACACTCGGATCACGACACAGGTTCAGAAAGTTGTAATACAAAGATGCTACTTATGTCCCAGAGGTCCCAGAGGTAATGATAACAAGCTCAAAATGTCATAGAACCATCTGCAAAACACATCTACTTCAGAAAGTTGCGTGTACTATGTGCCAAGAATAGATAACACTTATAATACGTTCAAATTATGTATTATTGTTACAATATTCTCACATTAGGCAAATACCATAACTGTTATTTTCCTTATATGCTGTACTATTATGATTTTCTTTTGTAATAGGTTATGTTCCTATAATCAACTACTTTCCAAAGAGTAAGACTTTTAGTTTCATTTTTTTTAAATATTTATTTTTCTCAACTAAAGTGTTATGTATTTGATCATAAAAGTTCTGTAGTTTTTATTTGAGCAACTTAATTTTCCTGAAATAAAATTTAAGTTCACAAAATATCTGTTTTTTATGTACACATTCATTGATCAAAAATACAAAAAACAAGAAAAAATATTTTCATGTGATATTTAAAGCTTATTGAAATTTGGGTCTTCTATGACCCCACGATAGTAGTTATGTGACTATAGATAAACGATGGTAGTTGAGGGTTGATTATTCGATATTTAATATGGTCCTTTAATCATTCCGAGTAATCTAACCTTTACCTAGAATGTCATGACTCTTTGGTAATCTACCAAACAGATTTACACATTTGTACCTAATTCTCTCCCTGCCTCTCTCTCTAATATTTTAAATAATTCAATAATATACTATCTACTAAAGTGACCAACATTTATTTCGCCATTGACCTCGGTCCCGTCTTAAGTAATTCACCCCGTATATTAAAATAACAAAAAGTATATATTTTCAATCACGTTCTTAAATAGTCATTATCTCTTCCAGACACTACTATCCGGTTTGAGTATTTATCACAAAATAGTTTATATAGGTCAATTAGGTTAAGTACGTTCGTTTTATTATTACCATACAAATGGCCTAAAGTCTAAAGTGTATTGAAAACTAAGACGAGACGTCAAGTATAAACAGATACACACGTGCACGTTGGCTAAAATATTGCAATAGGTAACTGAATACTGCCATAGCACTGCCATTCCCCGAATATTTTACTGTGGCTTGGACAATCACTTCGTATTTTTCGCATTACTAAAGACAACTATTACGCACTGTCACTGTGCATGTGTTTACGTTTGTAGCTTTTGACTTTCAATCAACCTTATAAATGTTTACTACTGTTTAGGTCTGGGGACAGTAATATTTCTAGCCTTAGGGTCATTCTCGTTTGAATTTTTTAGATATTTGGTGATCGAAACAGGAAACTGGTAGTATACCTGCAGTATCCTTTATACGCTAACAGATGGCTCTAGTAGTACTGTCGAGATCGCAACAATATTAGGGACATGAAGCAGTTCTTCAAATAGATCACTTATCCTCATCCCTATACGTAACGTAACGGAGATACGTGATTAATCAAAAAGAAGTATAAAGCAAATGCGTTCGAAACGTAACCATACATGTGTTTTAATTTTTAACTTAAAAACGCAAACACGAAGCACAACACAAAAAGGTAGAACGTGTCGCGGGACACACGGTAGGAACTTTAGTTCCTGTTACGCAAAAGTTATGTAACACACCTGACGTTATAGATAAACAATTTGCATATTCTTTGGTGGTTGAGTAGTAAGCACACCAGACTCTCACGCGTTAGACCCGGGTTCGATTCCCGGCGAGGAATTTTTTTTATTGTTAATTTCATTTTTAAATAATCATTCTGCTTGATATTAATAACGACAACAGATAGACGTTTGAAATATTTAGCAGAATATTCATTATTATAGATAATGGTACGGTACCCTTCATGAGGGAGTACAACTGGCAACATCTACTTTTTTTTTCTCAAGTTTTTGTTACTGGCAGAGCCAACAGGCCAGTTATATTTAAAAAAGGAAACCGTAGCATTATACAAATTGGACATTCAAGAACTGTACGTTTACCACAAAATTAGTGGAAACATAAAATTGAATTGTTAAATTTTTCATTTGAAGTTATATTACAGTTTATAAAAATTTTTATTTTCTAGATTTTTTCCTAAGTGGGTAGTAGAAAAAATATGCTGCTCGACTGGTGTGGATTGTCCATATCGCACTTGAACGATTGAGCACTCCGCCTACGGCATCGTGCTCCATCTTCGTCCTCGTGCGATATGGCCATCTTATCCACACTAGTTGCACAAACTACAATTTCTTTCAAAATATGCCCTTTTACATTTAAAAACTACCTGCCAAATGTCAAATCAATTTATCCATCCATTTTAAAGTTATCGAATTAAAAAATTCAAGTTTTCAAAATTTCAACACCCTGTATTTCGAAAAGTAGCTAGACCCCTTAATCGCGCAAAAAAATTATGGAAATAATAGTAAAAATTTATCCGAACAAATTCAAGTAGATCACCAGCACTGCGAATACCAGCTTTGCATAGAATTTCAATATAGCATCGGTGGTTCAGTGGTTAGAATGCTCGCATTGCACGCGGGCGGCCCGGTTCGAATCCCGGTAGGAGCATATTTATTATTATGAATCGCTGCTTCGTAAACGAGAAAGAGACTAAGGAGGCACAAGCACGCAAGCAAGGCACATAACGAAGCAACGTAACATAACGTAGCGTAACGTAACGCGTAACGGTCAGATCTTTTGCGTCGCGACCCCTGGTCGCTCAAACATGGCGTAAAGAACTAAAGTTCCAAAAAATATATATATCGATTAATCAATCACCCGATTAAATTAATTGATCACCCGATTAATCGATTATTTTTCGATAGATCGATTATTTTGCCCACCACTAATGTACACCACTGGATCAAAAATTGAAAAATGTTTTTTCTACACCCGCATAAATATTATCCATCTTTTCTACACCCATATGTCTTGTATATTATCCATTTCCTGCACAGTTTAAAGAATGGAAATGTAGGCCTTATCGGTTAACCGAACGTATATTATGATTTCATATACATCCTGGAATGTACTTATATGAAATCCACCAATCAGTATTCGCGTTTAGTACTCGTCACTCATCTTTTTTTCAATTTAAAGAAACGTCAAAATAACTTGTCAAAAAAGTCTCTCTCAGAAGCACTGGATTAAGAATATTTATTAACAAAAATGAACAAATAAAATAGTCCGTATAAATTGATAACAAATACTAAAAATAGAATAGAATGGGTAATTGAGGAGCTACCGATGGACATGTCCTTATAATAGATATCGGTGGTTGAGTGGTAAACATGCCAGACTCTTACGCGGTAGACCTAGGTTCAATTCCCCATGAAACAACTTTTTTTTTATTAATGATTTTATTTTTAAATAATTATTCTGCTTGATATTGATAACAACAACAGGTAGACGCTTGAAATATTTCGTATTTTGCATATTTATTGTAGATAAAGGTACGATACCTACACTTCGTGCGGGAGTCCGACTGGCAACATCTACAGTTGAACGAAGCAAACGTGAGCCCTGGTGGGCGTGTTCATGTCGCTGTAGTTGTATTTTTGTAGTAACAATTCGATATTTTGAATCGATAACCAAATATCGATACCATAAATGTCAACTGCTAAGAGATATGTAAACAAAGTCAAACTTGCTAAAAATGTAACTCTAAATATTAATAAAAAATTTATATTGGACCAAAACTAAAACTACCGTTTGCCCTAAATGTCTATATTTTCAAATTACTTGACCCTTTCATGACATTAATACTGTCATGAAAAAGAAGGGACAAGTTTCTATGGAAATTAACAAAATATGAACTGGTTATAGTCCAGTGTTGCCGATGCAAAAATGAAAATTACCCGAACTTACTACTCAAATTATCAGAATTTGTCAAAATTACCAAAAGGACACATTGGTTATCTAAATAAAGTCTTCGACCCCAGTCAATATGGAAAATCCCAGAAACAATAACCATTTTTTGTACAACTGTCATTAAAAGTGACACTTTTAATGATAGCAAACAATGTTAAAAACGATTGTTTACATAGCAGCGTGTTAAAAATATTTTTTTAAGCGAGTGTCACAAAAAATGAAGTTTTACGGATCTATTAACGTCCCTAAAGTGTATCTTTTTTGGCCGCTTTTTTACTTTACGGCCGCTTTTTTACTTTACGGCCGCTTTTTTACTTTACGGCCGCTTTTGCAAACAAAGTCATTATGAGGGCAACCTACTAGAAACATTTAATTTGCTTATTTGAGTTATTTCCACGTCCGATATTAAGATTGTCAAATTATGAAGGCGGCCTACTAGACACACTTAATTTGCATGTTTGAATTATTTACCCATAAAACAAAAGGAAAGGTTCCGTTGCCAGGCTGTTTATTTACAAGCTTTCCGTTTCTGTCAGTGAAATGAAATGTAAAATAAATAACTAACAAATAATAAAAACCACATTTACGGTGTATACTGTGATAAAAAACAGTTAAAAAGAAAAATGAGTGACAGTGATAGTGACAATCCAGCTGAAATTTATGAAGCCGCCAATGCAGCGACTCTAAATTTATTACCTGAAAAATCCAGGCAGATGTCTAAAAGTGGTATTACATTTTCAAAATGTAGTAAATGTACATTTAACATAACAATTAATAGCAAATAATGCCCTAATTTATTAACTTCGTTATGACCCAACTTCTGTTTATCATACTTACTGTAAGTAATTCTGTACACATCTTTGTTACTTAATAATACACTTTTCATTTGGTTAATAAAAATTTGAATCTAATCTTCCAGTTTCGTCTCTGTTTAGAAACAAAATTGTAAAAAAAAGTTGTTACCTATTTGATGAGACACTCGCTTAAAAAATTTTGTGTGCACCTCGGCCGTATGATATTTTTGGCCTCACCTGAAATTTGCTTGGCCTCGGCTACGCCTCGGCCGCAAATTTCAGATTCGGCCAAAAAAGATCAACATTACGGCCTTGGTACACAAATAACTATTAGCACGCTGCTATGTAAACGTCTGCCATTCACAACAATCTTTTGATTATTTGAATAGGTACTAAAATGCATTTTGAATTTATTGTCATTGCAAATTCGCTCGTTTCATTATCAAAATAGGGAGTTGTACAAAAAACATTGTATGGTATTTGTGTTAAAAGTGATTTTATTTTGTTCGTGAAATTGTTCAATTCGCTCCGCTCATTTCACAAACGTTTTCACTCACAAAATAAAACCTCACTTTTAACACTCATATCATAAATAACTATTATATATCCCTTCTACAAAATATTCGAAAAACTATTGGATCCGAATTAGTGAAATTTTCTAAAAATCGGATAATTATCCTCGCATTGACAACACTGATACAGAATGAATAAAATCAATAAAATGATGTATGTTGATGAAATCACTCGGTCATATTATTTCGATTATATTTAACAATTACTAATGGACAATCGTTAACATTGGCTCTTGATTGGCTGCTTGCGATGACCTTATTTTAGTTCGCATATTTTCCGGGGCTCATGTTTGGTTCTGACAACTGTACTTATAACAGCTTCGCATATTTAAAAAGGGAAACCGTAACATTGTACAAATTGTACATTTAAGAACTGTACGTTTATCACAAAAAAATTAGTGAAGACATAAAATTGAATTGGTACGATTATAAATAAAATTGTTGAACATTTTCATTTACAAAAATAAACTTGAATAAAACAATCCGTATAAATTAATAACAAATACTAAAAACAGAATAAAATGGGTATTTAAGGGACTATCGTTGGACATCAGCTCTTACAAAACTATTCAATACTTCTGACGTTGAACTAGTTCAAACCCCAATGGTTGAGTGGTAAACATACCAGACTCTCGCGCGGCAGACCCGGGATCGATTCCCCGTGAAGACGTTTTTTTTTTAATTGTTAATTTTATTTTTAAATAATAATTCTGCTTGATATTGATAACGACAACAGGTAGACGCTTGAGATATTTAGCAGAATATTCATATTATAGACAAAGGTACGGTACCCTTCGTGCGGGAGTCCGACTGGCAACATCTACTTATAACAAAAAATTAGTGAAGACATAAAATTGAATTGGTACGATTATGAATAAAATTGTTGGAAATTTTTAATTTCAACTTACTTATATTTATTTTACAATTTATTCAATTGTTTATTTTCTAGATTTTTTCCTAAATGGGTCGTAGAAAAAATATGCTGTTCGACTCGTGTGGATTGTCCATATCGCACTTGAACGATTGAGCACTCTGCCTACGGCGTCGTGCTCAAACTTCGTCCTCGTGCGATATGGCCATCATATCCACACTAGTTGCACAAACTACTATTCTGCACAGTTTACAAAATGGAAATGTCCATCAGTTAACTAAACGGATATAATTTCATATACATCCTAGAACGTATATGAAATCCACCAATCAGCATTCGAGTTGAGTATCCGTCATTCATCTTTTTTCAATTTAAAAGAAACGTCAACATAACTTGTCAAAGTTTCTCATAGAAGCGCACTGGATCAAGAATATTCATTTACAAAGATAAACTTGAAAGAAATAATCCGTACAAATTACCAACAAATAATACTTAAAACAGAATAAAATGGGTATTTGAGGAGACCTCAGATTTTATAAAATTATGTAATAGGTACATCTGACGTTATAGATAAACAATTTTCATATCTCTCAGTGGTTGAGTAGTAAGCAATCCAGACTCTCACGCCGTAGACCCGGGTTCGATTCCCGTGAAAAAGTTTTTTTTTAATTGTTACTTTTATTTCAAAAAATAATTATTCTGCTTGATAATAATAACAACAACAGGTAGACGTTTGAAATATTTAGCAGAATATTCATTATTATAGATAGTGGTACGGAACCTTTCATGAGGGAGTCCGACTGGCAACATCTACTTAGAACAGCATCGTATATTTAAACAGCATCGTATATTTAAAAAATGAAACCGTAGCCCTATACAAGTTTCAAGAACTGTACGTTTACCACAAAATTAGTGGAAACATAAAACTGAATTGTAAAATTTTTAATTTGAAGTTAGGTATATTACAGTTTATAGAAATTTTTATTTTCTAGATTTTTTCTTAAGTGGATCGTAGAAAAAATATGCTGCTCGACTCGTGTGGATTGTCTGTATCGCACTTGAACGATTGAGCACTCCGCCTACGGCGTCGTGCTCAAACTTCGTCCTCGTGCGACATGGCCATCATATCCACACTAGTTGCACAAACTACAATTTCTTTCAAAATATCCCCTTTTACATTTAAAAACAACCTGCCCGAACTACAATTTCTTTCAAAATATGCCCTTTTACATTTAAAAACAATCTGCCAAATGACAAATTAATTTATCCATCCATTTTAAAGTTATCGAATTAAAACATTCAAGCTTTCAAAATTTCAACACCCTGTATTTCGAAAAGTAAATGTGCTAGACCCCTTAATCGCGCAAAACAAATTATGGAAATAATAGTAAAAATTTATCCGAACAAATTCAAGTAGATCACCAGCTTTGCATAGAATTTCAATATAGCATCGGTGGTTCAGTGGTTAGGATGCTTGCATTGTACGCGGGCGGCCCGGGTTCGAATCCCGGCAGGAGCATATTTATTATTATTAATCGCTGCTTCGTAAACGAGAGAGAGAGAGACTAAGGAGGCACAAGCACGCAAGGCACATAACGAAAAAATGTAACATAACGTTTCGTAACGTAACGCGTAACGGTCAGATCTTTCGCGTCGCGACCCCCGGTCGCTCAAACATAACCTGGCATAAAGAACTAAAGTTCCAAAAATGTAACATAACGTTTCGTAACGTAACGCGTAACGGTCAGATCTTTCGCGTCGCGACCCCCGGTCGCTCAAACATAACCTGGCATAAAGAACTAAAGTTCCAATAAAGTGATACGTACGTTAGGTACGCGTAACGAAACGAAGCCCACGTATCACTTCTACACATGCGCATACGTATACGGATAAGTGGTGATTTCTGGAACTGCTTTAAGTTCCTATTTTTTTCGTGCAATTGCACGCGAAGACAGTATTTCGCGTCCTCAGCAGAGTCCGCGAAATTCAATTTCGCATCCGTTACCTATAGCAACAGCTGCCTAACCAAACGTCACATCCGAATTAGAATATCACTTCCAAACTTGACATTTCTAAAATACTACAAAGACAAGGATTATTTTTTATTGAATAAAGCCGAAATTACAAACCTTTAGAGTTTAGGAGAAGTGGAAGGTACTGAAATATCGCTATCGCCTTTTGTCAAGAACTGTCAAAATATTTTGTATATATTGAATCATATCATTTCCATAGCACGCGGTGACATTGTTGAATAAATTGAACTGCTGTTGATTTCAGAGCAATAATATATTTATTCACAATTATCTAGTTTAATAAATTTAACGATTGCACGAAAAATAGTGTGTATGCCATGGCCGCGAAACTTTTTAACGACCTCAAGATTATCTTGCCTCGGCCGCAAGCTACCTCGGTAATAACTGTTCTTTCGGTAGGTACGTTAAAAAGGTATTTCGCGGCTTAGGCATACAAATAACTATCCAGCCGCAATAATTCAACATTCGCAAAAAACCACGTTGGTTCATAACAAAAGTGGGGAAATGAATATTTTTCATGATCTAAAAATCAAAAAATCCGATAGGTGCTCACAAGTTTCACTAAAAATCTTCCATACCTGAATAGATTTTAAAACTTGATTGGTGTGCCGTATTTTCACTTCAATAGAGACTGGCGGTTTGACGCAATAATGACTTTTTAATGAGAAAGTTACTGTGAAAAAAAATTTTCCTCTCAATCCCTTTCAACTTTACACACTCAGTCTAGCGAAATTCCAACTTTTTCAAACTATCCAAAACCTAATATTTCGCAAATTCCGAAAAATATGCGTTTGTCTCTGAAATCACCTCTTCATTCGTCCGGAAACAAAAAGTAGGTAGTGAGGATTGAGGGAGCCAGATCAGGTGGATATGTCGAATGAGGCAGGAACATTGCCGTGGAATAAAACTCTTTCTTTCAACAAACGCGGTCGCTTTTTTTAAGTCATGGCATCAAAACGTATCAGCAAAGCGACATAATACTGGTCAGTTATCGTTTTCTCTTTTTCTAAATAATCAATAAAGATGATACCTTTGGAATCCCAAAACACTGTGGCCATGACCTTATTGGCCGAAAAAACGGTTTTGGCTTGGGAGCACGTTCCTCGGATGAAATACAATGTTTCGACTGTATCTTTTTTTTTGGGTAAAATGATGTACCCAAGTTTCATCTACGCATATATACATTCGATACATTTTTCTAGATTTCAGTCCGAATCGAATGATATTTTTAGGAGCTTTATTAGTTTTTCTCCGACGTATTTTCAGGTGAATTGAATGTAATTTATCGCTTTAAAATGAGTCGTTAACAATTTGGATATCATTACCCAAAAAATTTACAGGCAAAAAATGACCTTTTCTCGCATCACGTTAATGCAAAACTGTCAACTAGCTGACAAATGACAAATGAATATCAAATATTTCATCCCGACACTTAACAGCTGTCAACTACCTGTGAAATCAAAAATAAAAAATTGCTGAGAAAGTTCATATCCTTCTGTATTCTATGTCGCGTATTTGAAATTTATTGCACAATTTATAATTTTGGTACTTGTTGAAAAATCTGCAAAATTACCAAAAAGATCAATTGGCTAAAATATTTGCATGTTCTTATGTATTCTATGTTGTTAAATTCAAATGTTATGTGAAATTTTTGAAATTTAAAACTTGGATTCTGTCAAAATTTAAAATGTAAACAGGTAGTTTTTCATTTCTCCGGAGCTGCAATCGTAATCACCGGCCAAAACATTACTCACCTATCATTTTGGTAAAAATTGATTGTTTTTCTCTAGTTATTCAGTTTGTCTAATAATTGCTTGTTCATTGTTTTACGTTTTATTTATTAGGGGCTAATTACCACACAACCAACTTAATGGCGCAATTAACAAAATATCTCAACAATTTGCTAAAAGTTTTAAGTCTATACTTACTAGTATTTTCGAATTATTTTTCGATATCATGAAAGTTCTTCCTTTTTGCTCGGAATAAATAGAAGAGTAGGTAGGTACTAAAAATATTTTAGTTATTGGTATGAGCGCACGCAAATTAACATGAAAAAATTGAAGTAGACTGATTGAAACAATTAAATTATGATGTTTTGTATAAAATATTCCGTTGTTATTCAAAGTAGGTACCCACTTTATAAATAAAATATCATATATGAATCATTAGTTTCATTTTTTCAGAAATAATAATCTTATTTATATTGCAATATTATGCCAAACTTATCAGCGTTCATATCAAATATTTGACCTGTGAATTCAGGTTTTATGATGCTAATAAAAACGTCAGATGGCGCTGGTGCCAGAAAATTAAGAATAAACTTGTTATGTATAGTCTTGAAACTATACCAACACTCTTTATCTTGAGTTGAAATAGGAAAAAAATTTTCAGTGTATTGTAGTAGTTTATACGTCAATATAGATCTTAAACATCTTGAAACAGAGACGCTACATATTTTCTACACTAATTAACAGGTTAAGCGCCAAGATGCTTTTTGAAAAACTTCCCTCCAGGCCAAGTGTTTTTATTATTTTATACTCATCATTTTAGGTTGCTACAAATATCCTGAAATCAGCGTTCAGTAGTGCAGGGCCAGGGCGGACACGTTACCATGCTAAAGTGGATGGGAGCGTATCCGCTTGGCCTGGCCGGAACCGATAAAAATTTTTAAATCGGGCGGTCACCCGTGTCCGCCATGGCCTGGCAAGACTGTCTCGTATCGGACACCGGTGTCCGCTATGGCGCTCAACCTGTTAAAATAAATCTTAAGGGGAATCTATCGGCAGCGATTTGACAAAATATCGAAGTATTTTGAGGTAATGGATGTATTGAAAATTAAGGAAAAAATATATCATGTAGATTAATGTTGAACTAAGAGTTCCCATCGAATAAAAACTTTGAAATGCTAACCAAATGTTCTTGAAAAAAATACGAATCATGAGGTAATTACACATATTAAGCAAAGTTTGAGCCCTTGTAAAGAATTAATTATGGATTAAATGGAAAAACTAATTGATAAGAATTAAGAAGTCTAATTTGAAGCTTTATGAATACTATATAAAAATCTCAGAATCCTCAAATTACTTATGACCGTACAATTCTTTATTGAAATTCGGTTGCTACCACTAAAATATCGGATAAAAATCCATCTCTCGCTTTTCTATCCTTCTATGACTGACATTGTCTCTCTGCTTCGGTAGTCGCGTGCCGTTCCATTGTTGATACAACGCTCGCCGGTCTCGGCGGTCTCCCAGTTCAGTACTGACGAAGCTTTATAGAGTAGTACGTGAACCAAAATCCGCTTGGACCGCTTGGCTACCTACATGTTGCGGAGCTTTCATATTTCTAATAAAATTTTTGTTATGTGAACTTAAACGTGAGGACGTAGAAAAAAAATATACAAAGCATAATTGTGCAAGATCAAATTTGGTAGATGACCCTTAACGATGCTCTGAAAAATTATGAAAATAGCTACGAGCGTGAAATTGGAAAATATATAAATCTTTTCAATTCACATGAGGTGATATAAAGGGGAGATAAATTTTAATTTAGTTGATACATTTAAGGTGGATACATACAAGCAAAAAATTAAAACTTACAGTAATTCAAAACTAAAACTAATAAGAAGATAAAACCATGTTATGTAATGTAAATGTTCATGCGAGAAACTGAGAAATTAATATTCAATCTACTTAAAACTAAGAAATATGCTCTACTGTTCACTAAGAAATTAATTTATTCCATGAATTCGACACAACGTATGCGCCCTGTCCTGACCACACACACCTAATGAAATTGATTTACGTTTAATATTTATATTCAGCTATTTTGACAACTCCATTACTATTGGAAGTTATGACATATGATTAAAAAGATTCCGCACATCCGGTTGGTTTATTAATTGCCTTATTTATGTTGCATGAACAGCTGACTAGTCTCAGTTTAAATTTAATCCTAATCTTAAATTAGTTTTAGTTCAGTGGATGTTGAATGAATCCACCTTTACTGTGTATGACACTGCACATAAATATAGTTTATCGCCAACCGTCAGTAAAACCGTCAAATTATCAGATTGATTTCCGGAAGTAAACAAACAATTTACATATGTGTCTGGTAAAGTGACATATGCGTCTGGTAAAGTATTTTGACTTTGACATTACTCGAAAATCATCATCTGTCAGTGTCACGCTTCTCCCTCTTACGGCTCGATAATAGTTTTCTTGCGATTTATTTATAACAAATTCTTGTTGGAACTCATTTGACTTCAGGAATTAACTTTTATAATGCTTAAGGGTGTACCTTCAATTTAAATATAACAAACAATAAGTAGATTTGTTCTATATGTGCTGTTTACTTTGTCATAATAAAATGCTATGAAATATACCTCAGTTTTTTATATTCTGAATTCTGAGCAGTTGGCGATAAAATTTTGTATGCACCACGTCAGTAAAGTGTCTTTATCGGACTCTCCTGTTATTCGCCTCGCTTCGCTTTTCTCATAATTTCAGATTCGTCCGAAAAAGAATCACTTTACTGCCTTGGTACATAAATAACTATTATATTATAATATGTATCTTTATACTATCAAGTCAACTTCCATCTTTATAAATTAAAATGTAAACCCATCTCTATACAATTTAAAAATGAAACCATATTTACAACTACTAGCTTCTAATTGAACTTGAGACCGTATAACATTGATGATAAAAAAATATGTATTTATGAACTTGTCTTATCAGTCGTTTTTATAATTATAGAAATTTCAACTACGTTTTTGATCCATGAAATTCATTATAAGAATCATTTTATGTTCGAATTTTAAAAGATAACAATTGCAGGTTCTTCGTTTTTGAAAAATAATTTGAAGCCGGTGTAACTTTTATTAGTAAAGGTATGATTTTTTAAATTTATTTTAAATGTTTGGAAAGGAAAATTGTTTCCATCTTTGATTTATTGATAAAGCATTTAAAAATGTATAAGCAGAAAGACAGAGACTTGACATTGATTTTTTTGCTATTTAATTTATAAAATAACTTCATTCTTTTAAAGGTGGTCTTTGTCATAAACACTATCTCTTTCAATCTGTTGTTTAGAAATATTTATTTCACAACCACGCGTATTCTTTTTCTTCGATATTTCACTTATTTTACTTACAGTTTACCTATAAACTTTATTGAAATATCGGCTTGTACATTTTTTTAATAATAAAATTCCAGGTGCTATTTAAAAATTTGATTTTATATCTTATCTTAGAATTTATGGTTTGTAAAACTATCGCAAAATGGCCAAACTGTATTAAAAGTAGTAGTCCATTTAATAATAGTAATTTTGTATTCAGCCATAAGAATTCAAATTCACTCTATCAAACATTGATTTTTTTAACTACACTACAGTACTTTCAGTTTTCAGTCAATAATTTCGAGTTAATATTTTTTTAACTTGTTCCCAAATGTAATTCAGTAATGTTTTTAACTCGCAGTAACTCTCTACGTGTTATTTATTCAACTTTTTTCACTTTACCAATTTGTCTATTACGGTAACCGAGTATGTTCTCAAACATTATTTTATTACCAGAGATAAATCCAGACCAGTTAACAGTACATGTCCGCCTTGTGATTTTATAACAATCTGTGATAACTTTGGTAATTTCAAGAACTTCACACATGATTTCACCATAAATGTATCGTGTGTTAATTATGCAGGGCTGACACTTTTTTAAATTTGCCTTGGAGTCAATTTTTGTAGGTATGCGAAATATAATTTTTATTAGTTGGAAAATTCTCATTCTCCCATTCTCATTATTTTAAATAACTATATCTTTAGATACACCTATTAAAAATGAAATTTCCATTTGTAGGGGTACTCCACATTTGGCAGAAATCTTAAATGCCATAAATACTTTCCGCCTTCGGCAATTGGCCACCCTTAATAAAGCCAATTTGACATTTGGATCTAGGAAAGTGTAGCCATCAATAATATTTCTCGAAAAAAATATCCCCGTCAAAAAAATCTGCATTATACGCAAAACATTCATCAATACCTAACACATAACTATAAGATTTCGTTCAATAATTGGAAATTAGGAGAAAATTAAGAGACCCACAATATGTAGTCGTCAATGAACGGATAAATCCAGGGAGCTCTGCACTATTAAACTGTCCTCTTAACTTAAGTAACAATTGTGAAGATCAGCAGATATAGTTTTCCTAAGTCATTGCACAGTTATACTCATCTCAAATGGGAAAAAAGATATACAGAATAATAATACCTAAGATTTAATATTTGGAATATCATATCTTTTTTTTAATTCACATAATAATACAGAATGGCCCAAAAGTCTGGAAACGGCCAATTATCTCGTAAGCCACTAGTCGTAATTGTACAAAATTTGGGGTACATTTATTGTGGGATGGAATACGTAGATTCCAGATTTGATATTTGCAATGTTGTCAGACTTGCCGTTTATCTTATAATATTAGTATCTTTGGTTTTTCAAATTCATCACCCTGTATATGCAGTCATTATTGAAATCTCCTATTCAATACGAGCTCAACCATATGCAACACTTACGATTTTATTTAGAATAGAAGGTCTACATAAAACAGTGCAAAATATGTTGATTTTGAGAAATTTAAATCTTTAAATGTAGAATGATGTGATTTTGTTAATTGGGCCATTCTTTGTCGAAGGAAATTTAACGTCAGATAAATATGAACTTCTACTTAGAAATGAAATTGTACCTACACTGAGAAACTTGCTAAGAGCCAACTTTAATCTTCAGATATGATTTCAGCAAGCTGGAGCTCCAGCTCATTTTGGTGTAAAGTGAAAATTCAGATGAGATATTTCCCGGACAATGAATTAGTGGACGAGGTAGCATTGAATGGCCTCCACGTTCACAGGATTTCAATACTGAAGATTATTTTCATTGGAGATCCTTGAAAAATTCAGTTTACAACTGGGCGTTGCCAAACTTATGTTTTATGTATTTTACACCTTACAGACTACATAAAATCATAAGTGTTACATATGGTTGAACTATAAATGAAATGAAATATAAGATAAACGTCAAATCTGGCAACACTGCAAATATCAAATATGGATCTCCGTATCCTAATATAGGTGTACCCCAAATTTTAATCCAGACTTTTGGGCAACTCTGTATATTAGTCAACCACAAGATTATGTCACTATTTTGTCTAACCAAAATATCATGTATGCATCACGTCAAATATAGCTTCTGTTATTCGAAATAATGATTAATAACCTTTCATAGTATACAAAGTTTATCTATAAAATAGTGGAATTATTTATAACATTAATATCAGTACATTCCACAAAGTAAGGGGTCCAAACAGTATATTTGAATAATACTAGTTATTCTCTCCTGTTATTTAATAGTATATTATTCAACAAGCATATAATGATATTATTCACGAAGGTGCGTTTATGCTGCGAGCCGTAGGCGAGTGACATAAGCACCTTTTTAAGCACCTTTTTAAGCACCTATTTAAGTATTCAATTCGAATGGGTTCGAATCCGGATATCGATGAAAATTTTTATTTAATATATTGTGTCGTTTGTCTGAATAATCTTCAATATAATTATGTGTCATGTGACCTTTTCGTTATCCACACCTATTATTCACTGGTGAATAATGTACGTCATTATACTTGAAGAAGCACACATAAAATGTTAAAATTATCAAATAGTCGTGGACAAAATTCACATTTTTATTTAACCTTGTTGCTATTAACTTTATTTATAATAACTTATTTGCAGAGATAAAATCAAAATGTCTACGAACGATAATTCCTCTGGAAATGCAATTCTTGCACCAAATCCAACTTGCATGGAATCTGTCAACAGAGTTACGAGATTGCCAGTTATTGATTCAACCATTAAGACAGCTACTAGCTTTTATGAGAAGGTTAAGGTGAGTTTTATGTGTTTTTGACATTTTATATTGTCTAAAAAAGATCTTACTACTCGAATCAATGTCAACCATGCTGAATTCCATCATATACATGTATGTATATGAAATGAAGACAAATTTAACAGTGTCTCCTTCAGTGCCCCATAGTTGTTTACAACTATCATTGTCTGAAAAAGACGTTACTTTTAACATTTACTGTTTTATATTTCATAACGAAGTATTTACAATTTTCAGGATTACAATGGTCTCACACATTGGACTCTATCAACAGCCGAAAGCACTCTTTGTAAAGCCGTTGATATAGGAAAACCAATAGCTAATCCAGTGGTCAAAAACTTAGAAGGTCCAATTAAGAAAGTGGATAATGTTCTGTGTGGTGGCTTAGATTACATCGAAACTAAAGTGCCGAGTGTAAAATTACCTCCTGCTGAAGTAAGTTTACCCTTCATAATATAATTGGCTTAACTTCTTCTCCATCCCGCTTTTTCATATCTTAAATTTAAAACCAACATGATGTTTACTGTACTTGCTTTTTGGAACTTTAGTTCTTTACGTCAGGTTATGTTTGAGCGACCGGGGGTCGCGACGCAAAAGATCTGACCGTTACGCGTTACGTTACGCTACGTTATGTTACGTTGCTTCGTTATGTGCCTTGCTTGCGTGCTTGTGCTCTCTCCTTAGTTTCTCTCTCGTTTACGAATCAGCATATTAAACGCTATATTAAAATTCTATGCAAAGTATTCGCAGTGCTGGTGATCTACTTGAATTTGTTTGGATAAATTTTTACTATTATTTCCATAATTTTTTTGCGCGATTGATCTTTTTTGTTTATTTACAGCATCGGTTGTCAAAATGACATGAGGATTAAGGGGTCTAGCACATTTATTTTTCGAAATACAGGGTGTTGAAATTTTGAAAACTTGAATGTTTTAATTCGATAACTTTAAATTGGATGGATAAATTGATTTGACATTTGGCAGGTTGTTTTTAAATGTAAAAGGGCATATTTTGATAGAAATAGTAGTTTGTGCAACTAGTGTGGATATGATGGCCATATCGCACGAGGACAAAGTTTGAGCACGACGCCGTAGGCGGAGTGCTCAATCGTTCAAGTGCGATATGGACAATCCACACGAGTCGAACGGAATATTTTTTCTACGACCCACTTAAGAAAAAATCTAGAAAATAAAAATGTCTATAAACTGTAATATAACTTCAAATTGAAAATTTAACAATTCAATTTTATGTTTCCACTAACTTTTTTGTGGTAAACGTACAGTTCTTGAATGTCCAATTTGTATAATGCTACGGTTTTCCTTTTCAAATATACGATGCTGTTATAAGTAGATGTTGCCAGTCGGACTCCCTCATGAAGGGTACCGTACCATTATCTGTATAATGAATATTCTGCTAAATATTTCAAACGTCTACCTTTTGTCGTTATTAATAACAAGCAGAATAATTATTTAAAAATAAAATTAACAATAAAAAAAACTTCCTCACGGCGAATAGAACCCGGGTCTACTGCGTGAGAGTCTGGTATGCTTACTACTCGACCACCAAAGAATATGCAAATCGTTTATCTATAACGTCAGATGTATTACATAATTTTTGCTTAAAAGGAACTAAAGTTCCTACCGTGTGTCCCTCGACATGTTCTACCTTTTTCATACTCTGCATTCATCTGCCATCATTCATCTAATAGTCTCTCCTTATTTAGATCATATTGCAGGTGTACAACAATATGAAAGAATACGTGAATAACACTGTCACTCCAGCTGTCGGAACCGCAATGTCTTACGCTGAACCTGCTTTGAAAACAGCCAAAAACATCGTAGAGCCAGCTTATGAAAGAGCCAGAGCAGCCGTAGAACCTGCAGTTGAAAGAGCCAGAACGATCGTGGAACCTTACATACAACCAGTGTTGGATAAAGCACATTCCATCAAAGATGAGGTAATGCACAAAGTTGAAGAATATATACATTTACCACATCAGGAGGATAAGTAATTCTAAATGTTCCAATTTGAAGCATTGAGTAGTGTTTGTTATGACAAAAAACAACGTTGCAGTAATATTTGCTTACGAAAACCTAACGTATACAGTAAAACTTTCTTTGGGCTAACTTAATTCTCCATCTTCTAATAGGTATCGTATATGCGGTGCATAACTAATGTAAAGGTGGTATGAAAAAACGTATTTAAATAATTCCAGCTATGATATTCCATAGTTATATTTCTCATTTTCTTGAAATCTGCTTGAACAGATGACTCTTCTTTCTAACTATAATATTAGTTAATCTATATCTATTGATTTCAAGCTAGATGTCAGATATAAGATTTCTTCTTTCTTCCAGTGACATTTTAAGAATGGTTCTTAAAATAGCCGCTTGACATGAAGCGAGATGCCTTGAACAATTTATTTTATTCTAGTCAATTGCAATTTTATTTATCTGCAATTCTTTTGAGAAATCTAGTTATTCTTCCATCACCAACCAACTCAAAAATCAAATTCTGTCCATGCCACGCAATGGCTCTGAATCTGATGAGTTTATGCTTGTTGTGCAATTTTGAGTTATCTTGAAGAGAATAAAAAGGTGCCACGCTGAAACGTATCTCAATGTTACATACAGTAAATTGATGTTTTTGTGTGGTCACGTCTCCAGCTAAGGATTTTTAATAACACTATGCTTTACTTTTTTATACGCTATTCAAACCAATTCTACAGCAAAATCCAGATTTCCCTTCTACCCAACCTGGGTGCGGTCTACGATATCGTCTTCTCCGATATTTATCCATTACCAAAAGCAGGCAGCAGCTATGATAATCGATACAGATTCACTTACTCTATTTCTTTTTTTTATCACTCCCAATATCTTAATTTTGAATAATTATATATTATATCTTCTGTAAGTTCCTTGTGGCATTACTTATTTTTTTTTCTTCTTCTTTTGGGAATCAAACCACAATAATGTTTTTTATTTTTTATTTCGTTGTGTCAGATAGGGACCAAATTTTTTTATTGCTAGTTAATCTTGACAACGGTAGCTGGAACGCTACCGAAACGTCGAAATAAAAAATAAAAAACATTATTGTGGTTTGATTCCCAAAAGAATAAGAAAAAATTATATATTATGTTTGAATGAAATATTTCTAGGAATATTAGATTGAATACTTTTACTTGATGTAGATCCATAGTAAGTTATGAAATCAAACAATTTTATTTTGTTAAATCTACATTGTATTTAAACATAAAGTGACGCGTTTCGCTAACGCAGTAGCTTTATCAAACGAAACGAAACGCGTCACTTTATGTTTAAATGCAATGTAGATTTAACAAAATAAAATTGTTTGATTTCATAACTGAATATTAGATTCTTTTATTTTAAAAAGTTCTGTTAAATGTGCCACTATTTCCAAAAATATCTTTGGAAAAAGGTTCTCTTGGTTGAAAAAAGCTATTGGAATTGTATCTCCTGTGTTGAAGCGAAGCGATATTGGCTGTAATGCATTTTGTAGATACTGTATACTTTAGTGTTGAGAAAATTCCTTTATGTAAATACTTCCAAAATTATAATTTATTATGTTTGTTCTTTAAGGGTGAAACCGTAGAATGTGATGACTGTCAGAAAATTAAAAGAAGAGTGGAAGAAGAACACCAATTTAACCAACAAAACGACCACGACCAGCCTGACGACGAACAACACCAATAGTAACCTTCGTTTACTTTGATTTTTAAGTAAAAAGGATATTAAAAACAATAATTGTTTTAATATCCTTTTTATGTAAGACTGTTTGTGTTTAGTGGGTTAAGGGTAAGATCCAATCATCAAATTCCAATTAATTATTGATCGAAATTGTTTAATGAACAAATTTGGGTAATTTTCAGATGAACAGGTTTGAATGCACAATGTTTGTAACTTTCAAACTGTATACCAAGCCAATAAATCAACAACCACTTAAAATTAAAGTACATGCAGGTTACTTTTAGTGTTGTTTGGCTTGAAGATGGAAAATAAAGTTAATCCAGAGAAAATTAGTGAAATTTCATTCTAGACGTAGGGTTTTCATAAGCAAATATTACTGCAACGTTGTTTTTTGACATCTATTATAATAATATAACACTATTCAACAACGGATTAGTATCCTATGATATGTAATGTAAACTCCGATGTCATAATCAGATCAGCTGTGCTACTAAATTTTTTTGATAGTCTCTGAATAGTGAAATAGGATTTGTGTGTTAACGTATTAGTTTTAATACTACTTTTAGTTGCATTTACACATGGTTGGATGTTTCCCTTCATAAAGTTTATAATGTTTATATGTTATTTTATACTGATGTAGATTTTTATTATATATGTATCACATTTTTGAGTATATACACAATTTTTATTTAATTAAATATTAGGATTTTTTCAAGAGTATTATTTCATCATCTCCTAAGATATGCATTTTAAATTGGAATAGGGCATGGAAAGTTCCTATATAAATTAATCAATAGATAAAACATATATTATTAGTATTAGTTATTAGTAGTAGTAGTTAGTAGTAGTAGGTATTAGTAGGTATTAGTATTAGTATTAGTATTAGTATTAGTATTATTAGTTCAATCACTACCGTCCGCAAAAATGTATACAATAGTTGATAATTATTACGCATAACTCTCCTCATAAAATTGTCAGAGTGCTTGCCAAGTAAGCATTTTTTCCCGATGACCAAAGAAAGAAAACCATTAACCAGATATACTTATTGAATATTGAAAAAAATAATATTACTTCCCTATTAAATTATATAAACTAAACAAAAATTGTCAGCATTAATAATTTATGGTGTAGAACTCGCCTTGTAAAAGGTTTATCCTTTGGAAGGTTAACAAAACTTTCGTCTTCTTCTGCTGAACCAATTACACAAAAACAAACTCCATTGATATTCGTCAAAAAAGGTATGGTCATCAAAATCGGTAGGTAATTTAAAGTTACTTCTTCATTAAACTTGCTTGAACCAAAAAAAAATCTATCATGCCAAATCGTTCAAGCCTGATTACAACGCCTCTACAAAATCCTCCAAAGAGATGTGGACCTAGTCTTCCAAAAACAACACGTTCCAAAAATCTATATGAAGGCTGGATTATCCACATTAATATGGCCAAAAATAGTATATTCTTCAACGAGTGCAGAATGATGGCTATTATTCACGTGGATGAAGTTTCCAAAACGAGGTAGCGCAGCGAGTGAGTTTTGGAATCATTCAAGTGAATAATAGCCATTCTACACAAGTAAAAGACTATACTTTCTCCACGACTAAAAAGAAAAAACTTCCAGTGAGGATCGAACCTCGATCGTCCGCGTCAACCACCACTAGGCTATAGAGCATATTTATAAAAATGTAAAGAGTAAATATATATTTACAATACATATTTTTGATCGGAACCCTTACATTTATAAATGAAATTAATTTCGGGAGGCGTACATATTCACTATCGCTACTGTTGTCCATTTTTTCTCTTATAATACGTGCAATTATGATTTTATTATTATGTTGACTTTTCAAACGACTGTCAGAAGCGATTTGCGTTCTTAGGTATTTGACGTTTTAAAGAGACGATTTGATTTATTCATTTTAATCCATTTTAGCGTGAATTCTGATAATAATAGAATGTGATTGGCTAATGAGAGTAAATTCTTTTTATTATTAACTGGTGTGAAGAATTTATATCATGCAGCTAAATATGTAAAAATAATTTGTGCGTCATTATTTAGTCGTGGAGAAATATACTCCCGTTTAATAGGATGTCACAAAACACATTTGTATTTTACAGACCACGAAACTATAGTTGAAATAATACCCTTCTTGGTGTGCGTCATCGATTGTTAATGTCTTTCTAACACATTACGTAGGAAGAAATGAAAAAAAAGGCAGGTCTGTGATTAATCCTAATCAAAATATCTCAATAATGAACCGTTTAAATGTATTACAAACGTTAACCCTAATCTTTGACTTACAAAAATTTCCCAACCGATTCGCCAACCAAATAAATAATTGAAAACCGATCCCGACGGAACTTGTAAATTCCGCTGGCAAGCTGGGTGGAACAAGAAGCACGCGTACTTCTTTTTCGTCAAATATACATTACCTAGTTTGTATTAACATAAAATATTTTCCAGTCTCTCATCGAAAATGTAATCTAGAAAATAAAATTATACCAACTAGGTAGGTTGATTTATGGTTCACTAAATATTGTAGTTAGTTGTGACAAATTATACGCGAAGACCACAAGCGTAGCAAACGGGCAATTGGGGCAAATTTTAAAAGGAAAATTCTAATGTCAAATAAAAACGTTACAATGATTTACATTAATTAACGATTTCTCTGCAGGCAACCCAACGCACATCTTATACATTATATTTATATTGACAGTTACCTGTCGTGCAGGCAACCAAACATACATTTCAGTGACACTATTCATTTTTGACAATGACGAATAAATATTTCCATTTTTTAAATATTGAGAAAAACGAATAGAGCTTATACAGTAGAGGGAAGAGCTTTGTAACTAACACGAGTATTAAAATGGAAATTAACAATCTCGTACATTAACGTTAAATTATCTCGATTGTTAATGGCCCTCATTAATACACTTGTTGGTTAAATAACTAAATACATCGTCACAATTTTGGCTGTGTTTGTGTGATGATTATTTCGAATGTTCTGCTTGCGCGATGAGTAATGGTTACCGTGGATACTAATTGGCAACACGTACGTGCAACGTGGAATATAATACGTACGTGCAACCAGGGGTTGTCCGCAGGGATGAGTACTGTCCCCGCTGCTGTGGAAGCTGGTCATGGACGGGCTCATCAGAACCCTACACAGAGACGGATTTAACACCATAGGATATGCAGACGACCTGGTAATTCTATCCCAAGGTAAATTCAACAGTACAACCAGAGACAGACTCCAGATGGCTTTAAATGTAGTAACAGGCTGGACTGTAAAAGAAGGGCTACGTATTAGTCCTTCGAAAACACAGATAATTGCGTTCACCAGGACCAGGACCAGGACTTGGCCCTCTGACGCTTCAAGGTGAACCAATACGATTGTCGGATGAAGTAAAATATCTTGGGGTTATCCTAGACCCAGGATTGACTTGGAACCGACACCTCCAGCACGTGATCAAGAAAGCAGAGGTGTCATAATGTGCGAAGCAAGGGCAGCACTAACCCGACTGGAAAAAGCATCAGACCATGACGTGGCACATGGGACAGGACACACAGAGATAAGGCATGTGGATGATGACATTTTCAAAATGCCAACAGACCACATGACCACCAAATATATCTTTCGCAAGAACTTCGAGATTGTCATCAAAGATCGAAAGGAGCTTGAGGAAGAGAACGCACCACCACTTAGTAGAGCGAATGAACTGATCTGGTATACAGACGGATCAAAAAATGAACTCGGCACCGGAGCGGGCATATACAGCAAGACGAGCAAATATGAAGGGATCGTCTCACTTGGCAAATACGCTTCTGTATTTCAAGCAGAGGTCTATGTAATACTTGCATGTGCAATGGCTAATAATATGAGAGCCTACAACAACAGGCAGATCAGGATCTACAGTGACAGTCAAGCCGCCCTTAAAGCACTTCAGAGCTATAGGGTGACATCTCGGCTAGACTGGCGACTAGGAAAAGTATAACACTGGAGTGGGTCCCAGGCCATAAAGGAATCGCAGGCAATGAAAAAGCTGACGAACTCGCAAGAGTAGGATCGTCAACTCAGATGAACGGACCCGAACCTGCTGTGGGCATCCCTAGATGCTTAACGAGGTCATGGTTAAAAGGGTGGTTGAAAGAACAACACAATAAATACTGGAAGAACACGACCAGGCAAATACATGGGAAGAAATTCATAAAAGAACCATCAGAAAAAGTGGCGAAAGAGCTGCTCTCAATGAGCAGGAACAAACTACGCACCATAACGGGGCTACTTAAGGGACATTTTCCTGATTTTCCCATAAAGGAGCACCTTTATTTTCTCTTCTCTTTTTATTCAATAGTTTGTGCTCTTCAATTCATTAATTCTCTTAAAAGCCTAGTCAAAGTACACAAAAAACTTATTGAGTATTTAAAAGGGTTGTGTTCAACATGAGGAAACTTTACGATGTTAGGAAAGCGATTTTCCGGAAAATCGTCGAGTGAAAATTTTTGTTTTTGATTTTCGCTCTAATTGTTATAATACTAATTATACAGAAAAACTTCCGCAGCAAAAGTTGTAGCTGATGCATTTATCTAAAAATTTTGTCTGAAAGGTTTTTCTGTTGATTGAAAAGTTTGCGAGATAAAATTAATTTCAGTGGTATTCCCTGCAATCACCTCATGTGCTGGCCGGCACCCATATTATTCCAGCATGTTAAGGGATTCCTTACAGTTTTTTAACAAGCTTAGACCTAGTTGTTGGATTGCTGATAGTTTCAAGCAGTGCCTGGCAGTCAGTGAAAATTCCAATTTTTTGTCCTCTTCTAATGATTTCATCAATGCAGGCTATAGCGACAATCGTCTCTGCTTGAATCACAGTAGTGTTGTTTATTGCCCCAGAATTACCAAGGAGGGCTTGTCTTTGGATTGCAGTTAATATGTTCACTGCTGAGGACACTTCTGTTCTCTTCCATCAGACTATTGTCATTGTTGTGTGAAGCCGGTGAACCACCTCAGGTCGTAGAATCCAGGTTTTGCCCATTACTCTTCTGCATTGCCAGAAAAGCCTAGTCGCCCTGGTTTGGTAATGGTAATGGTTTTCAGATATGTCTTCCAATTCAGTTTGGAATCAAGGGTCACTCCCAGATATTTAACTTCCTCGGATATTTCTAGTTCTTCCCCGAACAGCTTTACTCCACCCTGTGGAAGAACTCTTCTATTCGTGAAAGCAACCAGTTTGTTTTTTTTTAATTAACTGAAAGGTACCTATGATTTTGTTATCATCATGATAGAGACAGGCGAAACAGTTCATTGAATGCCAGCTTTTACGGCAGACAACAAAGATAAGAAAATTTCCAAAGGCATATGAAACTGTAAGCTTTACAGGCATGTGAAGCTAATGGGGATTCTGTCACCTAGAGGAGGAAACTGCGGAGCATCCTTTGCCAGTGCGACTTCCTGGCGAATGAGTGGTTTCATATACTGGTCGCCACCAAGATTCAGTCTTGAGGCTGATTGACTATTTAAAAAGAGTCTAGTGGAGAATATACACTAGATTCAGAGGGCCACAATGGATCTGAAAAGGTCTCAGTGGAACAGGCCGGTTGGCCACCGTATCAAATATAATGATGTGAAAAATGTGAATAATGTTTTCAAACTGCTGAAGATTTTTTCATAAAATTTATTCAAGGCCTGTCAGATTACAATGAGTAATTAAACCAGGTTAGAATCATTATTTTTTTCAATGGTGAAACCTTTTCCCTATTTGATTTGAAGCATGCCTCAGCGTGTTTAAATAGAACTTTCAAAAACGCGCGTTTTTCAAAGTTACCATGGCAATATCAACAACTCTAGAAACGAAGTCTAAATCATAGATAAAAAATACTAGCTGCATTAAAAATATTACGTCCACTATACCATAGATAAAAAAAAAAATTATAGATGGGAAACTGATCCGTGGCGCTCTCTATTTGTATGGGTGGCGCCACCTTGAGAGTCCCGTCAGTACCTCTAACACAAATCAGATGGTTGTGAACTTCGCTAACAGCCGAAAAAGAAGATTCCTGTAATTTTACAGTTTTTGACGGCATATTCAAAATTACTGTAATTCACCAAACAGTCTAACCTATAGTGAAAGTCCAATAGGATTACCTAGAATGAAAAAATGAGGTGCCAAACCCATCCACCTGAAGCGCTAGTTGCAATTGAGTTGACGAAATAGGCAAGACAGCTGAGGCCGAAAAACAGACTAAGGAAAGAAGAATTTCAGCGATCGCAGTGGATGGGTTCAGAACTATTTCATAACGCTTTTTTTAATGGAAGTTTGTTTTTGAATGACTAATGCCCGATTTCACTAACCATTTCCTAAAGTCAGGTAATACCTAAAACGAATTTAGGGATTCCTAAATGCAATTTACATTTTACCACGCGCTAAGTAATGCCTAAGAGTGATAATATTACGTATTCTCTATCACTTTTTGATCCATCCTGGAAGGATTGTAGGAACAGCTTTGCGAGTGAGGCCCCTTTTTGTCCCAATAAAAATATATTGTGGTTCAAAATATCTGTTGCAAACTTTGTTCAGCGCCTAATTCCTTTAGTTTTGGATTGCGAATAAAGGCAACCCATTCATTCAACAACAAAGGGTCATGTTTGGGAAACCTATGTCGTTTTGATGCAATGTCTGTACACCCAGGAACGCAGCACTTCACACCAACCATTATAAATATTATGAATTATCACACTTGATAAGACTTACAGTACCTAATTAAAACACAAATAACAGCAGCGAATGGCGAAAGGAAACAATCTATAAAAGACAATGGTGACAACTATATGACAGCTTTGATGAATTTTAAAATCTTTTCTTCTTTTCGTGCTAAAGGCCTTAGCTGCCAGGCCTGTTTCGACAACTCAATTGCAACTAGCGCTTCAGGTGGATGGGTTCGAAACCTCATTTTTGTATTCAAGGTCATCCTATAAACTTTCACTTCTATAGGTTAGACTGTTTTGTGACTGTAATTTTACTTTTATTGCAAAATGACATTCATGGCCCATTTTTTGATATTTCATTTAAAGTTACTCAACATTAGATTGATATTACAATAATAACAATAAAATAGTCAAGTAAAATTAAATGAAATGTCAAAAAATCGACTATATAATGCCTGAAGTGAGAAAAATGAAGTAATAATCATCAAGTTTATATATTTTATTGAATAAAAAAAGTATACAATAAATGAAGCGTTTTTTTACATATTTCAATGACAAACATGAAGGAAAATAAATGTTAGGAATTCAACAACATGCTGGGAAGCTCAAAGCTGTATGGACTTCTGTCACATTTCTTTTAATGAAACATGTTTTTTATAAAGATAGAGCTTACCGGGTGCACCTCACTTACAGTCCTTCACAATACATATTCTCGACAATGTCTCTTAAAATAAAAGTCCCACTATTTACAATATAAACCAACTACGAATACTCAACACTCACACAAATAAGCAAAATAGTTTTCAAAAAGTTGTCACGTCAGGCAGTTGTCAGGTTAGGATCATAGATAACACGTTACGATGTTAGCGCTGATATACGTGGAAGAATATGCAACTACCACTAACGGCGTTACAGTTCTCACTAAATTAGAAATTTTAGTACTGACGGGGCTCCCTATGTGGCAGCACCCTCGCGCCTTCAGAGATCCCCTACCCTGGACCAAATGACAATTTTTGGAACTTTAGTTCTTTACGCCAGGTTATGTTTGAGCGACCAGGGGTAGCGACGCAAAAGATCTGACCGTTACGCGTTACGTTACGCTGCGTTATGTTACATTGCTTCGTTATGTGCCTTGCTTTTGCGTGCTTGTGCCTCCTTAGTCTCTCTCTCTCGTTTACGAAGCAGCGATTCATAATAATAAATATGCTCATACCCGGATTTGAACCCGGGCCGCCCGCGTGCAATGCGAGCATTCTAACCACTGAACCACCGATGCTATATTGAAATTCTATGCAAAGCTGGTATTCGCAGTGTTAGTGATCTACTTGAATTTGTTCGGATAAATTTTTACTATTATTTCCATAATTTTTTTTGCGCGATTAAGGGGTCTAGCTACTTTTCGAAATACAGGGTGTTGAAATTTTGAAAACTTGAATGTTTTAATTCGATAACTTTAAAATTGATTGATAAATTGATTTGACATTTGGCAGGTAGTTTTTAAATGTAAAAGGGCATAGTTTGTGCAACTAGTGTGGATATGATGGCCATATCGCACGAGGACGAAGATGAAGCACGACGCCGTAGGCGGAGTGTTCAATCGTTCAAGTGCGATATGGACAATCCACACGAGTCGAGCAGCATATTTTTTCTACGACCCACTTAGGAAAAAATCTAGGAAATAAAAATTTCTATAAACTGTAATATAACTTCAAATTAAAAATTTAACAATTCAATTTTATGTTTCCACTAATTTTGTGGTAAACGAATGTCCAATTTGTATAATGCTACGGTTTCCTATTTTAAATATACGATGCTGTTATAGGTAGATGTTGCCAGTCGGACTCCTTCATGGAGGGTACCGTACCATTATCTATAATAATGAATATTCTGCTAAATATTTCAAACGTCTACCTGTTGTCGTTATTAATATCAAGCAGAATGATTATTTAAAAATAAAATTAACAATAAAAAAAATTCCTCGCGGGGAATCGAACCCGGGTCTACCGCGTGAGAGTCTAGTGTGCTTACTACTCAACCACCAAAGAATATGCAAATTGTTTATCTATAACGTCAGATGTATTACATAACTTTTGCTTAAAAGGAACTAAAGTTCCTACCGTGTGTCCCGCGACACGTTCTACCTTTTTTTATTATTGATCTTACAGGAGTACTTTTAACGTCAAAACCTTTATTCGAACAATATTTAACAATTTCAATTTTATAAATGAAAATGTAAAGTAAGTTGATATTTAAATTAATAAATCTCAAAGACAAAATGCGAAAAATTAGTTTGTGCTTTTCTCATTTCCATGACAAAGCAAAGTATACGTAGCATCAGGAATTCAACCATTTCACATTATTAGTTCTTATTTAAATTTCTTGTTGTTTTGTTACTCACAACCTTATGACCATTCAACTTATTTCTATCATGAAAGCGTAGAAATTCAACATAAGATACTGCATTGTTGCATGGGGTGGAGCTTTCAATACTACTCTTAATATAATACAAACTACTCAAAATACAATTTTAAAAATTA
>CAJUYG010000298.1:229774-257486 GCA_910591675.1 Galerucella calmariensis
CCACAATTAATTTGGACATTATAATACAAACTTTTAAAAAGTCGGCAACACAACGATCTCTGTTTTTCTTTGGAACAAAACTTCATAACTTAATTCCATTGACTCTCAAACTAATACACAAAGTTTAAAAATTCAAAGAAGAAATTAAAAACTACCTAATGATACACCAAAATTCCTTTTTAGAGATAATATCGTAAAATATCACAATTTTGTAACATAAACAGACTTAGTAGTGAAAATTGTAAAAATCTGAAACTCGCCTTCTGTATATTGTCCTATATATATATAGTATGAATAAAGGTATAATTATGTTTCTTTGTCGAATAGAATTTATAGTATTTTGTGTCTAGTCATGTGAATATTTAATTCACAATGATGACCAGGCTTGAAGAATACGGTGGTCAGGCTAGTAGGTTTCTAATTACAGATAATGTGCATAGTGCATCGAAATCTTGCAAGCAGCTGTATCTTATGATTTTAGCTTTATAGTATATCGTAACTAGAGTTTGTTCAACCATCCTTTGCTGTTACGTCCTAATCGGAGACGTATTCTGCTGTTCTACGTGTGTCTTATATTAGTTGAATGTTATTTTACACTTAACCTAAAAATTATAATCAATGACAAGAATTGTTTACAAAATATGACAACTGAGCTGTCAAAAGTAATAATAAAATTAACGACGACATTTGTTAAGAAGTACGTTAATGACGTCATAATTCCGTCTCATCCATTTCATGAATGAGAGATGAAGATGGACAATGTATGACGTAACGGCAAAGGATGGTTGAACAAACTCTACTAGTTTGCAGCACATGGATTTAGCTGAACAAAAGTGTTAGCTTGTTCGCTTATGTGTCATACTGTTGGAAATACAAAACTGAAAATCTTAATAGTTTATAACGAGGAAATATCACAATACAATGCAAAAATACATATGCAATGGAAGCTCAAACAATTTACAAATAATTTTTACAATAGTGTGACGTCATAATCTGCTGATTGGGCTAAGATAGCAGATTATTATTTTCATTGTTTATATCTTCTGTGAGTTCCTTGTGGCATTATTTATTATTTTTTCTCTTATTTTTTGGGAATGAAAACCACAATAATGTTTTTTATTTTTTATTTTTTTGTATTTTATTTATTTATTTATTTTTTATTTCGACGTTTCGGTAGCGTTCCAGCTACCTTTGTCAAGATTGAATAATGATAAAATAATTTTTGGTCCCTACCTGACACAACGAAAAAAATATGACAACTAGACAATCAATAATATTTTGAAGTTATCTCTGTTAAAATGTGGAATAAATATTTTGTTTTATGACATTCCAAAGATATGATAGTCTACTAGAAATGGAATCCAGTGAAGTGCACGTTCCAGGAACGTTTTTTATTGGGATAGCGCTTTTTTTCGCTTATTTTGGAAATGTTGTTAATAAAACGCGTTTGTTACTTTTTTGTGTATGATTATTTTTGTTTTCAAAATATGTAGGTATGACTTAGTTTGGTGATTTTGTGTATTGTGTATTGTGTATCGATTAACAACTATTCCACATTATTGTGGTTTTCATTCCCAAAAAATAAGAGAAAAAATAATTCATTGTTTATATTTCTACTAAAATAAAAATAAGTCGTAAGTGACTGTCGTCATGCCTATTGTAAAGCCGGAAGGTTTAGATTCAGAAATTCATTGTATGTTTTGCTTTTTATTTCCATTTTTAGGTTTATAAAATTTTTGAATACAGAATATTGAATGAACATTTGTACGCATTTTAATAAATTATTTACGGTACACAGACAATTTTAGTCTGACGTAAGATTATGGATTTGAATACAATATTGGGTATTGATCAAACAAATAAATAAATTTGAATATATCGACATTCAAACTTTTAAATAGATAATTCAGTTTGATTTTAATGACAGATAAACTGGCATTGAAAGATGGATATGTTTACAGAATGTAGAGAAACTACACTGTTAACACTGTTAACGTTAATTCAAGCAAAATTATTTCATTTGTCTTTTACCTATATAATATATTATATTTATATTAGAATTGGAATGGAAGAAAATTTTCATGTCTTCTGTAAAACCTTCAAACACATTCATATACGGATTTCAATCAAACGGACTCTCTTGCGGCTAATTTCATTTCTAAATAGTGCAGACAACGAGTCGAAATGTTTTGCCAAACCGGGCAAGGAGAGTTTTCCAACGTATTTAGGGTCGGAGAATTCGAATATGGTTTTTCTCCGGGCTAAATTTCCTGCTTATTAGCAGTTAAAGCGGAAAACTCTACCAATTTTAAGTTTTCCGCAACTATCTCCGCGCGTATCAAAAATTACAAAAAAGGTTTCGAATGAAAGTTAGATTTTCTTATTCTACGACGAAATAGATCAATTGGATGTCTGATTCCATGCAGTAATTGATCAAACCCGGCGATTTTTCGCAACACGTAAAATAAATTTCAATTGTTCGCATCGTATATTTATTCATCCTTTTTGTTCTTTCACTTGCAGGATGTAACATGACGAATGTAATTTTTATGTTATTTTTGATACGTTCGGAGTTAATCGCGAATAACGTCAAATTGAAGCAGCTTTTCGCTTTTACTGCTAATACGCAGAAAATTTAAACCATGGCAATACGATAGTCGTAATCACCAGTCCAAAATACGTTGTCTGGACTAAAAACTTGGAAATTGAATTGTACCAAACATAATAGAAATAGTATTTTCCGCGTGTTTTATTGTGGAATGTTCCCAGTGGTTTCCACTACAAGAACGGTTTTCATCATGACATCTACAGATCTTTAGACTATGTTATTATAATACAGTATGTCGCTAGTGTATGGAATAAATTCATCATTTCCAAAACAAACGACTTTTGAGAAAAATCCAAAAACTGGTCAATTTTAATATTGAATCGACATGATGTAGATGTAACGAACATTGCGTTACCAGTATTGCCCAGTATAGGTACGCTTGGCGGTTTCCATGGCCGTTGAGCATAAAAGTTGCTTCATCTGAAAAAGTTTATTTTTCATGGAACAACGATCTCTGTTACATCGTTCCATAATTGTTTCACATAATTCGATTCTCCTATCAAATACATCTTCCAAGAGCTCTTGAACCAAATGTACCTTATACGCATGCCACCTCTCCTTTTTCAGCACTCTAGCAACAGTAAAATGGTGTAAACTATTATCCAGCGCAACTTGTTTCGAGCTGGTGTGGTGATTTTCTTTAAACTCAACATCAACGTCAACTTTTTTGTCTTCGGAAATTGACTCTCTACCACTTTTGGGAAGATCTTTAATATGGCCCGTTTCTCGAAACTTTTTCTCGATTTCACTAATTGTTGATTGAGAAATGGTTTCACGGTTGGAGTATTTAGCATCAACTAAATTGCCAACATATTTCTGTGTCCTTACTTTATCTCCATAGCCAATCATCATCAATATTTCGATTCGTTCAGTTTCTGTAAGTTTCATTACTAAATTATGCTAATTTAAAGATTTAACTATTGAACACTTGACTGATACACATCAATTGGTGTTAACTACAATAATCTAATTAGTTCATTGAATCAGAATTTATGATCAACATTTTACCAAATAAACAGTTATGGTCGACCCTGTAGAAATAAATATTAAAATAATTACATTGTTGTAAAGACGATTAGGAGACCTCTCCAATGAGGTGTCTTGAGACACATGGTTACATTTAAAAAATTGCCGATTACGTCACCACGTTAATACTGGTAACGCAATGCTCGTTACATCTACATCATGTGATGACGATTCAGAAATTAGAATTGACCTGTTCTTGGATTTCTTTCAAAAGTCGTGGAGAGCGATTGCCTTTCTCTTCTCAAGGATCTTCTCCAATAACGCGCATTACTTCAAATTCTTATTACTTTTTTTGTAGATTTCATGAATAAAGATGGTTAACAACATAATTACCATTTATTCAGCAACTAAATATACAATTTCTGGGCATCAATGGACAAAAATACAAAACATATTTAAAATTTTACAAAACCGGCTTACACGCCGTGGCCGTCATTTTATCTGTCAGTGTCAAATCACGAATTTACCACGTTTTCCCGTCGAGATTTGGAGAGGAAGCGCGCCGATCGCGGCTCACGGTCGATAAGGGTCAATTCACCGTTGACGGAAATAAAATAAAATTAAACGCGAAGGTTCGAAAACCGAACATATTCCCCGGCCTTGAGCGAACCGGCTCTAAACTATAAAAAACAAAAGGGAGGAATATCAAGCCAAATTGTAATTATCTGGGTGGGGTAAAGGACATAATTTTGTAATAAGACGTGTGAATTCACCATGGACAGTTTTAATTTTAACGGCTCGGACCTTACCATCCGCACCAGGGAAAATTTCAATAATTCTGGCTCTAGGCCATTGCAAAGGAAGTACACCATCCTCTTTAAACAAGACAAGATCATTTACTTCTAAATTTTTCCGAGGGTGCAACCACTTAGGTCGATTTTGTAGGGTATTCAAATATTCCACAGACCATCTTTTCCAGAAGTTCTGTTGAATACGGGAGCATTTTTGATATAAACTTAAGCGATTTTCAGGGATATGAGCGATACTGGGTTCCGGGTAGGAAGTGAGGCTGGTCCCAATTAAAAAGTGACCAGGAGTTAAACATTCCAGGTCAAAGAGATCATTTGAGATGGGACACAGTGAGTGGGCGTGAATTCAGAATTGCCTCGATTTGCGTCAAAGCCGTGGTAAATTCCTCAAAAGTCAGATTAGAATTTCCAATTTGGCGTTTAAGATGATTTTTAGCCACCTTTATTTGGGACTCCCAAACTCCGCCCCAATGAGGGCTGAGAGGGGGTATGAATTTCCAATCAATGGAATTTTCCGATGCGAATGTTTTTATTACATCTGATACATTTGACTTTTTAAAATACGAATAAAGTTCTCGAAGTTCATTACGTGAACCCGAAAAATTTGTGGCATTGTCGCTAAAAATAACTGAAGGGTTACCTCTCCGAGATATAAAACGTATCAACGTCATTAAAAAAGCTTCGGTTGAGAGTGAGGAGACTAACTCCAAATGTATAGCTTTGGTAGCCATGCAAACGAATAGTGCGATGTAGCATTTTGAGAGGGGGCCTTCCTTAGCTTGGAAGTCTTAACCATAATGGGGCCGCCGAAATCAACTCCTACCTTTTGGAAAGGTCGAGATATGGATATTCGTTCTTTTGGCAGATCAGCCATTATTTGCTGAGAAGGTTGCAGTTGGAACCTGAAGCAATTGTTGCAATTTCGAATTATCCTTTTTATCTCACGAAGAGCGTTAAGGGGCCAGTATTGTAACCTAATGTTAGCCAACACTGTTTCGGAGCCAGAATGACCAAGGCGGTTATGCTCGTGTGCGAGAATCATGGACACTACATGATCCTTGGAGGGGAGAAGAATCGGGTGTTTTTGACACTCGGGAACGTCGGCATTTGTCAACCTTCCCCCGACGCACAAGAATCCATCTTGATTTAAAAAAGGTTTTAAAGAGATGAGATTTTTGTTTGAAAGGGATTTTCCTGCTTTCAACTCAGATATCTCATTGAAGAACTTTGTGGACTGTATATTTTTAATGATCAGAGTTTTTGCTAAATGTTTTTCATTCACATTCAAAGGTCCGACTAATTTGTCATGGGGAAATTTAAAATTGTGAAACCACCTGAGACAATATGCCACAGTGTTGAGCAGGCGAGAAAATTTCGAAAATTTTGAAAAAAGTTCTTCCCAAAAGATTACATTCGGATCCAGGGTTTGGACATGTAACCTTGAAGTTCGTACTTTTTTGTTCGGGAAGATCAACCATGTCAAATTTCTTTTCAAGGTTTGAGAGTTCTAGCGAAGAGTACAAAAAAAAAGATGGACCATGCCACCAAAGTTTGGAGGATATAATATCTTTGGCCAATAGGCCACGAGACAAGGGATCAGCGGCATTGTCTGCTGATGATATATGACGCCATTTCCAATTTTTTGTGAGCTCCTGTATTTGGGAAACTCTACTGGCCACGAACACCGACCAACGAGAAGGGTGAGAGTTGATCCAGCATAGAGAGATCTGTGAATCTGACCACAGATTAACTGAAGAAAATACAATACCTTCGTAGACGAGGACAATTTTTTGAGTTAGCCTTGATAACAAGAGCATAGCTTGCAGTTCAAGGCCAGGTATAGTGAGGTTAGGACGCATAGGCGCGATTCGAGATTTGGAGGCAATTAAATTACAAGTGACGGTATTGTCAGAATAAACAGATCGAACATAAACACAGGCAGCGTATGCCTTCATGCTACTATCTGCAAATCCATGGAGCTCAACATGTGAAATTCTCTTCTTGAGAAAAATGTGTCGAGGTATCTTCAAATTATTTAGGGCTGGGATGCTTACAATGAACGAATGCCAATCATGGGCGAGAGATGAGGGTAAAGGATCATCCCAATTAAAATTCGCCTTCCAAAGGGACTGCATGAAAATTTTTCCAATTAATATGACTGGTCCAATTAATCCAAGTGGGTCAAACATTTGGGATATGATCGAGAGAGCTTTTCGTTTCTTGATGGGTGCGCAATGAGTTGATTTTGGAAGAGAAATGGTAAACACATCTTGACAAGGTTGCCATGAAAGGCCCAAAACCTTGTTGGAAACATTTTTAATTTGCACATCGTATGAGATAGATCGAGAGGATTCAGAGATTAGTTCTAAAAATTCGGGGGGGTTCGAGCACCATTTATGCAATCGAAAACTAGAGCTATTCAAGAGAGTATTGAGTTCCTCGTGAGATGATTTAAGTTATCCAATATCATTAGAGCCATAGAGAATATCGTCGACATAAGTTTGAGTAAGGATAGCTTGAGATGCGAGAGGAAAATTTTTTCCATCAACCAATACAACTTCTTTTACCGTGCGTGTGCTGAGAAAGCTAGCTGGCTTTGTTCCATATGTCACGGTCGTCAATTCAATAGACTGTATGGGGTCAGAGGGTTGATTCCTCCAAAGAATATTCTGCAAATATGTTTGACTGGGGTTAACTTTCACCTGCCGATACATTTTTTCGATATCTGCAGTAAACACGAAGGAGAACTGACGAAAGCGACAAATAATATCAAACAAATCTGGCTGCACTTGATAACCTTTCAGGGTTATATCATTAAGTGAATAGCCGCTAGAACTTTTACAACTAGCATCAAAAACTACGCGTAGAGGAGTAATCGAATTCGTCTCCTTTACGACACAATGATGAGGCAGAAAATATTTATTATGATTGAGAGCATTGTAAAAAGAGAGAGGATAAATTTTCGGTAATGAGAAAAAAGAACGGGTTCCTTCTGGAACCTCCTTTCGAGATTCAAAAATCGTTTTTTCGCGATTTGAAAGGAGTCACCAAGTTTTGTGACAGCATTGGGAGATATCAGTGGTAAGTTAACTTGAAAAGATCCATCTTCCAAAATTTTCACATTTTGTTTGAAGTCCTGTTCAGCAAGATCTTCTTCGGGGGTTGACAATTCATGCGGGGGCAACTCTTCTAATTCCCAAAATTTGTTGAGCAAATTATCAAGAGAGGGAGAGTCGAACGGAGTTTCAAGCGTATTAACTAAAAACGAAGCACTTTTAGAACCAGAGGACTGTGGAACATTGCCTGCGATCATCCATCCTAACATAGTGTTTTGTAGTACCGGTCGACGTTTTCCAAATCTCATGAGATCATAATATATATCTGAGCCTAACAACAAATCTATTTGGGATGGCTCAAAGAATTGGGGGTCTGCTAATTCAAGAGGATAAGGAATATAAATTGATTCTGGAGCAATTGGGCATTGGGGTAAATTACAACTAATATTTTGTAATACCGCACAAGTCAAATCAAAAGACACATTTTCGAGAACATTGGAGAATATTTTAAATTGAGCCATAGTATTTGAGACCAAAGAATTTTGTGTAATTCCAGAAATTTGTAACCTTCTGTTATAAACTTTAGCATCTATTTTGTTCTAAAGGTGCTCAGAAATAAACGAGTTTTGAGAACCATTGTCAAGAATACATTTTGCTTGAATAGGAGTGCCATTTTTGGAATAAACCTTGACCATGGCAGTTGCTAATAAAACATCATTGTTTTTTCGAGACAAAGTTGACATGCTATATGATGTCGCAGTGTATGACGAGCTAGGCGAAATCTCAGGCATTTCAAGGATTTGTGCGAGTACTAAAAGGCATTCGTGATGCGGATCTTTGATCAGAATTTTTCCTGGAATTGCTCAAGTGTGAATTTGGGCGAGATTGACAACTTGCGATAGCACTATTTGCGCAATGTAGCTGAGGAGTAGCCAAATTATCTAAATTGTTTTGCCGAGCATTGGCCGAAATACTTGAATCGTTTTGACGAGAATTGTCCGAACCATATGAGTTATTTTGCAGAGAGTGAGCTTGAGGTGGCTTCTTTAAGCACAACGTTTAGATGGGCAATTAGTAGCTCTATGCCGAGTACCAAGGCAGTTTGTACATAAATTATTTGAATGCACAAATTCCAATTTCTGATTATGAGGTATGTCCAAAAATTTGTTACACCTATACATTTTATGCGATTTATCATTACAAAAAATACATTTTAATTGTGGAGTACGAGAGATATTTTCAAAGTTATTTGAATTATAAGAAACAACATTTTTCAACTGAGTATTTTCCTTTTTTATAGTTTGAGGGAAAATGGAAGAAAGTACCTTGCACTTTTCTTAAACAATACGAAAAAATTCATCTATCGTGAGCAATACGGACTTGTCCCTTTGATACTCATATTCCCGTTTCGTGGCGAAATCCAATTTTCTTACTAGTATATTTATCATCAATAAGTGTTCAGTTTCAATGTTTAAATTATTTAACGATTTTATGTGTTGTTTCATATGAGTAATAAATTCACGTAAGCCTTGAGCATTGCTTTTCGGTAAGTTGGGGTAATCAATAATTGAGTTAAAATGTGAATTAATAATTGCGAGATTGTCATTATATCTTTCAAATAAAATATCTATTGCGACACGAAAATTATCATTTATAAGTTCTAGTGCGCTTATTAAATCTAGGGGTTCATTTTTTAATGAAGCTTTCAAATATACGAGTTTTTCGACATCGGAAAGAGCGCAGTTATTTGTAACGAGCGATGTGAACAGTTCGAAAAATGATGACCATTTCGTGATATCGCCGTTAAATTCAGGTATCTTCAATTGAGGTAATTTTGCTATGTAAGAAGAGGAGTTATTATTAATAATAACTTGAGAATTATCATTTCTTGTGCGAGAGGTACATTCGGAAAGGGTCTGAATTCTTCTCTGCATCTTAGAGAGATAGTCCAGATACCTTTCTGCCGTACTATCAAATTCATTAGTGCTAGGAAGCTCACTAGCATCTCACTCAATATCGATTATGTCATTTTCAATTTTTGCCAAATTAACAAAGGCGTCCGTTAAGGCCTTTTCGCGAGTTTGAATTTGAAAAACATCATTTGTAGTATCGAGATTACCATCTAACAAAGTGATTAATCGAGTGAATGCCGATCGAGCGTGCCTCCTAGATTTTTTGAGAATATCCATGTCTGCCAATTACTATATTTGAATTTTCAGTGAAAGATAATGCAAAGAAAGAGTTATGAAGAATATATACACGACAAAGATGAATATTCTCCTTTTTAAAAATACATGTGCGTGAAAGTTTACAAAGATTTGCATAAACAACCTGTATGAAATTGTTCAAACACTTACAAATGCTTTAGGAATAAGAATATAATCACATCAGGAGCAAATATTAAAATATAAACTGGGTCAATGCTTACTGTTTTCAGTTCAAGATCATTGACAAACACAAATAAACGTTTATAAAATAAAGGCAGCAACTAACTTCAAAAATGTTCTTTGAATTGAGCGAGAGAGTTTTGACGTTGTCAAACACAATAAGGTTCAAATTTTCATTAGATAACAGGCATAATTTACCTTACAAATTAGTGGCACTTCCAAGAATTCACATAGGAACATATACATATACAGGAGTGAACATAACGATTTCCCAAAATATCAGCAATATCCTGGCGAAGAAGGACCAATTTGGAGAGCGATTGCCTTTCTCTTCTCAAGGATCTTCTCCAATAACGCGCATTACTTCAAATTCTTATTACTTTTTTGTAGATTTCATGAATAAAGATGGTTAACAACATAATTACCATTTATTCAGCAACTAAATATACAATTTCTGGGCATCAATGGACAAAAATACAAAACATATTTAAAATTTTACAAAACCGGCTTACACGCCGTGGCCGTCATTTTATCTGTCAGTGTCAAATCACGAATTTACCACGTTTTCCCGTCGAGATTTGGAGAGGAAGCGCGCCGATCGCGGCTCACGGTCGATAAGCGTCAATTCACCGTTGACGGAAATAAAATAAAATTAAACGCGAAGGTTCGAAAACCGAACAAGTCGTTTATTTTGGAAATAATGAATGTATTTCATACATTAGCGACATACTGTATAATTGTGCGTACGAAACCAAGACTGGATGAAATAATATTTAAGAAGACAAATAGATTATGGAAGATTTGATAAAAGATGACAGAAGAATGGAAGAAGAGAGAGAGAAAAAAAAGTTTTTATAACTTTGTTGAGAGATGCTATAACAACTGTGAAGAATCAATTGTTAATAACCTCAAGATATTTACACATACAAAGTTCTCAATAGCTGCTTTTTATTGATGGATCACTTGACGCCTAGTGTTTTTATGGAACGAAATCTATAGATACATTCGAACACGAAACTACTAGAATTCCCTGACAAAGTAGCAGCTAGTTAAATTCAAATCTGGCACTCTGTCAAACCTAAATATTATCCTTCATGCCCTAGGTTTTGTGAAATATTCGGTCGCGGAAAGAGGACAGTTCCTCGACCTATGAGTATACAGGTTTCGGTGTACGGTTGACTTTTTTGCATACGAGTGTTCAGTTATTTGTCTTCAACAAAAGCAAAATGGCAAGAAGCTCACAAATAGATATCGAGAGCACGCTTTTTATATATTTGGGTGAAAATAAACAATTTTTAACTCTTGTTAAAAATTACGTAAGGATTTTCTGGAGAACTTTATTCACATACATTTCAATGTTTTCTTAAGGGGAGTGCAGAGCAGAGTGTTATATTTTTTTTGTAATATCGTATGATTATCATTTCACAAATACAAACCTATCATAATAAGAATCATCATTGATTTAAATAAAAAAGAAAACACGTGAGATTAAAATTGATAATTTTGTATCAAGTAGAAAGTTCATATACAATCTTCCATAACCGTAACCCTCTCTGTTATATCGTTTACTAGTATTTCTGTATTCTCAAATTTTTTGCAACAACATCATGGATCGAAGAACTTGTAACAAGCAGGCATCACTGCAAGGTGACTTGCCACTGCAGGACCAATCGAATACTCATAGATGGGTGTTGCATGCAGCATATCTGCCAGTGCCATCTACAAAGATGAATTCACTCTTCGTAAACCTGGGATAACTCACTACTTTGTCCCGGATCCCGGTTATACTCTGGTCCTTTACCGCTCAAGCGATCAAGTGTCTGCAAGTGAAAGAGTAATAAACGTAGTAAGTGAGTCCCAGCTGATTGAATGTGGTTTTATGATGGACTCAGATGACAATATGAAGAGTATTCTAATCATTCAGAAGACAGCTTCATAGATAACTGATTATCTTAATTATTATTACTAAGTTTAATTTTTGTGACACTTTTTGTAATATAAATATTTAAAAATAATTGGTTTGGAATAAATTAACGCTTTAGATTTCGTAGATATAATTTAACTTATCACCCGGTGCCAAAACGGAACAACTCCACTTTTTTCCAATTCTAGTACTGAAATGATTTACATTTTGTGATATTCTTAGTCATTATCTATTTTTCGCTTACCTACAGCCTCCTTTTTGCACAGTAACAAAATATTGCAATTTTAAAGTAAAATAGTTTTTACTGTCTCCCGTAAGATTAATAACTTTTCGCTGTATCTCCTCCCAAATAATTGAAGCACAATATATTATTATTCAATTTCCAGCTTTATTGGGATGAATTAAAAGGTTTAATATCTTTAAATCTTGATTAAGACCATTTATTCACTGGTCATTTCACCTGAATATCATGCTGTAACATGGATGGAGGTATTTTATCTACTGCTATATTCTTAATAGTTGCAGCTTCATATCTTAAGTGATTTATTGACAATATCTTCTGTACACAAAAACCTTTTTTGGATTATCAGGCAAATAAATCGCATTAAACCATTCCAAAATGCCTAAATTTCAATACAGTTTGCGAATCAGAATATATCGACGGTGATCTAATTTTTTGTCTGTTCTACCTGTATAAAACCATAAAAATAGTCAACAGAAAAAGGGGGTGAATTGGGAAAATTACAACTTTTTTAGTCGTAAATTTGTCTTGGTAGGAGGAACTGTTATTCAGTTCCCACTGCATTTTTGCGATAGACCGGTAAAAAACTTTTTTCGAAGAATAGGAACAATGAAACTTTCTAACTCGTCACTTTTTATTGAGGTTATGTTTATTTATTATTGTTGTGAAGTTAATTCTATTCGGTTAACCGGTTGATTTTCGCGAAAGAAAATTTTTTTGGTGGGGGTATAACCGCTCTATAACCGACCTCACATCAACGGTATCTCACGAAAAAATACTTATAGCATAAAAACACAAGTCTCAGCAACAATACACCAACTAACATGATTGTCAACTTTTGACGTTTATCAAAAATATAATTGTAATTTTTATTGTACCAATAAAATTGCGGATCTAAAATTATTGATACGTAAACGAGGTAATGTCAAGTACAAATTTACTAATTTAAAAAAGTCATTTAAAGTCATTGAATTGCAGATTAGAGTGGATAAACTAGAATCCTTAGAGGAAGAATTTGAAACAATTCAGCAAGAAATTGTATGTCTCTGCTTAAAGCAGGAATTAACAAAACAATTAAAAGAGCGAGACTTATTTGCAGATAATTTAGTAGATTATTCAGCTAAAACCAAGCAACTTCTTGACAAATATTAAAATAAGGGAAATCGTAGTTAAATCAATTCAGGTCATAGTAGTAGCCTCAATATTAATTTCAATGTGGTACAGGAGAACAATGTAAATGCTTCGTTTAAATTACCTTCTATTAAATGTCCCAGTTTTAATGGCAATTTTAATATATATGGCTCGAATTCAAAGACACATTCGAAGCTTTGTTTCACAATAATTTGACTTTTCCACATATTCAAAAATATCATCATTCATGGTCGAGTCTGGGTCATTGTTTAATATCAAAAATCTGGTTAAAGAATCGTCAACGGGAATAAGAAACTTGGTTGATTCAATAAATAAACATTTGCGAGCCTTAAAACGTTAAAACTCCCCAGTGAGCATTGGAACGATATTAGGTCTGTTCTCACAAGCATCACAGACAGTCTTTGACAATCCGGATTCGGTGCAAAGACCCTAAATCGCTCTCCCGAGAACACTTTAGAGTCTTTGCACCGAATCCGGATTGTCAAAGACTGTCTGTGATGCTTGTGAGAACAGACCTATTATTATTTACATGATTTCACTGAAAGTAGATGATCAACACTGATCAACAACCAAAGTTTTTGGAAAAGATGGTCATGTTTTTATTTAGCAGATTTGCAAAAAAAAAGCATAAATGGAAAAGTGGTGAGCCTAATGTCAAGGTTAGGTTTGGTTGTAGTAAAACAGGACAATCTCCCACCATGAAAACAGTAAAAACATTGCACGGTATTTACAAGATCTGTGTCCAAAATCTGTCCACTTCCACTCTCAGACGAAAATAGTTTTTAACAGACTGTTTCGAACCAAGGTTCAAAAGAGGGGAGTGTTAAGATTTGAAGACAAACGTGACAACGACGCAAAATTTGATCTGGAGAGTTCGATTGCGCAAGCGTGGTTTTCTGACGGGAGAAAAGGAAAAGGAATAAGGCAAGACGATTCGATCAACGACGACCCGTCGACAACGACATAATTATTATTATTTATTTTCTTAGGTTATGTAAAAAGCCTAGTTTGGTCTTGCATTTTATTAAGTTTTTAGGTTGTGTTAAATTGAATACCGTCAACTAAATAAAAAAGGAAAATTGACCTTCCCCAGACGAACAGAGGTTGCTCTTCAATTTCTCTTTTATTTAATTCACTAATAATTGCTACCGCTCAATTTGAGTGATTTGTAATTTTGTCACGTTTGACATCTATATTACCAATGGGTTGTGCTAAAAATTTAGTCCATTTCGAAATTTTATTAACCCCAATCGGCACATTTTTATACCAACCTTTAGAATTTTTATTCTTTCAAAGAAATACTCTGTCCAATGTTGTATGTTTTAGAAAACCTCGTTTTTCCATAAATTTATCATAAGCGTACTGGGCAAATAGTATCTTCCTCTATAATATAAGGCGTAATCCATTTGCTGTCACATGATTTATTTTAACCCCCTTGTCTTGTTTTCTGAAATGGAGAATTATACTCGATATGTACAGTTTATTTTCAATTATTTCGGATACGCTAAAATGTGATATACAGAGTTCGGCAAAAGTCCGGGACCGGACAAATATCGAAGAAAATATAAATTTTGTAAGAAATCTTCTCATACTACAAATTTCACTCCAACTTAAACTATAATTTGAAAATATTTTGAAGTATACAGGGTGTTCCAATAAAGTGTAGCGTATCAAAGTTATATTTTTTCTAATGAAACACCCTATATTTCATTGTATCCTCTGATTGCCCCTAAACAATATAATATCCTACATAATGGTTCCCTATACCTAAATACAGAGGGTTCCGAGTTATGCTGATTTTTTTTAAAATATGTATATTTCGAAAAAAATTAATAACTCATTGATAAAACAAATTCTAGCAAATGTTCCCTTACATCTGAATAGTTGGACATTCGTTGAATGTATGGTATGTAATGTAAGGGTGTCCTATACCTAGGTCCTATACTTTTCGTGCAATTTTCAAAATTTTCAATTGTATGCTAAATCGATTTTAAAACATCTGCAATTCTCTTTAAATTTCAAACTAATGATCTTGGCATAGTTGTTGTAAGAAACTAAATATATCACGTTTTAAGCCTTCAGAAAATATAGGGTTTTGCTATCCTATACCGAGTGGTTGAAAATATATAGCCACTCTCACAGAAATTTCACTATCCAATTAAAGACATTTTATGAAATGCCGAAAAACAAAAAAAGTTTCACACAATACGAGTGTTTTGTTGAAGATTGGTTTGATTATTATTATTTAGAACATTAAAATACAACATGAATAAAAACGGAACTAACAACAAACAACTAAAAGTAATAAACTTTTTGTTTTCTGATATTTCATAAAATGTATGGGACACCCTCATACCATTCGAATGACTATATTTTTTCAAATATGATGAATAATTAAAATACAGGGAGTTCCATTTAAAATAAGCCTGATACTGCACATTGAATGATCTGATAATGAAAGTGAAAATTCTGAACACCCTGTAAAAAGATATTTAGTACTCAATCGTGGAATATATTCAACGAATGTCCAACTATTCAGATGTAAGAGAAAATTTGCTGGAATTTGTTATATCAATAAGTTATTATTTTTTTTTCGAAATGTTTCGAAACATTTTAAAAAAAGTCAGCATAACTCGGAACCCTCTGTATTCAGGTATAGGGAACCATTATGTAGGAGTATTATATTTTTAGGGGCAATCATAAAATGCAATAAAATAATTATAGGGTCTTCCATGGGAAAAAATATAACTTTGATACGCCACACTTTATTGGTATATTTCAAAATTTTAAGTACACGCTATGCCCTTTTTCGCATCGAAATGTCAAACAAAGCTATCTATGACCTGTCAACTTTTTTTCAAAATTCAACCTAATAGTGAATTTCTTGTCAGTGTAGGTACAATCTTTAAATTTAAACCAAAAGTAAGTAAACTATTCATTTCATTATTCATTTTAATTTATTAATTATGAAAACAATAACCTATTAAGCATTATTTTAGGAATTATGTACCAAGATCAAAATAATTTATCATTTGAGTTGTCCAATTCGGACATTGCAAATACTCCTCCAGATATTATCGGAAAGGCTCGAACTGCAACCGAAAATTTGTTCAAATTTTACAATTAATTATACATTCAACTGATTTTTCTATTTATTTTCATATTGTGAGTTCTTTCTGTTCAGTTTAAATAAAATAACTATATAAATTACTGTATTTCTTTCATTAATAAATGTGGTTGTAGAAAAAATATTGTGTACAACTTGTACGCAAATCACTTTTCCCACTCGCTAGATTTGCGCCACAAACTTCTGCGCTCGTGGGAAAAGTAACGCTTTGCGCACTAGAAGTACAAAATACTATTTTCTACTAGCGTGCGGAATGTAAATTTGTTAAGTTTTTGGGAAGTATACTGACATTTGAACATTTAAAATATATATTTGTATGATTGTAGTCTACGATTGCTGGCCGAGCTCCGCTAAAGCGTCGTTCGGCCATCTGCAATATCGTGCGGAAAAGTATCACTTTCCTCACTAGTTAGGTAAACTACTATACTTTGAAGCATTTTAGCGGTGGTGTTCCAAATTGTTATAGCCACCTGTTCTTTGTAGTCTTCTCCGTCACATTTTCTCATATTAAAAGCCATTTATTGGAACATGAGATTAAATTCCTTGATGGAAGTATCTGGCTCAAATTTATATCCTTTAACATCGCAGAAAGTGGAAAATAGAATAATGAAGACGCAACTTTATTAGCATACAAACATGTATCAACAATTTGACATTTCATTTTTGTATACTTACCGAATTGTCTCATTGTTAGTGTTTAATAATTTGATAAGTTGTGGACAAAAATGTCACAACTATTTATTTTGGTTACTGACACCGCGATAACATAATTGATTAAGAAATGAATAAGTTAAAAATCCACTGGGGCATTTGTCGCTGTAAAATTTGCAGGTAAATGTTGCCGTAGTCAAAGTAACAATTGCACTGTGGCATATGGGATTTTTTATATAATGTGTAATTTAAATTGTCGGAACAATATTTTTTGACGAATGTTCACTCCTTTTTCAACATGAAGTTATGGTCTTAAAATTATTGACAAAGCTCTAAATAAAAAACATTCTAGACGGTTCAAAATCAAAAAGTGTTTTTGTATAATAATGACCCGTTCGATTGTATTGTATGAATTTTAATTTTTCACTGAATGAGTACCATAAAAGCAGCTTACGTCAAAACCTTTTAATTCGTCTATAAAAGGTGAAAATTGCTTTGGTGTACCAATAGTTTAAGTTCCAGTTTCAAAAATAAGGTTAGTGGTAGGATAAGATAACAATATTAAGATTTTATTTCTAATATTTGAAAAATAAATAATTTCAACTTAGTGATAAATAGTGATAATTGCTTGACTATTTCAAAATATGTCATATGTCAGAAAATGTCATATGACTTGATCTGATTATTCTTCATATTAACATCACCCTAGGTATTCTTAGATTTATTTTTAAAGAGTTGCACTATCTTCGGCTTTATATTTTCCACCAAATCTTTTATATACTCGAAATATCATTTTGTAACCACACAAAACATTTTAAAGCAATACTCTATGTTCGTTATTGTATCCTTTTCAATATCTTCATCCAATGTTCTGATGATATTTTTGTTGGTTTCCTGGTAAGTGCTTTCTGCGCCCAATTAAACCAAATATTATATGTACGTTACTCTAATTGTTTATATATATATATTTTGTTTTTGTTTTATAGGAGAATTATTCAACTAAGCACTGTTTTTTAAATGGTGGAGATATTTTATGGTAGTGCTTCTAAATTTTTAATTTAATCAATCTTCAATTTTCTAAATTCTCTAATATATACCGTACACAAAAAAACACTGGTATATTTAAAGTTTGTTCAATTTTCTTCCACAAATTTTCTCTTCTCAATTTTAGTTCAGATCCTTTCCATTTTACATTTACTACAATCCGGCCTAAAGTTTTCATGTACTGCTCCTTTTAATGTTTCCATATTTCCATATTGATTCCCCAAAGATCTTGTACAAACTGTATATAGACTAGTTTATGTTTAATAATTTCAAGTTTTTGTCGAACGATGCAGAACAGCAGACTTCACACACAGCAGACTACACACAAATAAGTGTTACATTGTGTTACCAAATCAATTTAAGCTGATCCGCGATACATAGCACCTATGAAATAAAAAACTCCAAGCTAGAATAAAAGGCAATATCCCCAAAGACCGGACCATCGTTAAAAATAACATACAAGATACGGAATAAAGATACTAGTACGTAGTGCTTATGAATACTCTGATATAAGACACCATCTGAACTTGAATACTAAAATTATTTTTGCTAAGTAACAAAAGGGATCATTAACACACCACAAGGAACATACAGAAGATGTTGAATACTAACATTTTAGGTATACCATCTCAGAACTAAGATTGATCTTGGGTTTCTTCGTAAAGTGTTTAGCGTTCAGCTTGAACAGACGAACTCGATTATAAGCATTATTCAAAACAAGGCACAAGCCACTAACTGTGGCAGAAACGAACCAGCTACTATTATAATACGCTCAGCTAGTTGATATAATTCACAATATTTTAATTCTTTTACATTTACTGTATACTTTTATAATATAATATAAGTAGTGATTTTCTTCCCCAGTATTTTTTCTTCTATTTTCTACTTGTCGAATAGCCAGTGTGCAGTACCTTTACCATTTTAGCATTCTCTACTTTCCTTGCTGCCAGTTTTTTCGTTTTCTTCTGTCAGAGTTAGAACTATTCATTTTATACATACTTCTAAACGATTCTCCGAATATTTCTATTCAGTATAACCCATGTATCAATATTGGTATTCAAACTGAAATGAGGAAATAAATTTTCACAATAAATTTAAAGATATTTTCAAATTCAGAAACTGAAAATATTTCTACGTTTTTAGTGAACCTGATTATTGAACATCATTTGGAATTCTTTTGTATTTAAATGAGATTAAACTTTCGCACATTTAACCTGTTAATAGGAATAATTTTAAAAATTGCCCCCGCAACCTTCAGCTATTGTTAATAGTCGCAAATAATACACTTTTTTTAATAAAACGCAATATGCTGTAAACAAGTACAGATATGGAGGGGTATATAAGCAAAATAGATCACCCCGACCTTAAGTAGTTTTTACTAACTCGTTGTACATACAAAGTGTTTTCAAGTTCAGTACGACAGTAGAATAATTCGAAATAGTTAAGGTAGGAATGTGATATTTATAACAATTTTTAATCAATATCAAGCTTGAATCCACATTGAAATGATAAATTTCAGATTAGAATAATATTTATGTATTCAAATTATAATTATTTTATACATTTTTGTAGTTTCAAAATTGAGCTCCACTTTAAATGACAATTAGTTTTATTCACTAAAAATTATTTAAAATAAATATAATATCAATAAAACCATTCAAAACTTTTTGCAGGGGAAATATTAGTTACTGACAATGATATTTGTCCATAGTGAAAATTCAATAATTTTAAATAACTGGATTCAAAATTGGATGTTGAATTATTAATTTATTAAAAAAATCGTCTTTGAAGTAAAATTGGAATCAATAATATTTTAAAATACTAGAAAGCACGCAATAGCAGATGGTACTAAGAAGTCAAAAATAACTCTCAGCTTATTTATATATTTGTATACAATTAGTTTGGATATATTTATTATTTGGATGGTATTTTTGAGAAATTAAGACACATCGTATTTAAGCGTTTCGGTAGTATTGCAGGTACCATTATCAATATTAATGTCCTTAACTGACACGAAAAAACATTATTTTTCTTAGCTTTTTGTTTATGACACGAAAGCTTATTAAACAATCGTAATGGTGCGAAATGTAGGTAATGAAAATATGAAATGCATTTTTCAGCGAAGTGATTGGGTGATTAGGAGCGACGAAAATTCTGAAAAACTGGAAAGTTGATGTTTTCAAAAATCGATATCTTAGTAGTTTTTCAAGTTATAGCATTGTATGTCCTTTGTATGCGCTTCATGTGCGCGAATTGCGGGTACCATAGGACAATTACTTTTGAGGCAATTACAATTTTTCATTAAATATTCTGCGGTAGGTCTAGATGCGATATAAATAGTCCGATTTTAAATTTTCAAACAGTATTGAAATTTATTGATTGATAGTATATCTTCGATTTGTAATAAAATGATGCGAAATGTAATAAAATAATAATAAATAAAATGATGCGAAATTGGTCAAAAACTACAGCACGATCCTATATTTATATAATATGCCTCTCCTCGATCCCTGCTGGCCTTCTACTCCGTCACTTTTCGCCGTAAAATGTAGGTATTCTACCAACGTCTTTAACATCTTCTAAGATAGCAAAATCTTCGACATAGATTGGTTATGTAATTGTCTTTTTTTCACCTTTTTATCAATTTTTAACTCCTACTTATCAACCCTTAGTATCGCTTGGATGTGTATGCTATGTTTTCTTTAGCGTCGATTAGCAAGTTTGGTTATTGGGCAACAGCCTCATTCTAATTGTTTTTCACATTAAACTCGATGATGAAAACGGCTTCCATTTAAAATAATGAAGCCTACATTGTGTCATAGGCTATCGGTTTAACTAAGAATATAAACTATTTAAAGCAGATAACATTATAATAAACATATTTTACTGTTTTCAGATTAAATATGACAACGGGTACAGCTGGACCTGACTTAGTCAGCTCGAGTGGCAGCTCCTTGGCGAATAATTTATTTTATTTTCTATTACTGCCAGCAGCTTTATTATTTTATGCCTACTGGAAAATATCTCGTCGTCACTTACATGAACTAGCTGACAAAATCCCTGGACCAACGGGTCTTCCGATTCTCGGATCAGCTTTAGAATTCATTGGATCATCACCCGGTATGTTTCTCAACTTATTTTAGATATTTCGACAATAAATCAAATGTCTCTTCAAATTAGGAACAAATAAGACCTTATTTGAATAGTCTATTGGTAACGCGCTTTATTAAATATGACAATTTCACTTTCAGCATTTTTTGAAAATACAATGGAAATTGCTGGGTCAATTCCATTGAATGGCCTACTGTTTATGTATTTTTCCAAATTCAGTTTTCAAACTAATTTAACTTTAAAGTATTCATTCTTGATAAAAAATGTATATCGTAAAGTTCCTAATCCATATAGCCCACACAAAATGCTTACTATGTTAAGGCCCCCATATACTACGGGTAAACACGACAAACTTAACCGAACAGTTAAAATTGTACGTGCAAAATTGACGCTTTTGAACACACATACACTGTCGGAAAAGAACGTCTGCAGTTGTGTGCTTCATGATGAATCGCAAAGACATAATTGCAGTGGCGTTAGTTTTTGCTTTAAAAGAAAACACGTAGATAATGTTCGAAATGCGCAAGAGATTGGTTATTAAAAAGATATGAATTTTTCTATGTCAATCTATTGAAAGAGTTTAAAGTGGAAAAAAGTGGCTGGTGTAATTATTTGAGAATGGATGAAGATACTTGATACATGATTCGCACCTTCGGCAGTCCATATCCTGTTATGAACGTCTTACGGCACCATACGAGTTCTTGCTAGAGGGCGAAATTATGAAGATTTAAAATTTTCAACATTAATATCAGCTCAAGTCTTAGGACGCATAAACTTGGCAACGATTTATATAATTCCAAAAATTCAACAGTAAAATCTTCATTTCACATTCTTGTATCGCCCATTTTGCTGAACGACTATAGGTTTGTTCCAACCCACAAGTTTTGTACGATCACGAAACGGTTTCAGAACTGCTAGGATCGATTATATGCGCAGGCGCTAACTTCACACGGTTACATGTCTATGCCGGGTTGGAACGGTTTTGTGATTGCATTTTGTACGATCAGATCAGTGGGATTAATTAGAATATAATAATATATGGACCTATTTTGTGAAATAATATTTTCAAAAGATGTATCAGCCCAATTCACAACATTATCAACTAATTAAGTTGGTATCTGCTTCAAATTAAGTTCTCACCTAAATAATTTTCATTCTTAACTCTTTTGTTGGGAATTAATTCCAAATCATCTTTACCTACTGTTTGTACTATCAAATTCTGAAAAATCGCTAATTCCATCGTCACTATTTCTACATAGAACTTTCTTGGCTAAAGCAAGATTAATATACAGTAACGCACCAAATGCCACACAAAACATTAGCTAGAAAAATTAAAAATCGAAAAATGGGTCAAAACACTTAAAGGAATGCAAGATACATAACCAAGCTAAATGACAGATAAAACAGCTGTTTAATTCAATGTATCAATGCGCAGGCCAGCCCAAACAGTATTCGATTTGAGCCGTGTATCGAAATTATCGTTCTGAAACCGTTACATGGATGATCCAAAAGCAGATTGGAACGCAAATAGGATCGTCCGATAAACCATCACGTCTCGGTTGGAACGCATTTTAATCACTGCGCATGAGCGTGATCGTCATGTTACGGTTTTTCGACGGATTTGAATGAATACCACATACTCTAACTTGCACGAACACGTTAGCCTGTACGGGTAAAATCTCAGGTCATGTCGGAGATGAAGTACGTCGGCTAACATCGTCGTGATTGGCCCATACACTAGAAATTTTGTAAGTAAAATTTTAACTGTTCGGTTAAAATTTTCGTGTTCACCCGTAGTGTATGTATATATAAACGTCACAAAACAGTCTAACCTATAGAAGTGAAAGTTTATAGGATGACCTTGAATACAAAATTGAGGTTTCAAACCCATCCACCTGAAGCGCTAGTTGCAATTGAGTTGTCGAAACAGGCCTGGCAGCTACTGCCTTTAGCACGAAAAGAAGGAAAGATTTTAAAATTCATCAAAGCTTTCATATAGTTGTTGTCACCATTGTCTTTTATAGATTGTTCTCTTTTGTCGCATTTGCTGCTGTTATTTGTGTTTTAATTAGGCACTGTAAGTCTTATCAAGTGTGATAATTCATAATATTTATAATGGTTGGTGTGAAGTGTTGCGTTCCTGGGTGTACAGACATTGCATCAAAACGGCATAGGTTTCCCAAACATGACCCTTTGTTGTTGAATGAATGGGCTGCCTTTGTTCGCAATCAAAAACAAAAAGAATTAAGCGCATTAACAGATTTATAAATCCTCCAAAGTTTGAAACAGATATTTTGAACCACAATATATTGTTATTGGGACCAAAAGGGGCCTCACTCGCAAAGCTGTTCCAAGTGATGGGAAATACGTAATATTATCACTCTTAGGCATTATTTAGCGAGTGGTAAAATGTAAATTGCATTTAGGATATCCTAAATTCGTTTTATATATTACCTGACCAGGAAATGGTTAGTGAAATCGGGCATTAGTCATTCAAAAAACAAACTTCCATTAAAAAAAAGCACTATGAAATAGTTCTGAACCCATCCACTGCGATCGCTGAAATTCTGTTTTTAGGCCTCAGCTGCCTTGCCTATTTCGACAACTCAATTGCAACTAGCGCTTCTGGTGGATGGGTTTGACACCTCATTTTTTCATTCTAGGTAATCCTATTGGACTTTCACTTCTATAGGTTGGACTGTTTTGTGATAAACGTCTCTGTTATTTAACCAACAAGTGTATTAATGAGGGCCATTAACAATCGAGATAATCTAATGTTAATGTTCATGATTGTTAATTGCCCTTTTAATACTCGTGTTAGTTACAAATCTTTTCCGTCGACTGTATAAGCTCTATTCGTTTTTCTCAATATTTAAAAAATGAAAATATTTATTTGTCATTGTCAAAAATGAATAATGTCACTGAAATGTATGTTTGGTTGCCTACACCACAAGTAATTGTCAATATAAATATAATGTATAAGATGTGCGTTGGGTTGCCTATAGAGAAATCGTTGATTAATGTAAATCATGCATTAATAGGTGTCATTAATGTATGACCTTGTCCAATTTTGAGAACGTCAATAGCATAAGTTAATACACGGGCGACGGAAAAGATTTTTGTTATATTTTCCTATTTTTTGGTTATTCGGCAGGCTCATAGTATATTCTTGAACAAGCAATTTATAATAACCATTATTCACTCAGGGTGATCAAGATGACGACACTCGAGTGAATAATGGCCATAAATTGCGAGTTGAATACTATACCTCGTCCACGACCCATGACGTCTTTATTAAATAAAAGTTAAGTAAATAATGCGAGTGTAGACACTGTAATTGGTATTATGAACAATTCTAATGTCAAAATTGATGAATTTCTGGTGTCGTCAAATAATGTGGGATAGGCGATATTGTTTCTGTATCGATAAACCGTACCGTTACAAATATATCGTCTTAAAAATATCAATATTAGAAAATATCGTTATGAAAAGTATCAATACTAGAAATTTCGATATTTTATCGATACGATATATTTCAGACACAAATTGCTTAAGCAAAATACGCAGTATCCCCATCTCTAGTAACCTATGTACCGGAATGTTGTGAGTGTTGTGTTGTCATAGACATATGCTAATCAAATGCAAAAAACGTGAATTACCATGTTCACTCAAGTTATGTATGGGTACCAAATACTTTTAGTTAGGAGGTAAATTACTGACTTATTGTGTCACACATGCAGGAAAAGCTTTAACAACCCTTATCGATCAGCTGCCATCGCTCTAATAGTCTCAGGCTGCTAAAGCTCATTTTCTGCCCTTGTGACACAATATACTATTTCACGAAATGTTTGGTGGATGTAAGCCGGATCCCAACAAAACAATCGTTACTGTTAACCAATCTTTGCCAAAAGTAAATCATATCAATTTTTATAGGTAATTACGGAAACAACACCAAAAACAAGTAATTTAAATTTTATTACAACCTTTTGTGTGTAAAAATAAAAAAAATAAAAAAATTTGTGGTAAAATGTAGTAACATACAAAGTTAAAAGTAATTCGCAAAAGAAGCTCCTTAATACCTTTAAAGCTTTCCATCGACTCGTAAATTGTTCTATTAACCACCATTAACGTGTTTTACGGTCATAAGTTACTTGTTATTTCTATTTTATCTTCTAAATCTGATTTAAGGTCAACTAGATTGTATTGCGTAAATAATATAATGTCTCTGGTTTAATGTTGCATTGTAATGAATAAAAACCAGAATACGGGGTCAAGAAACATGGTTTCTCTAAAAGGTAAAAATTACAATCTTCATGTGATTGTTGACAAGCTCAAAGATTTCCAAATTAGCACATTATACACTATAACATATTAACAATATATGATTATATATCAACACTTGGATAGTTTAATTAAATAAAAAAAGTTAACATAAAGGATTTTCTTTTTCAATAATTCAATGTCGAGTATGTTAAAAGTCGACCTCAATTTATAAGTTGGTAAAATTTATCTGGAACGTCATTTGGCGTGAACACACCTTCATAAGACCATCGACACCTGCGGCTCGCGACATAAACGCACCTTGAATAATAGTCATTATATGCAAGTAGAATACTATATTTTGTCGACGACTATGTTATCTGTTACCTGTTAAGGTATAAATATTTTTGTTAAACTAAAACACTTCTCCTTCTTCTTATGATATCGTACAAATTATATATTCAATAAGTATTCAATTTACTGTCTAATTCACTTTCCATATTAAATTTTCTAGTTATATCAATCAAACACCAGTATAGTTATTGAAATTCTTGTAATTAGTAATAAATTATTTAAAACGTCACTTTTGCTTTCGACATACATCATACACACTAGACAAAAAACTGATAAAACGATATACTCCTATATATACAACATCTTGATGCTATCATATATAAAGTTTTCATAACCTGATGGTTCATGGCTCTGACTTGGTGAAGCGCGGAATTTTAGGCATGGGTTCGAATGTGGTGGGCAAGTTTTGAAAATCGGTGAAATTGAATTCATAAGAGAAATATTTCGATTCAAATTCAAACTTAAATTATTAAGGGAAAAGAAGGATAATTGAGGTAAGATTTATCGATTCCAGAAGATGGTAAATGCTGAAAAATATAATATAATAATAATAAATTGTAATATACCTTAATGGGGATTTTTCATGAGATGGGTAACATTTATACAGACTTAGTAAATTGAATTACACACATTTTATTATTACAAAACCCAACACAATAGTATGAATTCAGCCCAATGTTAGTTTGGTAACTACCTCTTCCCTAGAAGCGAAAAGCTGTTACCACTTGAAATTATTATATTTTAATATGTATAAAAAAAGTCTCATATTCTTGACGAAGGTACAACTTCTTTCCTACCTTAGTAGATTTGTTCATAACTGATGCTCTTGTATGAGCTGCCAAATGCGGATCTAATATATTTATTAATTCGCCAGCGCTTCTTCTGTAAATTTTTAGGAACTAGCGGTCACTTTGACGGGATCTTACTTAAAAGGATGAAGCACCGTTCTTGGCGTCCACAAGTTGCTTAGCATTATTTAGCTCTATTTGAGGTAGTTACTTTAAATTTGCCAAGTAGATTTAAAAAATATAAAACGTTCTCGCGTCACTCTCGTCTAACTAATAATTGCTTATTACTATTCTAATTACTAGTATATAGAGCAACTAAAAAGGTTCAAAAAGGTAGTCAAACTCAAAGAAGGGATGTTAAAAATATACTAAGTATCTGTATCTGACAAAACCAAAACACAAAGTTTGATGAAATAAATCAAAATTTCGCAAGTGAAATAAGAGCTTCGACAGCTAAACAGTATTCGAATTAAATTGGTAAATTTTTTTCGAATTCGAATTTTCTTCCACACATGAATTTTGTTCAAAACTTGGATTGATCTAAATCAATCGAAATATGGGAAATTTCACTAGTGAAATATTTCAAAACTCGCCCCCCTGAATCGCAGTGAAGATTTTTATTTAAGATATTGTGTCGTTTGTATGAAAAATCTTCATTATGATTATGTGTCAAGTGACCTTTTCATTATCCACGCGTATTATTCACTGGTGAATAATGTACGTCATTATACTTGAAGGAGCACACGTAAAATGTTAAAATTATCAAATAGTCGTGGACAAACAAAACTATTAGTAGGTATACAGACACATTCTCTATCATATGATTTAGTGAACAATCGCAATGAAATGCTATAATGGCACATTTAGGCAACACTGCCGTATTCACCATGTTTAAGGGACATTATCATCCGTACATAGGAGGATGGATGAGCTGTGCCCCCCTCGGGATGTATAACAGCCTGCAACTAGGCGTAATTAAAATTCACAAGATGAAGTAGCTACTATTTAAATTCACTCAATTAGAATTTGCTGTAAATAATTGTCATTTTAGTAAAGCGTGTTATTAATAGATGTCAAAGATAATCGTTTAATATTATAATAATGCCTTGCAAATGTGAGAATTACATTACAGTTATAGTAGTATTAAGGGGAATCTATCGGCAGCGATTTAACAAAATATCGAATTTTTTTTGGCAAAGAATTTTGAGGTAATGGATGTATTGAAAATTAAGGA
>CAJUYG010000298.1:262486-279927 GCA_910591675.1 Galerucella calmariensis
GACTTACATATAAATAACATTGCAAACAACTTAAGACCACTATTATATAAAATCAAATATATGAGAACTATCTTGAAACCTGTTTATCTGAGAGTAGTGTACCATGCACTTGTTGAATCCAGAATTAACTACGCAATATTATGCTGGGGTTCTGCATCAAAAACACACCTAAAAAAATTAGAAGTTATTCAAAGAAGGTTTTTAAAAATAATTTATAAAAAAACGAATACTTACCCAACTAAGTCTCTATTCTCAGAAACATCTTTATTGGATATTAGACAAACATATTTTTACAATGTCGTTATATACATTTATAAGAATAAATCATCACTACTCCAAAAAATCGATCATAATTACAACACCCGATACAGACTTAAAGAAAATATAGAAATTGCTTTAAAAAACAAAAATCATTGAAATTTCTAAGGACCATAATTTACAACTTTCTACCAACCAGATATTAAAATTATTTATTAGAAATTAATTCAATAGGTCTTTTCAAATCATATATAAAATCATTTATCTTACAAGTTGAAAGGTCTACTATTCACTCCCTGATTGAGAGAGATATTTTAAATGTCTAGATTTAAGTATGTAACTAAAAAAAAAGAGACACACGTTAGGAACAGTAAAGGAATACTCAATTGGACAAAAAAGTGTAATGCATATATAAGCAAGTTGGAATGGACAAAATGTATTTGAAACGTGAATTAAAAAAGAGAACGCTCGCGCGCAACCTGTAAAGGTCTTAAGCGAGTTGTAGTGTAAGTTTGTTTGATTTCTGTTGTAATTTGTATTGTATCCGCTTCACCATTTTTGTCGTGATAATTCTCTTGTTATACATGTTGTTTATTGTCTTTGCTCGTGAATAAAGTAATTTATATGAATAAATACTTATAATAGAAAAAAAAATCATATTTATACATTCCAATACTGTTCCAACTGATTTCTTAAATATTGTCAATAGATATAGTTTTATTCATAAGTTTCCTATACCACAAACAAGTATTTCCTATACTTCCGTGGATATTTAGTTTATTCGCATGATATTGTTTTATCTTATAATATGTGTATTGTCAAATACTATGTATATTTTTTTTCCAGAATAAACTTATTATTATTATAACGCAGGAAATCTGGCAAAAGCAATTAACACCTACGCCATACCGATCCTGACATACTCATTTGGAATTCTGAAGTGGACAAAGACAGAGCTGGAGAATATTCAAAGAACAACCCGTACCATGAATCTGAATTGCATGAGATGGTCGCAAAAGCAGATAAAAACTATTCTCCCTTAAATCTTGTAAGCCCTGATATGAGACTTGAAATCGTTACAGATTTTGACAAACAGGTGCAGTGGGCTCAGAAAGCCTTTCATGGTCGACATCATCACGACCTCAATCCACCTCATATTGACAAGAAAGCATCAAATAAGTGGCTATCTGATGGAACATGATTTCCAGAAACAGAAGGATTTATGATGGCAATTCAAGACCAAGTAATTAATACAAACAATTACAAGAAATTTGTCATGAAAGATCCAAACATCGCAACGGACAAGTGCAGAAAGTGCCAACAAACAACAGAGACAATACAACACATAACGTCGGGATGTTCAGCCTTAGCTAACATTGATAACCTACGCAGGCACAATCAACTAATATTACAAGTACCATTCGAATTCGGTGCTAGAGAATGCTGGTTTTAGACTATATTACGATAGGTCAATTATCACCGATAGACGGGTGACGAATAACCGGCCTGATATTGTAGTTGTGGAAAAAAAAGCTAACTCGAGTTTTAATTTTTAAATTAAAACGTTTGTTTTTAAAAATTTATTTATAAATTAATATACAGGTTGTACTACAACAAATACAAATATTAAATAACTTAAATACCGAACTAACAATATATCTGGTAGAAATCAACGTTAGAAGTCCCTGTAAATGTGAATTGAAACCTATTTATAATCTTCTTTAAACAATGGCACTGTTCTAGTTTGTTTACTACTTTTTTGTTGACTCTGCTAGTCTGGATACTTAACTCCTCCATCCTTAAGACGAGAAAATAATGGATTTATTTTCGAGTTTGGATTTTACTTCTTCTAGTGGAATTTCTTCTAGGTTTCTTCTTCTTGTCTTCTTGTCCTTGTATTTTCTGTATTTTCTTATAATGCAAAAAGTGGTTAAAGCAATTAAAGTTATTAAGATTAAAGGAACTGTACTGGAAATTATTACGTGTTTTCCTGAAAATTCTACGTCTTGAATTGGTTTTAGATTTTTAGCAATTTTATTAATTTCAAAAAGTTTATCAAAATCTATTTCTGTTAAGTTTAGAGGGTGATACATTTGAGTTTCTGAAAATATAGCTTCTGATTTTGTTAAAATGACTGATTTGCCTTTTTGAACTTGAATATTGTTTGAAAACTTCTCTCTTCCAATTTCTATTTCACATTTTTCTGGAATTCGGATTAAACAGGGGTCGTGTATTTCTAAATATTTTTCTGAGGTACATTTTGATAATATTTTTACAGTGGTGGCTGGAACAATCAGTATTTCGTTATTTGTGATCTGTTCTACGATGGGTTCTTGAAGATTCACGTCAGTGGCGTAACATTGTTTGGGCAAACGATTTTCGAGTAGTTCTGTTGTACAGTTGTCTTTGGATATGAATTCTTGTCGACAATAATATGTTTCTTCTAATATTGGACATTCTTCCTTTACTAATGACGATTCTTCGGCTTTTGCTAAGTAGGGTTGAGAAGGGATAAATATTTTGTGCTTTTGTATGATAGGATAAAGGTGGTAGAACTCTGCAATTTCGGGTTTTAGGATAGGGATATGTATAGCAAAGATTAATTTGGATTTGGAAAAGGTAACTTGGGTACCGAGAAATAGATAGTAGGTCAACAAATTCTTAAATTTTGGAATTTGTTCCTCATTGTAAATTGTTTTCAAATATTCAATCATCTCCGCAACCTCATGACTAGAAAGTACGGAACTATGAAGAGAGTTCAGTTTTGAAAATATAATTGAGTTTTCAATATTTTCAATAAATGTAATTAAATTTTGACAGTCTAAATTAATTTGTGAGATTGTCCCATGAAATGTTATATAATTGTCCAACGTTATTAATTTATTTTCTAATGAAAAATGGAATTTTTCTAAGTTACTTTGAAGTTTTTGCTGATTCTGCCATAAATCTGTTAATGACTTATTATAATGGTCTATTAATTTTGTATACAGTGATATTTGGGAATTTGTTTCGTAAATTATACGTTTTTGATTTTGTTGCAAAATATCAATTGCCTTGTCGTATCTTTCTCCATCATCTGAATCTAAATTTCCGAAAAGCCATTTGTTAGCCTTGCCTATGCCATTTATTACACCTCTTTTTGATCTGATATGTGGATAAATGTTTTCTGATTTTTTCACTAAAGTGTTTATCAAGAATTTTGTTCTTTCTAACATTTGTTCTGCTAAATTATGATATGAAATTGGATTCGTTGCATTACTTCTTTCTAAGCTATTTCTTAGTGTATGATAATATTGTTTTAAATTATCAATTTGCTTAACTATTTCGCTTAAATCTAAATAGTGTATGAAAGTTTGTTGTTTAGAATAAATCATTTTACATGAGCCTAGCTTAACGGGTAATAATAAATTTCCTAAATTAGTTATTTGGATGTCTTCTGTCTGGCATCTTGTTTGAAATGTCAGGAGTATCGTCACGTATATCGTCAAAGTAATCTTCATTGTCCTGTAACAATGTATCATAGTTGTTTTTGGGTTTTCTAATTATGCCTTTATGATAATTGCCTTTATTAGTTTCAAGTATTACACCTGAGTCTTTGATTATTTCAGTTTTCTTGAATTTAGGTAATTTTTTGTCTCGTGATTTTGTTTGTATGTAGGCTGTGGTTTGATTTTTATAATCAGGAGGGTCTTTTCGTTTTGTATTGAGCTTTGTTATATTGTTTTCTTTTACTTGTTCATTTCTTTCTTTAATTTTATTGTATAACTGCTTACTAGCCTGTTTGTGATTTTGAACGTAATAAGATAATATCAAATTATCATTCAAGTCAAATGGGTCAGCGTTATTTATGTGTCCTTTTATTATTTCAAATGGTGTGAATTTTGTTACTGAATGAATGGAATTGTTATAGCTTAGAACTGCGTGTTTGATTAATTGGTCTGAAAGGAATTCTTTGTTTTCTTCTCGCAAACACCTATAATGTTCTATCAGCGTTGAATGAAAGCGTTCTACTGGTGAATTCGAGTTGCTATTTTTTGGTGTGGTAAAATGTAATTCAATACGGTGTAACTTACAAAAGTCTTTTAAATCATTATTTTTAAATTCTGATCCTGAGTCAGCAGTTATTTTATAAGGCAGTCCGTGATGACTTATATAGGTTAATAAATTTTCTACTACGGAAATACCGTTTGTACTTTGAATTGGGTATGCCTGGCCATATCTAGAAAAAGAGTCTATAATAGTAAGATATGATTTATTGGATATTTTGAAAACGTCTATGTGTATATGATCAAAGGGTTTTGATGCTGTGGGGTGTTATATTTTATTTTGCAAGACTGAGATGGAATATAATTTCGAATACATACGATGTTAGATATCCGATTTCTTTCACCGTCCTCATAAAATAGATACGACTGAGGTGAAGGGTGAAGAGGGCTGTTTGGGATTTGGATGGTTAAAAATGTTTAGTCTAGAGATAACCATATTACTGAAGCGAGTAAAATTTAGAGACTGTATCACGGAGTTTTATTTTAATATTGTACCCAATTAAAAACATAATCTTACAGGGGGTAAGGTTAAATTTTACTACTGGTGGATTTCTGTCGTATTTATTTTTTAAACAGGTTTCACAACTGTTTATAAAGTTTTCAATATCTTCGTTCATTTTGGGCCAATAATATCGGGTTCCTAAAGAAGCTTTTACTTCATTGATTCCGCGATGTCCTTTCTTAAAAATATGATAGTATTCAATTTTTTCTTTTTGTTCGTCTGTTAGCAAAATGTCTTCTAATAATTTTGGACAGTGTATAAATTTAAATGCTGAATTTCTGAAATATCTTTGGACAGTGGTTATAAAGTTCTCTGGTAGTAATTGATTTCTAAACTTTATTGCATAAGTCTTTTTTGGATCTATATATTCTTTTATGAATTTAAAAATATTTTGCTCTGAATTTCTTTGTGGTATTGTTACATAAAGTCGTTTATTTTCAAAAATCTTTTCTTCTTTAACTTTTATATCATTAATTTCTCCGCTAGTAATCAATATTTGATTTTTATATGTATTTAAGGATTTTTCACTTATAGGTATTGAAAGTATAGGATTTTCTAATGAAGTATGTACTGTTTCTAAGTCTGTGTCATTTGGTTGAGTATCAGGTGGTTTTATTTGAATGTCTGATATAATGTTGCATTTATTTTGTGTGTTTGGGTTGTCTAATAATTCTAGTTCGTTCAATGTTGTATAAAAGTCGTCTTCTGAGATATTAGGTATATCTGATATTTCTTTAGTTATTATGTCATCTATATCGAAATTAACGTCTAAAGATGCTGTTTCAAGGGCATTGTCATCTATATCGATATTATCGTCTAATTGTGCTGTTTCAAGAGCGTTTAAATCTGAATTTTGATTATTTTGAATTCTAGAAAGTGCGTCAGCTACTTTATTATTTTTATTTTTATTTTCATTAAAATATTCGACTTTAAATATTTCATATTGAGAGGGAATAAAAAATGTAGCAGAAATTGGTTCATTCAAAATTATTGATATCGGGTCATTAGTTTCATTAATTAATTCTATGATTGCATGTCCATTTTTAGCTTTTGTTAGAGTTGCAGGTATTTTTAGGTTTCCTAATTCAATCTCATTTATTATTACATCACCTTCATGTATTGTGATTGGTATTTCTTTTAAAATTCTTTCTAAAGGTCCTATTTCAATTTTAAAATCAATTTCTTCTGATTTTCTAAATTTAATGGGTATTGCAGTACTATTATTGATTAATTTTCTATTTTGCAAGTCTATATTGAATCCCATTTTTATTAAATCTTGTAAACCTATAATTCCGTCATAAAAGTCGTGAAAATCAAACAAAATGTAATCAATATTATTATTACTATTAAATTCTTTAAATGCTGGAATTGTAGCTTGTCTTTTTATTATTTTATTACCAATGGAAGGTTTTATTTCCACATTATCATGAAATATTCTTTTTTGATAAAATTTTTCTGCGATTATTGGTTTAATTATTGATCGACTACTCCCTGTGTCTATTAAAAGTTTTAATTTAGGTTGTTCAATTTCTATGTAAGGGAGAGGATTGTTTGTGACTGTGTTGATTTCTACTATTTCTGTTTGAATTTTGGAGGCTTTCTGTGAAAATTTTCGTGTTGTTCTGAATCACGTTCTATAGGGTTAGAAATGTTATTTTCTACAGGTTCAAAGTCATCGTAACCACTGTAATCATTAGTTTCCCTTTCTTCCCTTTCATAATTATTATTGTATAGCTCTTCAGCTATGTAATTTGGTTTTTGTCTAAAATTACTATTATATTGGGGTCTGTAGTTATTGTTTCTGTAAGAAAAATTATTGTTATTATTATTTGAGGCTCTAAAGTTGCTTGTAACATTTCTAGATGTTGTAGACATTGGTTCAGGTTTTGGTAAATTATTTACATGTGTTTGGTTTGGTTTAAATACGTTTTGTGGTTTTCCAAAAACTTGTGCATTTGTTGGATATTTACGAGGTGGTATAGGTCTTTGTTGTATATGAATAGGTTGACTCGGAAAATTATTTCTTTGTTGATTATCATTGGTGTTAAATCTTTGATAATTTTGATAGTTATAATTATTATTATTATATCATTTATAATTTTCATTGTTATTATATTGATAATTATTTCTTGGAAAATTGAAATTATTTTTAGGAATATATTTTGTATCATTAACGTATAGTTTTTCAAAATTATAAAATTCTTTAACATATGCAATAGCACTTTCTAAAGAGTCTGGTCTTTTTAAATGCATATTATTCCTCAATACTCCGGTACAACTACCTATAAATGTGTTTAATGCTGTTTTATCACAATGATTCATTTCACAAGTTTTATCATTTGCCGTCAACTCTGTATCATTGCTTATACGTTGAATTATACTACTTCTAAGTAATTGTAATTTTGTTCCAAAATCTATTAAATTTTCATTTTTATTGGGCTTAACCCTAGTTAATTCTTGAATTAAACAATCAAGATCTCTTCTATCTGAAAAGCAGTGCTTTAATGCATGTTTTAGAGAGTTCCAATTATTCAATTCTGCGCGATTTCCTACTAAAGCTTCAGCTTGTCCAACTAGCTTTTCTTGTATAGGTACATTCGAAAATATGATCGTTCAAAATGTTATCGTTATACGTACGATAGGTGACAATCAAGTTTTCGCAACGCAATAAAAATTTGTTTAATGTATTAACATTGCCATCGTAAGGCTTAATATTATCAACTTTAGATTTAAATAAATCCCAATTAACTCTGTTCTCAGTCATTCCTATATTAGTGTTTATATTAAGTAAATTGAATTGTCTTAAAACTTCTTCAAGTTCGTTCATGCAGAAGATCAACGAAAATGATTAAAATATTTGCAATTTATCAACTTATCTATCTATTCCTACCTTGTTCTCAGGAGAAATAGGCAAAAGGAACTCAGCTGGTCGTCAATTCGTTCAGGAGTTTCTTCTCGGGCTTCTAGCTTGATCACTCTTAAGGATGCAAAACTTGTTGATTCTTCTCGAAGGGAACTTAGTCCAGAATACGCACAAAGGTATTGAAATACCAAGATCGATTTAAGACTTTCCGACGTAATGCGACACTTTTTCGACCGCACGTATCCTACTGACTGCGCCAGTTATAATTTTTAAATTAAAACGTTTGTTTTTAAAAATTTATTTATAAATTAATATACAGGTTGTACTACAACAAATACAAATATTAAATAACTTAAATACCGAACTAACAATATATCTGGTAGAAATCAACGTTAGAAGTCCCTGTAAATGTGAATTGAAACCTATTTATAATCTTCTTTAAACAATGGCACTGGTCTAGTTTGTTTACTACTTTTTTGTTGACTCTGCTAGTCTGGATACTTAACTCTCGGTTTATCTGGTGAATGTTGCTGTACCCAATAATAACAATATTCTGGACGAATACAACGAGGAAATTGCAAAATACACCGATCTTGCAATTGAGGTGAGACAGATGTGGTATGCAGAGAAAATAGAGGTGGTACCGATCATCGTTTCATCTACGGGACTAATTCCCAAAACTCTACAAGACAGCCTCACCAAACTAGGTCTTTCCAAAAATACATACATCGATCTGCAGAAGGCTGCCATTCTAAATACCTGTCACACTGTCCGTAAATTTCTCAATATGTGACTTTCGCTAATCCCATTTAGGTGAACATTACCAGCAAGTGCTGGGTATTTATTGTCGTAAGTTTGAAATAATTTTACTCATATAAACATTCTGTGGATATGATGCAAACATCAATTGATTAATCGCCACTTCGGAAAGTTAAAACTCCAAGGTAAACATATGAAAGGAATTTAATTGATGAGTTTCATCTAACTCGTTATGCTATAATTTTTGCAGTCGTACAATGTACCTAAGAAAAAATGAACACATAATTTTCATGTTATAGATATTCCATCCACTAGCCAGATGTTTGAGGAGGAAGGATTGCAGTGCATAAAGCACTTATACAATGGTATATATAAAATAAAATTTCTTCTGTCTGTTCCTTTTGTTGTATTATTTGGTTTGTTTAATTTCCGTCAAAAACCAACTGAATAACATATTTTAAAGTATTATATTAGTAAATGAATAAATTGTCTACAGATACTGCTCTATCTCACAGAAAGCATGAAACTATCATTTCCCGAAGAAATCTACAAACAAAGCTTCGAGAAACAAATATGTAATTGTTCACAATCGCAATATGTGTGTTTGAGCTATATGATTAAAAATATCCAAATGTAACTACATAATATAATATATTATAGCTGTTTTTTAATCAATGATATTAGTAATGATAGTCATAATCTTGTGAATTGTTTTTTAAATAGTGTGCACATTTCAGTTACTTAGCTGTGTTATTAGCAAACTGTACATGGATGTGTTTAACGTTTTTTTTCTTACTATACATCTGCCCACAGAATCAGTTGCTGATAGAAAAAACTATTTTTTGATCGGTATGAAAAATTGTTATGCTTTATAAATATATTTGGAATAGGTACATTTGACAATTTACTTATATTACTTTCTTTATTTGCAGCAGCTGAAGCAGCAACGAAGAAAAATTTCCACAGCACAGTGACCCTCATGAAAAGACTTGAAGCATACAAAACACAAGGGAGACAGACAGGATCACTTACTTGATATAATTATAAACATTATCTTTTTTAATTATATTGAGGAAGTGAACCGTGTTTTGAAAGATATTGACATGAGAGTTATTAACAGAGATGCTCTATTTCAAATAACCCATAATAAATATCTTAAACGCCGTAAGAGACCAGAAAGGAGACCATTATGGGTTATTTTGAAATAGATCAGATTTATGATCAGTCTTTTGTCAATATCATTCAAAAGATATGTCAGTATAGGTTTTCTTTTTTATGTTCCTTGTATATTCATTATTTTATTGGTACTCTTGGTTAGGTTTGGTGATCATATAAAATATCTAGGTATGGTTGGAGATTACAAGATGACTTGGACAACTGACATCAATGACTTAATTTGTAAAACTCATAAAAGCTCCAATCTGCTCAAAATATTATCTAAAAGAAATTGAGCGCTGATTCAACGTCTTTAATACGTATATATCGTTCACTAATTAGATCACGTCTTGATTACGGATGCGTAGCATACTTGTCTGCGAAAAAACAGTACTGAATCTTTTAAATCCAGTCCAGAATACTGCGATCAGAATTTGCTCGGGTACATTTCGATCAAGCCCTTCCGAGAGCCTTCTCAGTGAAGCCTCCGAAATTCCCCTCCACATGCGACGATTTACCTTAGTCTCTCTTACGCGATCCCAATCATCCAGTTTATGACAATACCCTCTCCAATCATTATTCGGATGAATATAAAAAAAGGAAAAGAACAGATCCACCACTTTATGAAAGAATCAACAGATACCCAAACCTTCTACATATATCTATTCCTCAAGCGATCCCCCAACTAACTCCCTCCTCTTCTCCATGGATAATAAAATTACCAATATGTAATACATCGTTAACAAGTTTTGATAAGAACGTGTAACCTAAAACTGTCCCAGGCTAGAGCACTCCACCTGAGGGAGTGGTATTCGGCACCAATTAAACTATTTTACGCACTATCACTGGGATGGGGTGTACAATTAATATTAAATTGGACGCCACCAGCTTTTTAATCGAACGAAGCAATTAAAACAAGAAACAAAAGGTAGAAAACGGGAAACACCTTGTGAGAAATTAAATTTACGTTACAAAAAAAAATAAATCTACTTATTCCCGAACACGTTTATCCAATTCAATGATTATTGAATAATCAATACAAAGAATGAAATAATAATTATTTATTGAATTTGAAACTCAACATAAATTGAATATTTCAAAAACCAAACGAAGAGAATACTAATTGTAATTAGCCCACCAAATCTTACACACGCTATAGATAAGACGGAGGAACTTTGTGATGCCTTTTGGTCAAAACAATAAGTTTTAATAATATTTATAATTAAAAGACATAAATTCCCTTTAAGCTAATTCCAATAAATCATGAATCGTTATATAAATAAGAATTAGGAAGGTTGCACGTACGAAATCAAGTTCAGAGCGCGAAATAAACATAAATAGTATTATTTATATTTACTTATGATGAACTTGACTCGTCGTATAAATATGCTAACGATAGTGTTTTAAGAGGCATTCTAATTATCGATTCTCATTATAATTATGATTACCATTACTATTAATATTAGTGTTATTAATAAGTAGTTTAATGTATAATAGTGAGTTAAAGTAATAAACAGAACGTGTCCCAGTGCTACAGGTAGTTGTTTTATTCCTGTAAGATGACCCACCGAGTGACCAGCAACACCACCTATTCAGAGGCCCTTCCACATCTATGATCTACCAAGTATCCATCGACGATACATACATTACAACTTATCTTGGAGTGCTGAGGATGTTTGCAGCTCTTTGCGCGATGGCGGCAGTGGCGGTAATTTCTTCGACAGACTGTGGACCTCGTGCACGGGACAGGAACGAAGTGGAATGGAACTTAACTTGCCTTGAACTTGCCGGCTGCAGAGCTGCGGAAAAAAGAGAAAACAGGGATAAGGAACTAGTAAAGAAACATTAGGAAGGAACGAATAAATAGAACAGATCAGGTAAAAAAGGAGCTTATGCTATAGCGCATACAAAACCCGAGCTCCACGTGTCAAAATACAACTTAACAGTGATCTGTTTTATTCTATTCGTTTAGTTCCTCAAATACACAAAAAAATGTAAATCAGCAAATAAGCAATAAATATAGATAAGCTGTAAGCACTAAAAAATAACCTAGGGAAAATACATTAATTAACTTACCAACTAGACAATAGAAAATTGTTCACCACAAATTAAAAATAAAATATAAATAACTCTTGCCTTCTGTGGCAGTTAGAGGAAAGAAAGAGTCCACTCGAAACTTGAAATTTCGAACATCGACAGACAAAACTGAAAGGGGAATTTGATAAAAATTAATGTTTTATTTTGGAGTGGCTAATGCGACAAGAAAACGGCATGTTTAGAAATTAAGTAGAAATTTGGGAGGAAGTGACTAATGAGCCAAAAAATTCACCAAATGAAATAGTTTTTCAGTCGAAAAACGTAACAGCTGAACAGCATGTTACAAACGAAACAAACCATACCCTAATTAAAGGAAAATTTCATGAGAAAATATCTTTTTTACAACAATATACCCATATCTTCACAGTTGCCTACAAAACGGATACTGGAGTTGGAGCAGCACTTGTAACTCCAAATGTAATAAAATTCAGACTTCCTTATATTACAAGCATTCTAATTGGAGAACTGTATACGATATTTCAAGCACTAGTCCATGCCAATAGAGAAAATCAAAAACACTTACTCATAGTAACTGATTCATTGAACTCAATTTAAAGTTTGCGCCAGACATATCCATCAAAACCATTACTAATACTTATTAAGCACCATTCATCCCAGCTATACAATTCAGGAGCAGTCAAACATTTATTATGGTTATCTTCACACACAGGAACAGAGGGAAATGAGCGAGCTGATGCAGCATCCAAAGCTGCAATTCGGAACCCTAGTGCTACCGAAATCACGAGAGCTACGATGACAGACATTAAAATATTTATCAAGACATCAGTTAACAACGCTTGGCAACACCAGTGGTCCCAATCTTACGATAAACTTAGAGAAGTGAAAAGAACAGTTAAACCATGGAAAGCCGTTCCAGAAACCAGGAAAGAACAAGTTATCCTGACCCGTCTTCGAATAAGTCACATCCGATTTTCCCATGAGCATTTAATGTCGAAATCCGAACAATACCGCTTTACAGTGTGTCAAGTCCCTTTAACAGTGAGGCATGTGTTAATAGACTGCCCAAAGTTTTCACAGCAAAGAGTTACATTTAACATTCCACCTACTATGTACCACTTGCTAGAAGAAGAGAGTTCAATATATGGAAAACTTGGTAGCTCATCTACGTGCTATTCAGTTCCTACACAAAGTTTAATTAATCACCAAAATTGTTTGTGATTAATACCTATACTGTAGTAGTACTTAATATGTATTGTTCATTTTGTAGCGCTAATAACCTGAAGGGTTGATGCGCTTTATTTTTCTTAAATAAAAAAAATTATACAGGTTTGTGTTTTCAACTGAAAATAAGCAATGTGTAACTATGCATGTTTTTCTCCCATTATCGACGGCACCTGAAGTTCATTCCTGGAGTGATAAATTGATCTAAGATAATAAGGGATAATCGATTTGGATTTTGGTTGTGGACGGGGTACGTTGACAGTCTGGTCTGCTCAATGAATGAAAGACTAGATGGTTCCTCCGAACCTCTTCTCAAGCTTGTCGCCAATAGCTTTGGCACTTCGGGCCTCCGTGACTATTGCCTGGCAGCAGGTTTTATAAGCTCTGTCAGGCTATTTTCAGTTTGTTTTTATTCAATACAAAAATACTCGCATCAACTGTATGAGTCCTAGTATGAGTTATATTCGGTTTGTAGATAATTAAATGCTGCTTTACAAATTAGCGTCTTTGAGATATTTAAATGAATCACTTGTGTCTTTGGTGAGCACATCCTTGAATACCGCTCTTAAATTATTTTGTTTTCTATGTCTGGAAAATTCAGGACACTCTACTGCTTCACGGTAAGAGAAGTGTGACAGTTTATACATTCTGGTGCTGGTTCATTCTTGAGGGGATATTGGAGTGGGTGACCTATACGCAAGCAGCTTGATCTCTTCGTTTGTCTGGTATTGATAGACATAACTCAACTTGTGGCTTAACTTCCTTTAGTTTGGATATCGTATGATTCCATATTACTTGACACGAATTGAATATATGTTTCTTTTTATTGTATTAATGTGGTCAGTGTGAGGAATTTTTTCGATGTAAAGTACTCCTTAATTAGATGTCGTGTCTACAGCTAATTGAACTACCTAGTTTCGTCTTATGCCAGAATGATATCGAACCCATAGAAATGAGATATTTTCAGTTTTTTACCGCTCTCTTGTGATATTACCTAGTACATAAAAAGCACTTTATTTCGAATTACCTCGGCAAATGTTGGGGAAAATATGGAATTTCACACTTTGTACCATCTAATAATAGATTCAATCTGAAATTTTTTTTTCAATATCCCATGATGGTCAATGCCACGTAGGCCGTAGATATCCCAATATGGTTTGCTATGTTAAGAAACATATTGCACATTGTTTGCTATGTATTAAACGGTGAAATAGAACCAGTCAGATCAGTTTAAAGCAACGTTTCATCACCTCCGATACAATCCTTTTGAAAATTCTGGAAACCTTATCACAGAACCTATTTGTTCTAGTTGAGGCTATCCCAAAATTTCGTGTTTCTTGCTTCCAACCTACCTCCGCCACTGTAGAAACTGAGCAAAGTTTTTTTTGACAACTTCATAAATAGATTCGGTGCTTCGGCAAAACCAATCCATGATGCTGGTACAATTTAACGCAAAGAGCTTCCAATCATTAATTTGATACTTTGTTATCGAAATGCACGTGAGAACCTCAGGGGTATATCGCTCCAATATGTAACCGCAACAATCCTGCTGAGAGTAGAATCGAACATTTTTCAGATTGGCCGAAATTTAAATAATGATAATCATCACAAATCAAAAAGCAAGGGGCTGTTCCCTTTGTGAGTAGCTCCACTAGGTTTCGTCTAATCTATGCCGAGTTATATCATTGGTAGTAGATTGACTTCGATCAACCCATCGCAGATACGTATTTCCAATGCGTTGTTCAGCAAACCATCAGTTAGAAAATGTAAAATGACCCATCGCATATATGTGCTTGCTGCAATATTTCCATCCTGTCATTTAGTAAATTATCAATTAGAATGTATAAAATGACCCATCGCATATATGTGCTTGTTGCAATATTTCCATCGTGTCATTTAGTAAATTATCAATTAGAATGTATGAAATGACCCATCGCAAATATGTGCTTGCTGAAATATTTCCATCGTGTCATTTAGTGAATTATCAATTGAAGTGTGGAATGACCCATCGCAAATATGTGCATGTTGCAATATTTCCATCGTGTCATTCAGTAGATCAGTTAGATTCAGTTAGATCCTTAGATCTCGCTTAAGATATTCAAATTTGGCGCTCTTACAATCATTCAACCGCTCACGTATGCGCACTAACGTAGGCAGGTGCGAGGGAGGAGATCTACTTCTCTTTTCCTGCGTTTCCGTCCGGCATTCGCTGCTTGACATGTGTTAATACATCTAAGAACAAGAAATCTAACAATATAGTATGATTGAAAAACTACAGTTTGCAACGTCTCAAAATTTTGTTTGCAGCGTCATAATTGTTAATTTTTCCCCATTTGGACCCTAAAGAATTGAAAAATCTAGAAGTGACTGAAATAATTACTGATTTATATTTAGGTATACTTGACGTAATAGACATTATGCGAACTTAAAGTTGTCGACTTTTCGTTTGACTGTAATTCGATACGATACCGTCATAGTTCGCAATATAACTTAAAGGGGGTTTACGATTAGATAGCTGCATTAAAAATATTACGTCCACTATACCATAGATGAAAAAAATACTTATAGATGGGAAACTGACCCGTGGCGCCCTCTATTTGTACGGGTGGTGCCACCTTGAGAGTCCCGTCAGTACTTCTAACACAAATCAGATGGTTGTGAGCTTCGATAACAGTCGAAAAAAAAGATTCCTGTAATTGTACAGTTTTTGGCGGCATATTCAAAATTGCTGTAATTTTACTTTTATTGCAAAATGACATTTATGGTCCATTGATATTACAATAATAACAATCAAAAAGTCAAGTAAAATTAAATGAAATGTCAAAAAATGAACCATACAATGCCCGAAGTGAGAAAAATAAAGCGATAATCATCAAGTTTATATATTTTATTGAATAAAAAAAGTATACAATGAATGAAAAGTTTTTTTTACATATTCCAATGACAAACATGAAAAGGAATAACTGTTGAAATTCAACAACAATGATGGGAAGTTCAAAGCTGTATAAGAGAATAACTACTTCTGTCACTTCTCATTTAAAACATGTTTTTTATAAAGATAGTGCTTACCGGGTACACTTTACATTACAGTATTTCACAAAACATATTCTCGACATTGTCTCTTAAAATAAAAGTCCCACTATAAACAATAAAAACCAACTACGAATACTCAACACACACACACACACAAATGAGCAAAATAGTTTTCAAAAACGAAAACTGGACAAACTCCGATACACGTCAGGCAGTTGTCAGGTTAGGATCTCATAGATAACACGTTAGAATGTCAGCGCTGATATATGTGGAAGAATCGGCAACTACCACTAACGGCGTTACAGTTCTCACTAAATTAGGAATTTTAGTACTGACGGGACTCCCTATGTGGCAGCACCTTCGCGCCTTCAGAGATCCCTACCCTGCACTATACCACCCAAATGACAGTTGTTCTAATAACCTGCACTTTCTTAGAGAACCGCACCAAATCTCTGAATAACTGAGCTGTCATAAAAATCCACACAGTTAATCTAGGTATGAAATATCGAAGAAATAACTATACTGACTTTGTAAAATCGGCTTAATAAGTAGTCTTACGAAGGCCTCAAGCTGACACTATGTACCCGTCATGTGAATTATGCCTTAGAAGAAGGAATCAAACTTAAGATACGTTCAAGGAGGTGGGATATGAGGGAGAAAACTTTTTTATAATTTACAAACACTTAAAGAAAAGGTATCATAATAACGGAATACTATACTGAATCATATATTATTCACCATGAAAACATTTTTCACCTAAGTCGTTTTTCCAAAGATAATCTTATGCCATTTTTTGCAATTAAAATCATCTGAGGAACCAGTTGTATTTTATAATCGGGCTTAGGAGGCAGTATTTTAAAATGTCGTATTATTTTAGATACACAGGTTTTGATTTCCAGCATTGCAAATTTTTTACCTGAAACAATTTATTTTTATGAGAAAAACTGAAATAAACTATGTTATTAGTCGTTAAGATCCATAAAATTAACTATAAAAGCATAATAGATTATCATGAAATTATAATAATTGACATTTACCTATACAGTTCCGGGGACCCATACTGAAAGGTATAAAAGATCCAGGTACAATTTCATTTAGGAAACGTTCTGGTATAAACTTTTCTGGCTCCGGAAAATAATTTGGATTGTGGTGACATCCATAAATAAAGATTGATAAACTGTGATTTTTTGGTATAACGTATTTCCCATCTGTAATGAAAGATATAATCACGTTTAATTATACCTTGGACATCATCTCCTTTTTGGACTAAATGGTTACAAGTTATGAATGAATTAATTAGGTGGAATGTTTAATCACTCAGACCAAGTAAGGTCAACTTTGAACTTTTTTGCTCAGTTAGTGGAATCACACCCCTTTATCCAACTCCTTCTACACCGTGAATCATCTGTTAGAGTTCACTTCTGCTTTGTACAGATGGAGAACCGTCAGTAAGTGGAACCACCATTGTGCTACAGATGGACGAGCAGTCACTGAAGGAGCTGACAGACAGAGGGCTGAAGATATACCTCGGCCTGTCGCAGGTAAC
>CAJUYG010000298.1:301411-313578 GCA_910591675.1 Galerucella calmariensis
AATTATTAAAATCAGGTAATCGGTCCGCAATTCGAGGCCGCCGTATTCACCAGGTTGCCTATCAAAATTTGGCCGCCAGTATTTTTAATTGAATTATTTTTAATTTAATTAATTAATTTTTGGGAAAAACTTTCGTTCACTTGTTTTTTGAATAAAATTACGTCTACATCAAGGTAATTTATATGAAGATTTCAAAAAATCACGGTTGCCGTTGCGCACCTGGCCGCACCTCTTCTCAGTCAGGTGTAAACAGGTATGATTTCGATATTAAATATTTATCATTTTTAACCACCAGCAACCCTCATTTGCGGGCTGATTTAATTGGGCAACCATATGTAATAATAAATAGGAAAAAATTTGCTGTAATTTGGTAGATGATCAATAAATAAACGTTATGAACGTATAAGTGTATCGAAATCATACCAGTTTACACCTGGCTGCGATGAGGTGCGGCCAATTGCGTAACGGCAACCGTGATTTTTTGAAATCTTCATATAAATTACCGTGATGTAGACGTAATTTTATTCAAAAAACAAGTGAACGAGAGTTTTTCCCAAAAATAAATTAAAAATCATTCAATTAAAAATACTGGCGGCCAAATTTTGATAGGCAACCTGGTAAATATATATTCTTCTAATTTTAAATATACATAAAAAATTGGTTTTCATCAAAAAAAAGATGAGTGCACTAATCCTGCAGCCGGATCTTAGACTATAAGGTACCTACTGACTTGTTTATGAATATTTTTTGACGAAAGTGAAACTTAAATAAATATCTGTAAATATATATAAATATCTGTAAGATCTTTATATTTATGTTTTACAGATAAGTACTAGAACTGGATTTGCTATCTCCAGATTTATAATCAGTTAGCCAAAAGCCTTCACTATTCAAAAATTGTTTCATTAACGCCCAACGCAGAGATTTAATCTATGTTCACTCCTTCCTTTCTGTTAACGGGGATATATTTATAGAATATATATAGAATATAACCAATTGCGAAAAATTAATACTGAAGACTACAACTTAATTATCTATGCAAAGGAGCAGATACCAAAATCTATAAGAGAATTGAATTTACTCTTTGAACCCTTACCTTGTGGAATTTACTCATTTTACTTTTCAAATGAAACTGTATAATTAATTCCACTTCAATGAAAAAATATATGTAAATTCTGGATTATTGATAAGTATTTCGATATACTATTGAAATATCTATGAGAAACTATTGCTATAAAACAATTATTAATAAGAAAATATTATTTTCATGAAATCAGTTCTTACCGGTGGTATTCATGAAATAGAAAATATGTCCAAAAATAAAGTTACTCTCAGGCATTGGAATTTTAGATAAATATGTATGATTTCTCACGAGTAATAAAATTAGCCATATTAACACCAAAAGTATGAACAAGTACATTTTTTGATCGTATCAAACTTAACTTCAACCACTGTTTAGAGTGAAGTAAACTAGAAAAAAGACTGCTAATAGCCAAACGTATCAAAATTAATAAGCAAAAGGGTAAATATGGTTTTCAAATGCGCTGATAACAATATTCTAGAAAATAGCACTCTATCTTTTCGTAGCAATTAATGTTCCAAGGTCTAATTATTATAATAATTTAACTACAGGATATTACTTTTGTGTTGACTTTGTACAATTTGTTATGATCAATATAATATTCAGGTGATTTTTAACATACTTGACAAATTTGGTGGCGAAAAAAGCTTGTTAAGAAAATCTTTTTTCTCTCTAGCTGTTAAAAAACAGTTTTGTTTCAAAACTTCAGAATGTGATAAGTTCTCAAAGATTCAAGTTAATATGTTATGATATTTCAAAGTTTCAGAATATATATAATTATCATATGGGAAAATAGACGAAGGAGCTTCCTTATCGTTTAAGAAGTAGAAAAGCATATTTTCATTCGTAACAAAATTATTTTCAACCTTTTTATTAACAAGAAATAAAATATTGTGTTAAGTGTCACACAGGCAGAAAATGAGCTTTAGCAGCCCTAGACTATTGGGGATTCAAATTAAGATCGTAGCGCCGGAGCGGCGACAACTGAACTACTTCTTTGTACATTGTGTATTACCTCAATTATCTTTCACATAAAATTTACATTGTTGGATTGTATTTTAGACGTTGCCTTTGGCTTTTTTTTTCGTTTTCTTTTATTATATTCGTAGTTTTATAAGTATTGTTAATTGTATTTATTATACAAATTTATGTCTAGATGATTTTTTTCGTATAATTTTCAACCAATCAGAACGATCAATTTAGTTAAGTTACCTCGTATAATTTCGATAATACCTGATTATACACAGAGTAGCTCAACCAATCGAAAATCTTACAAAACTTTAATTTCCATAGTAACCACATCGACATCAATATACAATACAACAATACACAAACTAACATTACCGTCAAATTCAGACGTTTATCAAAAATGTTTATCAATTTGTATCTAAATTAATAAATTGTTTATATTTACTAAACAAATAATCGTATCAAATACAATACGTACTTCAAAATAAATACGGTTATCCACCTCAAACTTCCTGCATAATTACAAATCGTGTCAGTCTGAGAGAAAACTGTCAGACTGACACTCTTTGTAATTAAGCAACACGTTACCGATGTATAACCTTATAGTATTATACTACTGGTTATTGTTGCTTTCGTTTATTTGAGCTTCAAGCACTTGTGCGTGACGCCTCAGTCGTCAAGACTTTTGAGCAAAATAAACACGATTTTTTAGGTTCCTCAAAGCCACTTGTCATGTGCCAATGCCAATTAATTTCCTGTGTTGTTAGAAGAGCAGTTTTCAATTATAATGTTGTTGATAATATAATTTTGCATATTTAGATATTTTTATACCTCATTTAAAAACCAGGAGCAGTAATTTGAATTTAAGTTGGCAATTCTGTTGACCTCTGGTTGGTCAGATTCCGCCCAGTTTCACACAACACTTTTTGGCATCGACATCAGCTGATAATTTCCATTTTTGATAGCTCTGACAGATAAAAATACTTAATTTTGTCATCGCATCCGCTCTTGTTATTTTATTATACCAAGGAGAGGAGCATAATACAGTGCAGAAGGTATTGGTGGAATACCAGGACTTTTGAAAAATCGTAATACGTGAATTAAAAATGCTGTACGAAGAACAAAACGTTATCTATATTGGATAAAATTTTGCAGGCTTTGAAACAAATTAAATTCAATTGTGTAATCCGTTGAAGAATTAAATGTATTGCATTTTAACACATTTGGAAAGATATCGTCAAAAGTAGAACACGACAATATCTGTCTATAGGTGCAGTTCTGTAAGAAAATGTTAAATTTTAACAGTTGCGTGTGTGTGAGGTTGTGATATTGACTGCGGATCCTTGCGGTTCCATTAGCCTAACCAATTTTTCGACTTACCAAATTTTAACAGTTTAACAGTTAAAAATAAGACAATCTTCTAACCAATTTTTGCTAGTCTGTATGCATATTAAGCTTTACCTACGACCCCCCCTGTAATCAATCAATAACACACAGTCGGTATCAATGTGACGTCTATTACGCACTGTAGAAAAAACGCACAGCTGTAAAGTAAATCGCACGGCTTCCCTAGCAACATCTTAGCAACTGTCAATAGACGTCACCATTTTATTCAAAATTTACTATTTGAAAACCTTCAATACGGCCATGTTTAACTATGAAAATCCCAAAAGGCTAAGTATATGTATTTATATTAATTGAAAAATGGACTTTCGATTATCAACAATATATTAATAATGATTAAACGTTAGTTCTTCAATGTGCTTCTTTTATTGGTAATATAGTAATAGAGATGGAGTTTACCAAGCACCTCTAATTATGTAACTGTTATTTCTTATTCTTCTTATAAAAAATACAAGTACAAGTAGGTCGTAGGTAAAGTATAGTACGTAACTCGTGTTGTAAAGCATTTTACGCACTCACGGAAGTAACTTTTCCATTCGTGCGTAAAATGCTTCTTACCACACACGTTACGTAATATACTATTAAAGTATCAACGGAAAACTCTTTATTGGATACCATACATGTTAAAATTTGAATCATAATCTTGACTATGTATAGATTGAAACATTTATAATAGCGTAAACTTTGTCAAATTTAACGGCGTACCGTTAATTTTTAACCACTTCTTATAGAATTGACCCTACTGGATGTTATAAGCTATCGAGGATATGGAGCAATATAGAAAATAATGGGTTTTATTGGAAAATTGGTTTTTGAAGGCAAAAAAAGGAAGACTACCATGAAGAGAGTATCTCACAAGTATTTGAAAACTGGGAGTGAAACTATAGTGAAAATTATAGAATATTTCTAAAAATTGACTTATTGAACTCCTTTTTATTGCATTCAGTTATTTGCTAATTGAAAACAGCAATATTAAAGTAATGTGTATGTTCTAATCTTTCAGTTTGAATTTCAAATACGAAACAGAAAAAAGTTTCACATGTGCCAGAATACCCGTCTGTTTAAAGCTTATGTATAAACATTAAACATTACGACTATGTGTGGCTGATTTCTTCATGAATCAAGGCATATTTAATAGATTTGGAACACGACAGTTTTTCGACTACTTTTTCGAAACACACCCTTTAGTAACTAATCTGGTAACTTTTATTGGTGTGGGTAAGGCTTTTCAAATTACTCCTCCTGGTTATTAAATGAACTATAGTAAGGTTTAAATCGTAATGGGCACAATCTTAACCTTTAAATAAACGTCAATCCGGACAAACGTCAAATATTTAATGTCCGTGGCTTGAAGCTCATAATTTTCGGTATGTGCTTGAGGGGCAAAGGGAAGGTAAGACTAGGCGTCACGCCCGGTAATAAACGAACGGAATTCAGTCTCTACGAGCTGCTACTAGCAGCCAAAAGTGAATAATCGAAAGCACCTAATAAAATAATGAACAAAGAAATAGTTACGTTTACTGCCACCAGATAGAGAATCGCTTATATTGAATTCCCAATTAGATGCATAGATGCACGAGCAAGCGTAGCGAAGCTGGATCCAGCTGGGTCAGCTGATAATTCAGGCTGCTAAAACGTTTCCTCTATGTGTGCACTTACGTTTAATTAAAAAATTTACGTGAAACGTCAAAGTATTCAAGTGACAGATGGTGGAAAACTTCCAAAAACGTGGCGCTACGAATTTTCCGCCTTGGTCTGCTGAACAATACTTTGCACCCTTTTTTGGCTTTTATATAATTGTTTTTAAAATTAGTAATTTCTATATATTTTGTTGATAAAACTTTATAGAACCACTTTTTTTATTAGCTGGCGCTCTTCGTTTTAAGTTATGATAAAATAATGCCAGCTTTGGACTTCCGTCATATTGAATGTAATGTGACATCATTTATTATGGAATAAAATTATATAGGGTAGCGAGAAAGTCTGGCACCAAGTCTTTTTCTTTGAAAATAATAAGTATATAATTATCAAATTTTAGGGTTATAGACAGTATTGTATTCTTCGTTTTCAAGAGGAAAAACGAAGAATACAATACCGTTATAGCCACAAAATTTGATAATTATATGTTAATTATATTCAAAGAAAATGACTTTCTCGCTACCCTGTATACATATTTTATATTTAATATCAAAAAAATGTTCCATATATTTCAGATTTCTTAGCTACTCAGGTTCAACCTTTTTTTATTTTTTTTCCAATAAAATTGTCCAGAAAGACTATAAGGGTTGGGATAAAGTATGGAACCAAGTAAATATCTTTCAAACTAAAAGAACGATATTTATGGAAATTTGCAGGTAAGTGCAATGAAACAAAATGCATCTGATGTACATTTTTTTGTTAATAATATACGTCCGGTTTAACTGGAAATTCCATCAACTTCTTCAATTTAAATGGGACACTCTATATATTTTCACAGATTTTGAAAGAACTTGTTATTTTAAATTCATACATAGTGAGTTTAGTGTAAGAAAGGTAGAACGTGTCGCGGGACACACTGTAGGAACTTTAGTTCCTTTTAAGAAAAAATTATGTGATACATTTGACGTTATAGACAAACGATTTTCATATTCTTTGGTAGATGAGTAGTAAGCACGCGGTAGACCCGGGTTCGATTCCCCATTAGGAAATTTTTTTTACTGTTAATTTTATTTTTAAATAATTATTCTGCTTGATATTAATAACGACAACAGGTAGACGTTTGAAATATTTAGCAGAATATTCATTATTATAGATAATGGTACGGTACCCTTCATGAGAGAGTCCGACTGGCAACATCTACTTATATATATATATATATATATATATATTATAACAGCATCGTATATTTAAAAAGGGAAACCGTAGCATTGTACAAATTGTACATTTAAGAACTGTACGTTTATCACAAAAAATTAGTGAAGACATAAAATTGAATTGGTACGATTATGAATAAAATTGTTGAACATTTTGAATTTCAAGTTATATTTATTTCACAGTATATTCAAATGTTTATTTTCTGGATTTTTTCTTGAATGGATGTAGAAAAAATATAATGTTCGACTCGTGTGGATTGTCCATTTCCTCACTAGTTGCATAAACTACTATTCTGCACAGTTTACAAAATGGAAATGTAGGCCATCAGTTAACTAAACGGATATGATTTCATATACATCTTAGAACGTATATGAAATCCACCAATCAGCATTCGAGTTTAGTATCCGTCATTCATTTTTTTTTCAATTTAAAAGAAACGTCAAAATAACTGGTCAAAAAAAGTTTCTCATAGAAGCGCACTGGATCAAGAATATTCATTTACAAAGATAAACTTAAAAGAAATAATCCGTACAAATTACTAACAAATACTTAAAACAGAATAAAATGGGTATTTAAGGGGACATCAGATTTTATAAAATTATGTAATAGGTACATCTGACGTTATAGATAAACAATTTTCATATTTCTCAGTGGTCGAGTAGTAAGCAATCCAGACTCTCACGCCGTAGACAAGGGTTCGATTCCCGTGAAAAAGTTTTTTTTTTAAATGTTACTTTTATTTTAAAAATAATTATTCTGCTTGATAATAATAACAACAGGTAGACGTTTGAAATATTTAGCAGAATATTCATTATTTTAGATAATGGTACGGTACCCTTCATGAGGGAGTCCGACTGGCAACATCTACTTATAACAGAATCGTATATTTAAAAAATGAAACCGTAGCATTATACAAATTGGACATTCAAGAACTGTACGTTTACCACAAAATTAGTGGAAACATTAAATTGAATTGTAAAATGTTCAATTTGAAGTTAAGAATTACAGTTTATGGAAATTTTTATTTTCTAGCCTACGGCGTCGTGCTCAAACTTCATCCTCGTGCGATATGGCCATCATATCCACACTAGTTGCACAAACTACAATTTCTTTCAAAATATGCCCTTTTACATTCAAAAACAACCTACCAAATGTCAAATCAATTTATCCATCCATTTTAAAGTTATCGAATTGAAACATTCAAGTTTTCAAAATTTCAACACCCTGTATTTCAAAAAGTAAATGTTTTAGACCCCTTAATCACGCAAAAAAAATTATGGAAATAATAGTAAAAATTGATCCGAACAAATTCAAGTAGATCACCGGCACTGCGAATACCAGCTTTGCATAAAATTTAAATAAAGCATCGGTGGTTCAGTGGTAGAATGCTAGCATTGCACGCGGGCGGCCCGGGTTCGAATCCCGGCAGGAGCATATTATTATGAATCGCTGCTTCGTAAACGAGAGAGAGACTAAGGAGGCACAAGCACGCAAGCAAGGCACATAACGAAGCAACGTAACATAACGTAGCGTAACGTAACGCGTAACGGTCAGATCTTTTGCGTCGCGACCCCTGGTCGCTCAAACATAACCTGGCGTAAAGAACTAAAGTTCCAAAAATTTGTATAAACGAGGAATATAGCACTTTAATCAACCTCCTTTGAGTTTTTTGCATTAGAGCAAAAAAACTATTTAGATAAACTAATTCATGTCGTTTGTATGCATAGTAATAAAAAACGAGTACTGTTTGGTACGTCATTATCTCTCCAAGTGTCAAATTCCAATTGACAGAAATAAATTTTACAATTTAGAATGGTTCAATTAAGTGAAAAAGAGCGTATTGAAATTTATTTTAATGATGATCGGTTATGGTGATCGTGTTAGAATAGTATATTAAAGTATAAGTGGATATTAAGGTCTTTAAAACACGCGCGATTTTTGGAGCACGACGGCGAAGCCGGAGTGCTCGAAATAGAGCAAGTGTTTTAAAGACCAGTTATCCACGAATACTTTACGATATTTTTTTTATTGGTGCACTTTGAAATTATAAATACCGGTTTATAACTACTACAACAACAAGAAATGGAAATCATAGATGGAAACGTCAACTAAATGTCAAATGGTTGAATTCGTGACGTATATGATGTACACCTTGCGTTGTCATGGAAATGAGAAAAACATAAACTAATTTGTATTTTGATGGAAGTTCAACCTTATTGAGTTCTGTGAATGTCAATAGTATTAATTTAAATACCATTTCCTAAGATTTGAAAAATGGAAATATTAATATTTCAAACAATAGAACCAACGGCACTTTCCATTTTAATTTATAAATTTGACATTGTTAAATATCGTTCGAATAAAAGTTTTGACGTTACAAACTACTCCTGTCAGATCAATAATAAAAAAATTGACATTTAGACATGATTTAGACCATAGATTTAGACTTCGTTTCTCGAGTTGTTGATGTTGCCACGGTAACTTTAAAACACGCGCGTGCTAAAAAGTTCGATTTAAACACGCTGAGGCGTGCTTTAAATAGGTAAAATGGTTCACCAATAAAAAAAATCATTTTTTTGATAATTTGCATCCGGAGAGAAATCCTATATCACGCTCAACGGTAATTAAAACATTACAACGTTTTAATACAACTGGGATGGTAAAAAATTTGCTAAAACCTGGAAGACCCCAGACTGCAACGAACAAAACTGTTAAACAAAATATTGCAATCGATTTAGAAAAATCACCTGAGGTGATTCATCTCAAACTTTCACCACAAATTTGGCACTAAACCATGGTATCAGTCGACGTTCTATAGAAAAGAAATAAAAAAGTGAAAAGTATCATCCGTATAAGGTACAGTTGGTTCAAGAATTGTCAGACGATGATTTTGATCGACGGCTGGAATTTTGCGAACGGCTAATGGACATCTGTAATGTCGTCGAAAATGTTGCTTCTAGCATAGTTTTTTCCGATCAGACAACTTTTTGTTTAAATCCAACAGTTAATCGCCATAACTCAAAGTATTGGTCAAATGAGAATCCTCATTGGATTCATGAAGCACATACTCAGCATCCACAGAAATTACTTGAATGGTGACAAGTATTTGGATCTACTAAATAACGAAATTATTCCTGCACTTCAAAAGAATGGGCAATTACCACAAAATGTTGGGTTCCAACAAGATGGAGCACCTCCCCACTATGATAGACGGGTTAGGGATTTTCTGGATTTTCCAAATCGATGGATTGGACGTAAAGGATTCATAGAGTGGCCTGCTAGTTCTCCGGATCTTAGGCCGTTAGATTTTTTTCTTTGGGGCTATCTAAAATCACGTGTTCACGTTAGAGGACCAAAAAACTTACAGGAATTGAGACAAAGAATTATTGATGAATGTGAACTAATACGTGGAGAAGAAAGAATTGGAAAGAGTGACTCAAGAATTTGTTAATAGGATGGCATTCTGTCAGCAAGTAAACGGCGAGCGTTTTGAACATTGGAAGTAATTTTGTTTCTCATTATTCTAAAATGATGAAATGTACACCTATTGTACAATTAACAGTGATTTGTTCCTCGTTTTTACAATTTTTTTTACACTAAACTCAGTATGTATGAATTCAAAATAACAAGCTCTTTCAAAATCTGTAAAAATATGTGTCCCATTTGAATTAAAGAAGTTGATGGCACTGTTAATAATGTACATCAGATGCATTTTGTTCCATTACACTAACCTGCAAATTTTCATAAATATCGTTCTTTTCGTTTGAAAGATATTTACTTGGTTCCATACTTTATCTCAGCCCCGTATAAGGCTATGTAATTCTGATATTGTGTCAATATAATTCCATATAAAAAAGTATTATATATAGTCACGGCTGACTAATTGAAAAATAAAAAATCTTTTTACCTAAAAATTTCTTTCTTCATTCACGGGGAAAGCAGCCAAAAACACAAACTGTTATCACTTACTAAAGTAAACTCTTTTATACATTACCAAACTTTCGGAAAACTTTGCTTCCGTTTTCAAGGCTAAAATAGTGCAATAGAAGAAAAAAGGACAAAAATTGGATTCAGTTAAAAACTATCAACTTAATTGTAAGTAAGATAATAAATTAAAACCAAAGAAACACAAAACTTCCCAAAACCAAATCATTTTTGAAAATTTTAAAGTTAATTTAATGAATTCATCATGATAACAGAAATGTATCTATTTTACCTCAAAGTGAGTTATTAATTTTCTTTAAAATACGATTCCATCTTGTGGTATTTCGACTGAAGATCTGGAAAAATGATTTGTTCACGAGGGGTGATCAAAAATTACTATTAACATCCTAATATGTGAAAGTTATTTTTGGTGCTGATTCAAAAAATTATAATGAAAAAAAAATTTTCGTCCATCAATAACAAAAAGATTGTGTGCATTATAGTGATATACCTGATGATTGACAAAAAAACTTCATCATCTGTCTTATCTGATCAATTTCTTACAAATATTTTTTATATGAAACATTTATATATGAAAATAAACTTTTGTTTTAAAATTTTGTACCTGCCAGATTGTATTGAACGCTTACCACGCATTTTCACCACTAATGAAAATTTTGTGAAGTGACAATAAAAATTCAAACGCTACAATTATATCTCTCATGGATTTCGTCCTTTGGAACTTTTAACTCTAGAGATTTTTTCTTTAATATGAAACACAACAGCAATTTCGCAATAAACTTATCTTACTACGGATTAGTATTGTTATGTTTTTCCTATTTATTTAAACAGTTTTTACCGTGGGATAAAATTATACACTCACTATGGCTAATTACTATTGATTTATTAAAGAAACACTTACACACTATAATAAACTCAATTTATATACACACTACTTAATGTCTAGTAATTTATCTACACTCGGTATGATAATTGTCCTAATTTATCTTCAACACTATTTATATTCACTTTCTGTTCACTCACTGTATACTCAAACTGTTTACCGATTCACTGTATACTGAACAACTCCCCAACTCACTCGAAATCCCGCGTATAAATAGTACCCTGAATCTCTAGAGCTTTCTTGAATTCACCGCCTTCTACGCTGTTTGAGAACAGTCTCGAACATTACCTGTTCGACCTTTCTAGAAAGGTCGCATTCATAGTTTGCGACAGAACCGGCTTCTGAATGAGTGAGTTCGTAACAGTATCCTATAATTTCTATGGCGAACTAATAGCCTATCGTTTATAGCCAGTGTGAAATATAAAAAAAATTCTATGAACCACTTGGTCTTTTGGTTGGTTAGTTAGTTCAACAAGCGATACTTTGAATTTCATACTGACTTTAAATAAACTATGGCATAGTATAGTTCGACGAGCGCTACTTTGAATTTCAATTTTTCACGGTCTTTTCAATGAAGTTATAGATAAATAGATAGTTTATTGCACATAAGATAAATCTTTTCACAAGGGTTTGATACAAAATTTCAAGAAAGGAATTAACATCATTAGAAATAAATTATGACATAGAACTAATTATGATCACAGATAGTTTTGTTAATTAACGAAAAAGTCGAGATACAAAGCTAAAGTATAAAGAATACTGTCATTCACGATGTGCAAATGCTCGTATAGTTTTAATACACTAAATTATACTATGAGTGAATTTAAAGTTAAATTATAGAATTTTTCATTATAACTATGTATAAAACCTCTTTTCTGGTATATCATTACTTTCGTTTTATCTGTATTGACTACAAGTTTGTTACCAAAGCATTAAGACTCGAGTACCTTTAGTTTTTGCTATACAGGGTGGCGCACCGAAAACGGATGCATTTACTGGCAGATGATTCCTTTTTAAAAAAATCCCTCGGAC
>CAJUYG010000298.1:333578-375560 GCA_910591675.1 Galerucella calmariensis
CGCAGGAGTGGTCTAACCCTCGCATTCACCCCTGCTTTCTCACCCCACACTTCAGCGCCATACAGCATACTCTGCTCTACCGTCCTACCAATTATTCTCCTCTTCCATTCTCCCGGTCCTTTCACATTACCCATCAATCTTCCTAGCCACGCTGCCCTTACTTTTGCCTTCTCTGCAGCCTTCAACATATGGGTTTTGAAGGATAATTGGCTATCCAACCACACCCCCAGATACTTCACCGCTTCCTCCATCCGGATTTTCTTTCCCTTCACCATCACCCCCACCTCCCTTGCCTTGCTCCGCCCCTTCACCAATAGTCCCACAGTCTTATCCTCAGCTACTTCCAGTCCACACCGCTCTATCTTCTCCACAATCTTCCTACACATCCTCTCCGCCTTTCTTTCTATCTCCACCTCTCCCTTTGCCGTACATACCAGACATACATCGTCCACATACACCGTAATCTCACATCCCTCTTCACATGCTATCCCACAAACTTCATCAAACACACACTTCCAAAGCGTCGGTCCCAGAACCGAGCCCTGGGGCACTCCAACCTCCGTCCCATACCTTCTCCCTCTAGTGTCCACTATCGCACGCCCCGTCAGGTAGTCCTCTACTAGATTAACTAGCCCCTCCCCTACTCCAAGCTTTGTCAACGCGCTCAACACCGCCCGTTTACTCACACTGTTGAACGCGTTTCCCACGTCGAAGAACACAAGCAGGGCCAATTTCTTATTCCTACCATTACCCTGCCTAGCCCTTTGCACCAAGTCCACCACCCTGCCCAGCGCTGAGATGCATGACTTCCCTTCTACAAACCCATGCTGGTTTTCCCTAAAACCCCCATTCCTATCAACTTCCTCCTCAATCCTAACCTTCATTATCCCCTCCATCAATTTACCCAATCCACACAGCAGGCTAATGGGCCTGTAGTCTCCCGCCCGTTTTCCATCCCTACCCGTCTTCTTCACAAGGATCACCCTGGCCACCTTCCACCTTTCCGGAAACTCTTCCTCCCTCAATATCCTGTTAAACAGTCCAAAAAAGTATTCCCCATTGTCATCCAACAGCCTCTTCACCATATCACCTCTCATGCCATCTATCCCTGGGGCTTTCCTTACCTTAATATTTCTCCCCCCCTCCTCTATTTCCCACTTCTCTACCGACCTTATCCCTCTCATTTTCCCTATCTCCCTAGTATTCTGGGCTTCCCGCATTCTGCCCTCCCCACCTCCTTCTACCCCTGTAAACAATTTCTCTATAATCTCTTTCTCCCAATCTTCCTCTAGTACCACGTTCCTGTTTCCACCCATTCTTTTCACCGCTATCTCATACGCCTTCCCCCATGGGTTGTTTTCCAACTCCCCCAGTAACTCTTCCCATTTTCTTCTTTTTTCCCTCTCCACCCTGCGCTCCAGTTCCTTCTTTTTCTCCTTATATCCCACTCTTCCCTCCATCCCTACTTTCCCCCTCAACATTCGTCTTCGTTCCTTCTTACACTCCCGCCACAGACTCTCTATTTCCTCGTTCCACCAGTAATTAGCCCTCCACTTGCGCCTATTACCCCTTTTCCCTTCTCTCCTGCAGCCCTGTATCACATCATACAGTTTCTCTACATCATGCCCAAGTCCCCTACCTATCTCCTCCTTTAATTTCTTCCTCACTCTTTCTGCCTCGGCCTTCGTCCACTTCCATCCCCACTCTTCCAACAATTCCTTTCTCCCTCCTCTTATATTCGTCTCCACATACCTATGTAAACTCAAGCTTTCCTCATCCTCCAGCACCCTCCAACTACTCACTCTTTCCCCCAGCCATTCATCACACGCTGTGATGTCAATAAATGATGAACCCCCGTCACCCCTCACGAAGGTGGGCAACAGTCCATCATTCAGCACCGCCAATCCGTTGGATGTCAATACTTCCTCCAGGATCTCTCCTCTCCTGTCCGTTTTTCTCCCTCCCCAGGAAGTATTCTTGTCATTGAAGTCACCTGTCACCATTCTTCTTACAACTCTCCTTTTCCCTTTAGACACCCTAAGATCTTCCTCCAGTCCTGTCATACTCCTCTCATATTCTTCTAGGCTGATATTTGGACTTATATACACACTGTACACCACCATGTCTCCAATTCGCACTACCACCCAACCGTTACCCTTCCTCACTTCATCCGCCCTCATTCCATCTCCCACCACTCTTATTCCTGCCTCTCCTGTATCATCCATTATCCAACCTTGCTTTCCACCCTCACCACCGCCATTTTCATTCCGTTCCTCTCCCTCACCACTTTCAACACCCTCGTCCCTTCCCCAATCAATTCCTCTATTTTCTTACTCACCATTCCATCTTCCATCCATGGGTCTATCCCTACCATCTTAATGGTTTTTGTTTCCCTCCCCGCCTCCACTGCCCTAGCTCCTGTCACCTTTTCCACCTCCTTCAGAATTCCCCTCACCTCAACCCCCTTCTTTGCTTCTATAACCACCTCCCTGTTCCTAGAGACTCTGAGTCTATCCACCCACTTTCCCTCCATCTCCGTCAGACCCTTCTTAATCTTATCTATCCCCTCCTGGTTGACTTCTCCAAGATCCTTCAGGATTACCGCCTCATTCCTGACCTCCTTTTCCCTATCTATATAAATAGTCACCTCAGTCCCATCAGCTCTAACCCACGCGACCATCTTCTTCAGCACCTCCACCTCCACATGCTCCAGCCTGTGTAGCCCAACTCTAACCCCGCTCTCCACTTCCCCAAACAGTCGGCTCATCAAATTAAAAACCTTCCTCTCATCCCTACAATCTCCCTCCATCCGACAGATCAACACCTCCGCGTTGACCCTGGTCCCTTTTCTCTCCGTAGTGCGAACCTCCTTAACCCACTCCATTTCCTCTCCTTTCCCTGCCAGCATCGGATACCTCTCCCTAAACATCTTCTGTATCCCCTTCTCCATTCCACTGTCCTCCTTAGTCACCCACACCACTTTTATCTTTTCCTCCCCTAAAATGGGATTTCCTACTTTCACCTCTATTCCCTCCCGTTTTTTGTCCTCCCAGTCCCTATTTTTAATCTCATTCCATCCATCCCAGTCTCTTTTCCCGGTCTCCCATCGTGTTTGCCTTCTCTCCATCCTATCTTCCTCTCTTCTCAACTCCTCCAATTCCCTGACTCGCCCCTCCGCCGCCGACTTTTGCTCTTCCAGCCTTTTCACCCTCTTCTCCAGTCGCTTTACCATCTCCTTCAATCTCTCTACACTCTCCCTCCCTTCCTCCTTCGCACTCTCCACTTCCTGCCGTCCTTTCTCCTTCTGTTTCCTCTTCTGCTCCTTATCTTCCAGAGGCGATACCTCCTTCCTCTTCACCCCTGTATCGCTCCACTCACTAGTCTCTCCCGCCTTATCAGGTGTTCGTTTCACCATCCTCGATTTTCCGAAAATACTCTCTTCCTCCACTGCTTTCTGTTCCATTTTTTTCACATACTCCATAATACATCCCACGAGTAGCTAGGGAATTGAATGTCCACCACCACAGAGCCCCGCTTGTGGTGGTAAGGCTGGATACTCCGGGAGGTCACCATGTATCCCGAAGGCACCGTTCCTGACTAACTTTCGCGTAGCCATTCATCTATTGTCACGGTATTTTTTCGACTTAAAAAGTTTATTCATTAAATTCGAATTAAGTACATTAATGTCATATAAAATCTCATAAAATGTAAATATACATGTAAATCATACCTATTATTGAATTTTAACTGTAACTATATTGTTAATGTGATGACCCATATTTTCAATCCCTTTGAAGGACAAAAGCCGCCCATTTTTTTATAAATTCGAATATTGTGAAATAACGCTTTCCAAATGTAATTATAATTAATATAGTGGATTAAAATTAACCTGCATAAAATTTGTAATACAATTCAAGGTCATCACATTAACATTAGTTACACTTATACTTCATACTGATTTCGTTATTCATTATAATATTTTTAAGAACGTTAAAAACGAATTGCAATCACTTATTCATTAGTTTTTGTTTCTTTGATGGCATTTCTTCATCGTTAGATTCGACAAACCTTTCCAACTTTAGTTGATCTTCGAAATCTTCAAGACCATCACCTTTTTCGTCTCCAATGTTATTTCCAGTCTGCATTGGTTCTTCATCCACAATTTCATCTGAATTATTTACTTCCTTGTAGGTTTTTCCTTCCATATTGGAGCAATGCTCAGAGCCATGACAATTTGTATATACATTTGTAAATTTCAAACCATGTTTTCGGCAGCTACATTTAAAAAACACCCAGTTTCACAGCTGCAGCAAATAGTTTTTAGCAATACTTCCGGAATTAAGTCCTTTTCTGTAAATTTGGGCATAATGCCACGTTGATGTTGCTTTCATTTTGACATTTATAAATATATTTGATTAATTGTAATCCATTTTTTAGGCTACGTTACTTTAGTTTAAGCCCACATCCCTATAAAACACCTTAAAATGCGCTAAAGTTTTCACTCAGGTATATAATAGCAACGAACATTAATGTTCCTTGATAATAGTTATTTACGTAATTAGTGGGATATGGACATTATTAACGCACGCATGTGTAGTTTGCAAGACGAGGCCGTAGGCACATAAGTGCGATAATAATTCCTATCACACGTGTTACCTACGTACAAAATTTTATCTACAACTGTTTATTAGTATTATTAACAGTACTCATGTGATAAAATTTAAAAAAAAAATTCAATCCAACGTAATTTTAATAATTTCAACTGCAAACATAAGGTACTGTGTATCATATTTTGTGGCCATAGAAACAAAGACAAACAGCGCTGTGGAAATAAAATAAATTAGTGGTCATCAAATTGTCAAAGTTGAATGAACAAAAATCTATGAAAATGAGTTCAAGCGAAGACAATCTCCTTTCGGAAATTGAAAATGCAGCTTCCAGTGTTATTTTAAACATTTAATTCTGGTATTAATATTTTTCTAGATTCTTATTATCGCACTAGTGCGGCAATGAATTCAAAAACGCACTAGAGCGATAATATACGTCATTATGACACTGAAAACAGTGTCAAATCGTACCCGTTATATGACAGTTGTAAATAAATTATCCTAAAACAGCAATTAATAGGCATCTACAAATTATTTAAAAAAGATTCTACAACTTTTTCAAAATATTGTAGATATCTTATTAAATATATTAATTCTATTAACTTATTTCTTTGTTAATTATAGTAGTGTATTTCGTATTTGTAATTTTTTCGTCTATCAATGTAACATGAAATCTCACGTTTTTTGAGTAATTAAAGTGTAAATTTTGATAAATAGCTAAAAATTATACATAGTGATTAAAACAAAACTTCGAATTCGAGTTTTTCTCATTTTTTTGCATTTTCTGAGAACATCTACCATAGTAATGTATACTTTTTTCCATACTATCAGAAAGTAGAGATTTTAACAGACAAAAAGCCCACCGACTTTTTGAAAAAAGCTGGTATTTTGACGCAAGAATTTTCGATTTGAAAATCAGGGTGCTTTTTCAAAATTGGGTGGAAAAAAGGTATCTTTAATCAAATAAACTACAGTGTATTTGGGACATTATAAGGTGAGTTTTCACGAAATTTCGTGAAAAAGATATAAATAAAAAACCAAAAACTTGGTTACCTATTTGAATTTTTCACATAAATTTTGAGGTGTCTTCATCTTAAATGCGACACACTGTATAAAAATTGTGCATACAAAAGTTGTAGAGCTTTTTATTACTCACAACTTTGCCATTCCACTTTTTTTCGTAGGACTTGTAGTTTTGCCGGAAATCGAGATAAACTATTTTTTACCCTTAAAAACTCACCCCCTCCCACTTCCCCAACCTCGGATCCCCCGTAATTTATTTTTCCTCTCAATTTTATCATAACATCCTCCTTTTCTGATAGGTTCCATCCTACTATTATTTTTTCCCACTTTTTACCATTTTTGAAGGAAACGCGGCAATGGTCTATTAGCTCAGGTACATAAATATGTCGAGTTTTCTGCGATGTCGATGTTATTGGATCAGCTTACGTCATCGACCTTTTCCTGGATGACTACCGTTGTTGGTTTAAATTCTCCTTACCAACCAGAAATTGTCAACGAGAAACATAAACCAATTCGGCAAGTCATTCTAGTTGAGACAAATGTCTTTGAAAATTGTGAAAAATTATTGTGTGAACATTTTCACGGCTCAATTCTATTTATCAACTGAAATTTTCCATTCTCAGTGGTTAAAAAATGTAGGGGCTGACAACTTGCACCAAAGTCCCATTAAATCATATAAAACTTTTCAAGCGTTAGATAAATTTATGTCAAATAAATAGTCCAGAATGTAAGGCAATCTACGTAGACACTAATTTATATCTTCAACTTGTTTGAGGATATTTCATTTCATTTCAAACAATTTTACCTCACGTCACGTATGCTTGAATGAATTTAAAAATAAATCCTGGTCTAGAGTACACATCAATATTATCATTATGAAATTAGTCGTAAATTCTGTTTTAATTACGAAAATAATGACGATTAAAGGATAATTTGAATTTAAAAAAGGAGTCAGTCTCCGTAAAGTATGAATTAAAAACCCATGAGCATTATATTGAATATAATAATAATTGAGGAAACAATAACTTGTAATTTATAATTATTAAGAGAAACAAGAATCAGAGGTTGTTGAAAATGTTATATAATGTATGGTCTAATAGTATAAGTTCATAAAAAATTGTATTTTATTTGTGTTATCATCGAATTAACATAAAAAAACAATATGAAATTCTTTGTTGTATTAGCTTCATTTTTTGTTTATGTCCATGCCGTAAGTACACTTGAATGTTATTTATTCCTTGTTTCTTTCTGGATTTTCCTAAAATAACATATTATTAGTAATCCAAATAAAATAAGAATTTTTATGATATCGAAAAATAATTCGAAAATGGTTCCACTTAAATTTTTTTGTAAATTGTTAAGAAAGTTGTTGATTGTTCGATAATACAAGTTTGATTGTGTGGTAATTAGCCCAAAAGTAGTTATAAAAAGTAAATAAGTAATTGAATGAAATAAAACAATATTAAATCTTCATTATATCTGAACTAATAGTGCAGGGAATGAAGCATTTCACCTGGCAATTTTTTCGTCCAGCATGGATTGACTTGAAATTTTAACAGAAGGTAGGTGATAGCCAAAGGATCAAAATCTATATCGAACCGAAGGGCGCTAAGGCCTTGGGGTTGCCACCCCATCTCGGGGGTGAAAATTTTTTATTACATTTTAACCACAGGAATCGATTGAAAAAGTGATTCTAAGCAAAAAATATTCCATACATTTTTTTTTGTAAAATCAATATTCTCTAAGTTATTCGCGATTGAAAGTAACGCTTTTTAGAGGAAAAAATCGACGTTTTTGATGTTTTTCACGGATAACTCGAAAATTATACATTTTATCGAAAAAACTGTGGAAAGCAAAATTGTAGCTTTTAAGAAAACAAGCAAAAGCCTTTTTTTATCATTTTTCTAAAACCAATAGGAACCGAGATATGGCCCATCAATAATTAGCTTTTTTTCCCAAATGCAAAATGTGATAGATTCAAAGTCAAATACTTGAAAAATGATGCATTTTTCGTAGAAAACTCATAGAATCTTTTTCAAAGAGCATAATTAGACCTTTCTTTAGAAAAAAAAGGACTGTAGCATCAAAATTGAGTGAATTATGACAAAAATAATGTCAGTACTGAATTTCTTATACAAAAAAATCGGTGAAAAAAACCCCCTAACTACCCCCCTAATTAAAATTGATCTTCACCCTTGTGCAATTCTCTTTGTACATGTATGGTTAATATGTCCAAGAAGTTTGACCAATTTAAAATTCATAGTTTTCGAAAAATTATGGCTTAAAGTAAAAAGTTATTTTTCATAATTTTGTATTTTTTACCCTTTCTTTCAAAATAACTCCGAAAATATTAGAGGTACAAGCAAAGTTAGAAAACGAAATCGTAGCTTTTTTTATGACAAAAATTTTCCTGTAAGTAGATTTTTTGTACAGTTAATATTTGACGAGATATAGCCGTTTAAAACGTCTATTTACGCACGAGCACCACCTTTTTTTAGCCCTTTAAACTCACCCCATTTAAAAACGAAAGGGTCTAAAGAGATTTAACTTACAGATCCTTGTAGTTCTTGAAAAACCCTACAAAATCATTTTTGAATAAACTTTTTACCATTACAAATGAAGGAAATACGTTAAAAAAGCCAATCGATTTTTTTTTTTTTCGAAAAATTCCAATAGTATAGTATAGTACACTTGGAAGCATAATAATGTACAAAACCGGTTTATTCGGCAGTGGGGCGTTATATATACGAAATGTTTCGTGTTATTTTTTTGGCAACAATTTTTTTTTCACATATAACACTAATAACAGTTGATTTTTTAGGGTTGAAAAAGTATAAAATTGTATTTTGAAATGTAACAAATTTATCATTTTACTAATTCAAACCAATTTTCACCTATCTTAAGATTTATAATGCTATTTTTTAATTTTTGACATTTAGGGGTAGTTTTCACCCCTAAGAAACAATTAGGGTTCGTCGACATGACATGATATATAAAGCAGAGGGTGAGTTGAGCCTAATCCCAAATTTTTATGCAAATCAATCAGAGACGAAATCATTTTTTAAGGATTCGTGATTTTTTTTACATTAAGCTGTAACAGGGGCTGCTTTTTAAGGGTTGAAATATGATGAAATTGTATTCCAAAGCTCAAAACAATCATTATTCAACTTATCCAAACCAAATCTTACCCATTTTCAGGTTTAAAATGTTATTTTATGATTTTTGACAAACAAGGGTAGTTTTCACCCCTAAAAACCGTTTAGCGCACTTCGGTTCGATATAGATTTTGAACCTTCGGCTATCACCTATCTCCTGTTGAAATTTCAAGTCAATCCATGCTGGACGAAAAAATTGCGAGGTTTTACCTTTTTTGAGCTTCATTCCCTTGATCAATTCACAACAATCTTTCTTTCTAGGTAAATAGGTTTAATAAGAGAGAATGGTTGATATCTATTTGGTCGTTAAGAAGATTACCTGAATATTTGTTTTTATTTATCTCAAGAGCTCCTAAACGATTTAATTTAAAGGATTTAGGTTATAAATGTAATATTCCAAAACTTTAGTCTTAAGTGTGTTGGTTTGCTAATAAATGATTTGAAAGATTGAAATCTAATATTTTGTTATCATGGCTACGTTTTTTCTGAAATTCTAGTTTTAAAATTTCTTAAAGTTCTACCGATATAAATTTTGTCACAGCTATCATTACCACATTTCAATTTATAAACTCCTGATTTGTTTAATTTTGAAGATTTAGATTGAGATGTCAAGATAATTTTATCATACTATTATAACGCCTTACAGATTTGAAAATAAATTTTCAAAGAAAATACTGTTCACCAAGAATAAGCACCTACTTCTCGTGCTATATGCCCCGACAGACAATGAATTACAGTTCCAAGTTGAACGGGTTTGTCATTAGAAGGGACAATATCACTTGTCTACCGGCTTCGGCGTATTTGCACCTCACCAGTACAAGGTAGATATCATCCATCCAGAAGCTCTGAGAGCATAATTCTGGACTGGAAAACGCTAAAATCATATTAATACATTTACCCCAGTGAACGGAATGCTCAAAATGCGATCATCCCCACATCCCCACAACTAGCTACAAACCACAAGTAATATTGTTGAAAAAACATTCTTTGATTAGCAGTTAACAGTTTCCTGTAAGAATTGTCATATTTAAGTAAAGCGGTGCATCTCATAAAAAACTGAAAGAGAACTCTCTCACCCCCTTCTGAGGTCCACACTTCCACACCCTCTTTAACAAAATTTAATCTACTTCTAGTTATTGACATTATTTTCGAATTAATTAGCCCACAATTTACTTCCTTGACTAGATTATAGTTATAGTTATGGGGGAAGTAATATTACATAATATATCTGTCGTTCGTTGATTTTATCAAGTTTTGATCAAGACATTCACGCCTTAACTATTCAACCAATCATCATGAAATTTTGTACACACAAAATCAGGGATACAGGAAAGGATATAGGGTATCTTATACAGTGTGTAAAAGCCAAATGGAATAAATTCATTATTTCGGTTACTGTACATATTTATAAAAAGTCCCGAAACACGTCAAATTTAAATTATAACTTGAGATTCTTTAACGTGAAAATGCAACCCCTACCTTCAACCCCCTTAGAATGACAGGTACAACCCCCAATTTTTTAAATGGGAAGTATAGGCTTGTGATATATCATTTGAAAGGTCTCTTCATTCTCTATTCAAAAATGTTATTGTTTTCAAATTTAATGCAAAAATTAACATAAAAAAAATTAATATCATGTTGTTACCGAAATTCGCTACAATACAATCAAAAACTAAAATGTAATGCAAAACGTAATAAAATGTAGAACACGAAAAAGAACTATGAATGTTAATGAAGTAGATGTTCAAAATGTTCTCCGCGAACGTCTTGGCAACATCCTAATCTCAAATAAAACTGTCTTCTAACATTATTTAACATATCAGGCGTGATCGACCTAATCGCAAGCGTTATTCGTTCTTTTAAGTCATTTAAATCAGAAGGTTTATTTTTGTACACATGGCTCTTCACATATCCCCATAAAAAGAAATCTAATAATGTAAGATCAGGTGATCGCGCTGGCCATTCAATCGATCCTCGCCTCCCTATCCACCGATTGGGAAATATTGTATCGAGGTACTGCCGGACATTAAGTTGGTAATGTGGTGGTGCTCCATCCTGCTGAAACCATATCGTATTCGCTGGAACTTGAGGATTACCTGGATCAGGATATAAATTTGCCAACGTTGGAATGACATCATTTTGAAGTAGTGCCAAATAATTGTTGCCATTCAAGTTGCCCTCAATAAAAAAGGGACCAATTATATTGTTCCCTACAATCCCTGCCCAAACATTAACCTTTTGAGGGTATTGAGTGTGTTCTTGTCTCATCCAGTGAGGATTTTCCGTGGACCAGTAGCGGCAATTTTGCCGATTAGCATGACCGTTAAGTAAAAAAGTACACTCATCAGAAAACATAACGTCTTCTAATTAAATAATATTGTTATCCAACATGTCCATCATTTGCTCACAAAAAAAAGTTCTCCTATCAAAATCGTCTTCCATGAGCTCCTGAGTAGGTATCATCTTATACGGATGCAATTTATTTTCTTTTAATATGTTTGCTATCGATGTATGGCTAGCATTGAATGTAGTGGATGCCTGTCTACTCGATGTATGTGGGTTTTCCTGAAACTCAAGCAACACATCTAATTTGAGTTCATCACTCAGTGCATTAGCAGCTGCTTTTTTTATCTGCCTTACATGACCAAACTCGCGAAACTGCTTTTCTATTTTACTTATTGTTCCTTGGGATATAGGCGGTAAATTAGGAAATTTCTCATGAAATAGGCGAGTTACTTCCTGTTGTGTTCGGATGTTATCTCCGTAACCAATCATTTGTAAAACTGTTATTTTATGCATTTCCGTTAATCTAACCATTTTTCAGAATTGAATTGAACAAACTTTATACTTAAATTACAACAATGACAACTTAAATAAAACAATTTACTACTGCTTGTTAAAATAGCGTTGCCACGGAAATTCTTTAAAGTTTTTTAATGGTTACCATCTAAAAACCACATTGCTACGGTTTTTGTTCACTTTCTCATTATCAAGACCTAAACGGGAAATAAGTTTTAAGTAATATTGTAATAAGTTCCGAGTATATTTTAGCGAATTTCGGTAACAACATGATATTAATTTTTTTCATGTTAATTTTTGCATTAAATTCAAAAACAATAACATTTTTGAATAGAGAATGAAGAGACCTTTCAAATGATATATCACAAGCCTATACTTCCCATTTAAAAAATTGGGGGTTGTACCTGTCATTCTAAGGGGGTTGAAGGTAGGGGTTGCATTTTCACGTTAAAGAATGTCAAGTTATAATTTAAATTTGACGTGTTTCGGGATTTTTTATAAATATGTACAGTAAACGAAATAATGAATTTATTCCATTTGGCTTTTACACACTGTATACAGGCCCATATTTTAAAATTGCAATTGTTCTAGATCAAAGTTAAATATTTTCAAATGGGACACGGTGTATTTTACTTCAAATTTGAATTCTGCTTGACATCTCAATTGCAATTATATAGTGTTGTTGTAGGATATGAAATGTATTCAAAATGAAAATCGTAATGAGTTTAACACCCCTTATACTGTAAACTAACTTTAAAATTGATATATTATTGCCATACGTCTGTGATGGTCTTCTATTATTATAATTCATCAGAACTGCTTCCATATCTAAGAAACCCTATAAGTATAGGCTGAGCTCAAACGCGAATACATCGGTTTAAATTTTTCTAATGGATCACCCATTTTATATTGGTAAATGAAGGACGCACCGGAATTCGGTCCTGCTACCTGCGGAAGGGACTACCTGTAACGGATTAAATTCGAAGTGTGGTCCCACCAGCGAAAATGCGATTTCGGAATTGGGTCTCATGTACCTACTATTTGTTTAATTTGACTTTTATTTTCTTTCACATTTTTTTGGGCTTAGGACCAACAGTACACACTTATTGTTGTTGTACTGGCATGTTTAAAAATTTACGCTAAATGCGTATCGTCAAAAATAAAAACAGTACGTGAAATAGTAATTAAATGGCATATTTACAAATATACGCTAAACGCGTATCGTCGTATATTATGTACATATATATATTTAAAAATCTTAACACAAAATGGGGCCGAATTTTTTCGAAACATGTCGAATGAACGTATAACGGTCAATTATACCATTTTGAAATAAAAAATTTTGTTCAGAAAGAAAGGCCTCTTTTTCTTGCGAAATTTTGGTTTTTGACGCAGTGCTACGCATTTTTATACTTTGGCAAGTTTATCTGAAACCGTGAAAGGAATGCAGTCGAAAACATTCGACATTGCCACATTTAACTATGAAAAAACTGAAGTGCTTACTATGTAGTGATAATAATTAGAAAAGGGGCTTTTTATTATCAACAATATTAAAAATATGATTAAACGGTAATTTTATAATGTACTTGTTTCATTGGATTTATTCTATTAACATTATTTTTTCAATTTATGAATATTCAAAGATGAACACTTTTCCAAATATGTTATGGGCTTTTTGAAGCTCTGGCAGCGTTGTACGAAAACCATAATGACCACACCCTCGAATTACATAATTGGTGATTTGTATCGACCAGCTGACTTCTTATTGGCAAGCGCGTGCGTGAGATCTTCTCTCTCACTTCGTCAGTTGACTGATATTGATTTATCCAGTGGCGTTATACCTTTGTATTTTCAGTTTTACTTGGTAAAATAGGTACCGTACGCCATTTGTACGTTTGACAGATAGGCGCCATGTTTTTCCTCGCCTCTTACCGATCCGTATAGCTTCAGATAAACTTGCCAAACTTATACGTAAATTTCACATTGAACATCTGTAAGTGCTTTTATAAATACGTGGATGTTGGGATGGGGAGCATTAAACATTGCATTAAATTTTGCGTGGAATGATTCGCAGTTATTGGTGGTTCGCGTTACAGATGACGAAAATTCAGCCCAAACGTGCGGAGGAAATAAAGAATCAGACTTAATATAAGTATTCAGGACAAAGTCACAAAATTTCTCAACATTAATATTATTTGGTTGAATTGACATTAAATCATCGGTAAAGCAATCATCTACGTCAGTTGGATTTAAAAACGGTAAACCAAAAAATTTTTTTAAAAAATTACCAACTTCAGAGTGATTATCTCTATATTCTCCACTTAGTCCTAACTCTTGAATTTTTTTCCACCAGCTTTGCGCCAAATGAAATCGACAACCCACCATTTTAGTGGTGAGTAAAGTTGTCTTAACCGCAGAGTGTATAGCCATTTCAAATTCTGCGCGAATGGTTGAAGGAGAAAAATTTAAGTGGAATTCACTGCTCTTACTAATTAAATGTCGAAATGCATGTTCGTACGTGATTTGTGATTTATCGGGTAAAAGAAAAAAAGCTAGTGGAATATACACATTTTCGTGTAAGCCATGAAAACAAAAGACTTGAGTAAATGGCTTTGGGCAACTATAAAACGTACCATCAACGAAAACCATTTCAACAAAACATAAAAACTTCAAATTAGAAACCGTTGAGAAGCAAACTATTTTATTTTCTTGGTCATTAATTAATAGAAAATTTTCAGTTGCGTTAGTCTTTCTGTCGATGCTATTAAGTGTATTGTGAATACCATCAAATGTTTTTGTCACTTTTGGAAAAGTTTACAACCTATTGTGGCTAATGTTTTTTCTTACTAACAGTAGGTAAGTCCCTACTTGTTACTGGAATGTCCCCTTTCTGTAATTCTGTATGAATTAGCTTAGACTTGGTCGACTTGAAATGTCGTCTATCGCCTTTCTTTTCAAGTTATTATTCATTTTTAGAACTTTAGTTCTTTACACCAGGTTATGTTTGAGCGACCAGGGGTCGCGACACAAAAGATCTGACCGTTACGCGTTACGTTACGCTACGTTATGTTACGTCGCTTCGTTATGTGCCTTGCTTGCGTGCTTGTGCCTCCTTAGTATCTCTCTCGTTTACGAAGCAGCGATTCATAATAATAAATATGCTCCTGCCGGGACTCGAACCCGGGCCGCCCGCGTGCAATGCGAGCATTCTAACCACTGAACCACCGATGCTATATTGAAATTCTGGTAAACTGGTATTCGCAGTGCTAGTGATCTACTTGAATTTGTTCGGATAAATTTTTACTATTATTTCCATAATTTTTTTTGCGCGATTAAGGGGTCTAGCACATTTACTTTTCGAAATACAGGGTGTTGAAATTTTGAAAATTTGAATGTTTTAATTCGATAACTTTAAAATTGATGGATAAATTGATTTGACATTTGGTAGGTAGATTTTAAATGTAAAAGGGCATATTTTGAAAGAAATTGTAGTTTGTGCAACTAGTGTGGATATGATGGTCATATCGCCGTAGGCGGAGTGCTCAATCGTTCAAGTGCGATATGGACAATCCACACGAGTCGAGCAGCATATTTTTTCTACGACCCACTTAGGAAAAAATCTAAAAAATAAAAATTTCTATAAACTGTAATATAACTTCAAATTAAAAATTTAACAATTCAATTTTATGTTTCCACAAATTTTGTGGTAAACGTACAGTTCTTGAATGTCCAATTTGTATAATGCTACGGTTTCCTTTTTTAAATATACGATGCTGTTATAAGTAGATGTTGCCAGTCGGACTCCCTCATGAAGGGTACCGTAGGTACCATTATCTATAATAATGAATATTCTGCTAAATATTTCAAACGTCTACCTGTTGTCGTTATTAATATCAAGCAGAATGATTATTTAAAAATAAAATTAACAATAAAAAAAATTCCTTGCGGGGAATCGAACCCGGGTCTACCGCGTGAGAGTCTGGTGTGCTTACTACTCAACCACCAAAGAATTCGCAAATTGTTTATCTATAACGTCAGATGTATTACATAACTTTTGCTTAAAAGGAACTAAAGTTCCTACCGTGTGTCCCGCGACACGTTCTACCTTTTTTGTCTCTCTAACTGATTTGGTAAGTCTACTTCATGTGTGATTAATTACAGAACCTACGATAATATCAGATTCATTTAATTTGATATAGCTTTTACATTTTGTTTTGTTAATGCAAATGTATCGCTTGACATTATGAGATAATGATTTTTGAAAACAAAATTTAAACCCATCTATTATTAATACACGCTTACCCTTTTCACTCGTCATAGAGGTGAAATTAATATTTTCCATGTCAAACAAACAAACAAAATCACAATAACTTGGCAGTATTAAATATTTATAAGTTACCTTCAATTTTCTTCGCAATGTTGCGTCGAAAACGCTTGTCATTAGATGCAAAGCAAATTGTGAAAAATGTGTAGGATTCATTAAACAAAAAGAAAAGAAACCTGCCTATTTAGTAAAAATGACAAATAAAACAAGTGGTAATGGAATCGCAAAGATTAAGCAATTTTATTCAGAACATTAAAAAGTACAGATCCGAAAACAGATCTTTAATCTACCTGGACGAAACATCGTTTGATACACACGATACAATATCCAAGGATGGATTGATTCCAGTAAAAACTGTAAGACTAAGGCACCTTCAAACAAAGGAAAGCGCCTAACTATTATTCACGCTGGATAAGAAACGAATTTGTTCCAAATTGTCTGCTGCTGTCTGTAAAGAATATTAAGGATTCAAATTGGGATTATGCAGAACGTTTTGAAAACCGGTTTCAAAATCATCTTATGAAAAATATTCCTGACCACAGTGTCATCAAGCTGAAAGACTGAAATTCATGAATATTTGTTACAAAATGATATTTATTTTGAACCTGATTACAAGAAGAAGCAGCTTTTGGACGTGTTAAAATCATATGCTATTAAAAAAACAACAGTTTAGCTGAGGAAGAGGGACGTACTGGGCTACGTCCTCCTCCAAACCATTGTATATTCAACCCCATAGAGCATTTGTGGCATAAAGTAAAATCAAAGTTGAGAGCAGAAAATGTTACTCCTACTTTGGGTACCAGTGTTATAGACTTAATTAAAAATGTTAATAGATAATACATTCATTCAAAGCTGGAAAAATTCTGTACTGCATCTTACAGTATCAAACCGTTTCAGTTAGTGAACCTATGTGCAGACAATGTGAACTCTATGATGACACACTTACTCTATGCACCTAACCACGGCTCTGTAGCAAAATAGTGTCAGTCAAAATAGCGCTGCCTAAAAATAACGCAAAACAAAAACAGCGAGGGACAAAATAGCATCGGTTCAAATAGCACTGCGACTAAATAACGCCGGCTAAATATCCTTGGAAAATTAACTATTACAATAGGGGAAACTAGTGTAAATGTAATTATAATATGTATAATGAAAGTGTAATGATAATGAGCACTTTATAAGTCCGCCTTCAATGATATTCTAGTTGTCTACACTTTGATCTGTGTCAGTTGGTCGGGAAGCGATATGTGTTGAATTATGATGAAAAATATTGATTCTCGTTCTTATTTGGTTTCCGTTTCTTATTTTATGATATTGTTATAGACAGTTACACTTTGATCTCGGCCTGCTGGCCGGGAAGCGATTTTGAATTGAATTATGAAAACTATTGTTATGACTATTATTTTTGAAAATTATGTTATTTCCAATTATGCTAATCCGACACTATAGTCCAATTTTTATCAATGAGATAGTGTTAAAATAATTAATTATAATTATTTTTGTGCGGCGCTATTTTGTCGAGCGCTATTTCGACTGACGCTATTCTGCTACAGAGCACTCACTCACATATTTTTCTTCTGCCAGAACTTGAAAGGACTCAGTCGGAAGCACTTTGGAGAGGAAATGATACAATCATTACAACTACTGAAAATCCCTCCAGTCAAACTGCTGGCCTATATAGAAGACACGAAGATTCTGGAATGAAAGTGGATAACATGGGAAGTGGTACAATGACTCAGTTCTAGTGCCTGATCTGTTGACCACAGACCAAGCGAATGAAGTGGACAGAACTTTTTAAATACACTGTATAATCGATTACAACCATATATCATTGCAATTGTGATGCCAAGCAATATTTAAATTTGAAATGAAATACACGGTGTCCCATTCTGTAACACGCTTAACAATTGCACCTGATTTTAAAATATGGACCATTGGGCTGGCTATAGTCGGTTCAAATTTTATTTAAATTCCATTGAGGATTTACAAGGCATTGGACTTTATCTCACTAATGAGTATCCCGTTATAGAGATCAACAGATCAACAAATTGAAAATATAACCCAGATTCAGTTAATTTTTACTTATAGGGTGGTGATATATTTTGTGGTATATTCAAACCGCTATTCTCTTTTTTGTTTTAGATTGATCCTAAAGTAATTCAGCACTTTACGGAACAAATTACCAAGTTTGGAGAAACATGTATGGAAGAAACTAAGGCTACAAGCGGTAAGGAAAAATATAAAGGTGCACTTATAGTTTCCATAACTTGAGCTGTAAACATTATGCAGTAATAGTTAGAATGTGAGAGTTAAGCGGTAACGACAAATTAATTCAAGTACACCTAATTTTGTTACAGTTGCGACCGATTTGGTATTATTTTTACTTGTTATTTGTTTTTGTTTTATTCAAATATTCCTTGCCAAGGTTTACAGTAATTGGGATCGATTATTCATTTAAAGATGGATTTCCGAAAATTTGAGATAGGTAAATTCTATGACAAGTACGAACGATACCGGCCGAATAATTAATAGGCTGTAAAAAAAATTTTGCGGTAACAGCGCTGTAAATCTTCAAGGTCGAGAGATGTTACGAAAAAGCTATTCTGTACGCTTTTGATGTAACTTCCATCGATGTATAATTTTTGCTGTTAAAATAACGCCGACCAAAATATTCGACGTTAGGAGTGTTTTGACACTGTTTGTTATAAGTTGAATTATAAATTTTCATGAAATGAGTCAAAATGAACATCAATATAATCCCATTTTTGGGACGGTTGTATTACCAATATTGAAACAAAAAATTAGCCAAATTTTAAGGTATAAATTGAAATAATTTTTTAGGAATTATATGCGTATAGAAAGAAAAATATTACGTGACTCACAAAATCCGTTTGATAAACCGGAAGGCCTTTTCATTGCCTATTGCAGGACAAATGAAGAAATTAATTATATACTTAGAGCCACATGCAAAAAATCCAGGAAATGCAAACGCCATCCATTTTTTAAATAAAAATGATAAATATAGTATACTTAACGATAACCTAAAAATTCTTCCTCCTTCTGGTTCCTTGACCTCTTGCTTTACATCATCGGACCAATAACTTGAAAACTAGGCAAATTCTACTGCACAAAATAATATGAGTGAAGTTAGCTGCGATGTAATATTGCGCTGTCAATAATTTTTTATCGGGTTGTTCAGAATACGATTTTCAACCGCGCTGTTGAATTTGATTTAACATTGCGATTTTAACTACATCGATGTTAAATTTACAGCTGTTACGGATAGATATTCAGAATAAGCCCATAAACGGTAAATGTAATAAATTAAATTGAACCATTCATTCACGACTTACGTTATAAGCTTTCTGCTTACGGATAAGGGGTCTATTTTGTAAGTATGTACGATGCCGTTGATGAACGAATATCGTTTACGAACGATAAATGTTATTCTGTATCTAAAATGCTAATGAATCTCTCGTTAGAAATCGCCGTTCATGAACGACAGCCAGAAACGTCACTTTGGGTATAAAAATTTGTCTATTTTTGAGAAAAGATTAATTATTTCGGTGAAAATTATGGAAATTGTTGGAGAGGAAATGGATCGATGGTATGGTGTATAGTTATTTAATATTCAATAAGAAGTATTTAATTTTTCTTACATTTTGATGGAATATTTACATGTGAAAAATTCGTAACCTCAGCTCATTGACATATAAACGGCAATGCCTCAGCTAAGCTTTTCCTTTATCTAACCATAACAAAGAGCCATAACCTCAAATTACATTTGAAAATTGAACAACGTTGTCACATTGCAAATTATTTCAAAGTTGGTGAAAATATTGACATAAAAAACGTTGGAAAAACTATCACAGTCCTTTATTATTCACATTAATAGGTTTGTGCAGTATATTAAATAACATAGTAGTGTTGATTTTGAAAACATTAACGAATATGTATTTATATAGAATGGATATTAGCTACGATGCTCATCACTTAATTATGATGTAATTCAAAAATCTGACAACGCTGTGATATTTTGCTCTACTACCCATTTGAAACCGTCCAACTTTCGTTAACATCGGAGAGTTGTCAACGAAAAAGATACGGAAGGTTTGTTCCAACTAAGCAAAACGATTCGTACATGAACGTCACGATCATGCGCATAACAAAATTTCTGTTCCAACAAGTTCCGACAATTCCATGCACGGACTGATAAAAATGCGTTCCAACAAAAACTGGACACGTTCATGAACGTGTCGGCGAACTATCACTTTCATCAGAGATCTGGATGTAAAACCGTTTGTCCAAACTGTCAAATGATGTTTTAGGGCGAGTTGTATCAAACAGTATCAAACACCTAAACTCGGTTTAATGATGACTGATGTGTAGACTGATGTAATTGTTGATAATAAATACATCAATCAGCCACAGTCTAAACATCAGTTATCAATAAACCGAGTTAAAGTGTTTGATACAACTCGCCCTAAAGGTTAAGTAATGGTAAATAAGCTTAAATCATACATCAATAAAACTTATAGGGTTATAATAAAGTTCCTGAAAGTGGTAACAGTTTAAAAAAGAATCGTAGAATCGTTCCAACAATGCATAGGGTATGATGTTCATGGATTAATTCACCTACAGGTTCTCGAACGTTTGATTCGTACATAAATAAGTTCACGAGCGCTCACGTACTAATCAGAAGGTGGTTGGAACAAACCTAGAATAACGTTTCAAAATGTTTCGTTCACACTTCCAATCGTTTGTGAACGAAACCTTTGCTGAACGAAATATTACAGAATAGACGACTCACTGTGATCGTACTATAGACCATTCCAAAACACCTGACTTTGATAGGCTGGCCATTCCATTAGTGTTTTGGCATGTGGTTTAAGTCAGTTAATTGTCAGACTTTGTAGAACAATGTCAATGATATAGGTATCTATTTAAATAACAAAAGCTGCGTTCGTTATTTGCGTCCGATTAATCTTTTTAGGGCCGGTTTCATAATTCGATAGTTAAAGTGCCTTTAGTAAAAGTAGACTTTATCTTAAAGTATCCTTTAAGACGACTTTAAAATAATTGCGTTTCATAATGAAAGTAGCACCTTCTTTTAATAAAAGTAGCATTTAGCTAAGTTGGCAGCCCTGAAATTTGTTTTTCGATACCTTAGACACTATTTAATTTAGTTATCTAACCTAAAATTATTGCTTTGGCGGTTTGTTGTTGTTGACAATATTGTTATATTGAATATTTACTGAATAATGGAGGCAAATATAAAACGTACAACAAACTTTACAAAGGAAGAGGAATTGTCTCTCCTACAAAGCATAGAAAAACACAAACATGTAATAGAATGTAAAACGACGAATAAAATCAGCAGTGTTGAAACCGAATTAGAGGTTCAATGTTTTGTAACAAGTTACGAACAGTAGGTTTTGATAACCGTAAACGATTTAAAAAGTCAGCATTTTTTATTCTTCTTAAATAAATCTCTTCGTCATCGAGTGATGAACTAGAGCTGGAAGAACTATTGTTCAGATCCTCTGGTTTTTAGGATCCAAACACTAAAGTTTCACGAACTTGTCGTGATTTACACGAAACTCTCGATTGAGAGAATGTGTGTCTAAAATGAAATAAAGATTGGAGAATCTTCAAAACATATATTTAGGTACCAGAATCAAAAACTAAGACTCTGGCAAAATAATAGGGACAATACAAAAAACTTATTTTTTTGACACTGACTTACAGGAGAATGATATCCTGATTTTGTACAAAATATAACACGCTAAAACTTAACAGGTTTTATCTATATCTAAACTAAACTACTCAACATTTTTTAAACATATTACATGAAATGTCAAATGATCAATCTAAAAGTGGTTGCAAGTTCGGTTGCTTTTTAACATCTTGAGAAAATGTTTTTAATTTAGTTTAAAGAGATTTGAACAACTATCAAGCATGTTAATCATTTTTTCGTGAAGTACTCAGCCTCGTTGTCAAAAAATATGGAGAAAACTAGGTTATGTCTGCTTTAAAGCCACTTTATCTTCTGTAAAGTTTAGAAATTCGCACTTTAAGTTAAAGGAAACTTTAGGCACTACTTTATCTTAAAGTACGATTATGGGACCACTTTTTCAACTTTAAGCCAACTTTAATATTTAAAGGCACTTTAAGTTGATTATGAAACTGGGCCTTAGTCTGAATCGTTCCTTTATTACATCTAGAGGTAGGGGAGGTAAATCTGAACAGTTCGGTAATTCCGCTCAGATGAGTCCGATGTTCTGTTTGCTCGGAATATTTTGACCGACGAGAAAGATTAATCTGTTTATCTGTCATGTTATTAGGTTATGTTGTAGTCACTCCTGTCATTAGATTAATCTCGTACTGTTTGTTGACTATGTATAGCGACCAAAATTGCATCAGGGCTAAACATATTCGTAAATAATGAAAAATAAAATCTTAAACGACAAAATCAATCAAAAAATCGTAGTCGCTAAAATGAAAGTCAGGCAAAAAGGAGGTTAGAAGTTCGTTTATATGTATGATTCATGGAGACTAGATATATGTCTAGTCTCCATGGTATGATTGTTTGGGCCGTTTGTAAATAGCAATTTGCTCAGATTAATCTGTGATCACATGACCAAAAATCCGTCGCCTCTACGATGCAAATAACGAACGCAGCTAATAGCAATTTGCTCAGATTAATCTTTGATCACATGACCAAAAATCCGTCGCCTCTGCGATGCAGTAAACTGTCTCTGCATGCACAAAACAGTCTAACCTATAGAAGTGAAAGTTTATAGGATGACCTTGAATACAAATATGAGGTTTCAAACCCATCCACCTGAAGCGCTAGTTGCAGTAGAGTTGTCGAAACAGGCCTGGCAGCTAAGGCCTTTAGCACGAAAAGAAAAGAAGATTTTAAAATTCATCAAAGCTGTCATAGTTGTTGTCACCATTGTCTTTTATAGATTGTTATTTTTTGCCAGATGCTGCTGTTATTTGTGCTTTAATTATGTACTGTAAGTCTTATCAAGTGTGATAATTCATAATATTTATAATGGTTGGTGTGAAGTGTTGCATTCCTGGGTGTACAGATATTACATCAAAACGACATAGGTTTCCCAAACATGACCCTTTGTTGTTGAATGAATGGGTTGCCTTTATTCGCAATCAAAAACTAAAGGAATTAAGCGCTGAACATGGCCATGGTATGATTGAGCACGGCTGGTGTAAACCCCGAAGTAGGAGTGAGCCAATTGAGGTTAAGCCTATGGCAGGAAGCGCTTACTGCGCTACCTCTGCTGCAGGCAACCAATGATGCAATTGAACCCAGGTTTTTGTTTAACAAACCCTACAAAATACAAATAAAACAGCTCACAGAGCCAGATGCTGCAAATACAATACGCATATATACAGATGGTTCAAAAATGAAAGAAGGCTCAGGATGTGGAGTTTACTCGAGAGCACTAAGCCTAAAGATTATGTGGAGAATGGGAAACAATACTAGCGTGGTTCAAACAGAACTGACTGGTATCTCAATTGCCACAAAAGAACTAACCAGAAAAGGAATTTCTGGCAAAAACATAACAATCTGCACTGATAGTAGACAAGCCCTATTAGCCTTGAACAGACAACGTGTTATATCGAGGCTAGTACTAAAGTGCCACCAAGATTTAGCTGACGCCTCGGCAGATAACAATATTATCCTGAGGTGGGTTAAAGGGCACGACAGGAGTAAAGGAAATCGCATTGCTGATTCTTTAGCCAGGAAAGCCGCTGGACTAAAAATTCTAGGACCCAATGACACCTACGGCCTAACGACTTCGACAATTGCGGAACTAGCCAAACGTTACACCCATGCTCAATCTCATAAGAGATGGGATATAATCAAAGGATGCAGTCTTGCCAGGATCACCCTGGGCGACCCTGGGAAGCTGGCGCCGAAGAAATATTTGGCGATGACCAGGAAAAACCTACGTTTAACAATAGGATTTCTGACTGGTCACTGTCAACTGAGGAAACACCTCCATACTATGGGGCTAGTGGACACACCTCTATGCAGGATGTGTGAACAGGAAGATGAAACTGTCAGGCATGTCTTATGCGAGTGTCCGGAGTTATCGTCAATATGGGAGTGGGTGCTCGGTGAATCTTGGCCTACACCTGCCGATATAAAGGAGATGTCTCCGACTGACCTGTACACTTTCCTTATAAGGACAGGATGGACAATGACCTAGGAGGACAACTCCTCGGGAGGATGTACAATGGGTCAGTTGTGGCCTAAGTGCTGTGAGCCTACACTCACCCTCCCTACTCTACAGATACAGAAGCGCTGGACAGATTAATAGATCCTACAAAGTTTGCAACAGATATTTTGAACCACAATATATTGTTATTGGGACCAAAAGGGGCCTCACTCGCAAAGCTGTTCCTACAATCCTTTCAGGATTGATCACAAAGTGATGGGAAATACGTAATATTATCACTCATAGGCATTACTTAGCGCGTGGTAAAATGTAAATTGCATTTAGGAAATCCTAAATTCGTTTTAGGTATTACCTGAATTTAGGAAATGGTTAGTGAAATCGGGCATTAGTCATTCAAAAAACAAACTTCCATTAAAAAAAAGCATTATGAAATAGTTCTGAACCCATCCACTGCGATCGCTGAAATTCTTCTTCCCTTAGTCTGTTTTTCGGCCTCAGCTGCCTTGCCTATTTCGACAACTCAATTGCAACTAGCGCTTCAGGTGGATGGGTTTGACACCTCATTTTTTCATTCTAGGTAATCCTATTGGACTTTCACTTCTATAGGTTAGACTGTTTTGTGTCTGCATGGAATTTAATAATTAAAATGTCAGGCGATGAAAAGAAGCAAATCAACAGGGGGGATTTTTTTTGTGATTCCAGCGAAAGTCAAGAGCAACAGATACAGATGCTCGGAGAGATCAACTAAATAGTCAGCCCGCTGGTTTGAAACAGCCGGAAATGAGAAAAAAAAGATTTGGCAATTTCACACTCAACAACACTTCAAGACTTTCATAAACATATCGCTCATTCGAAACACAACTCAAAAAGTATTGTTTTTCCGCAAACGTCAAAAAAGTAGACATTATTCACAAAACAGTCTAACCTATAGAAGTGAAAGTCCAATAGGATTACCTAGAATGAAAAAATGAGGTGTCAAACCCATCCACCTGAAGCGCTAGTTGCAATTGAGTTGTCGAAATAGGCAAGGCAGCTGAGGCCGAAAAACAGACCAAGGGAAGAAGAATTTCAGCGATCGCAGTGGATGGGTTCAGAACTATTTCATAACGCTTTTTTTAATGGAAGTTTCTTTTTGAATGACTAATGCCCGATTTCACTAACCATTTCCTGAAGTCAGGTAATACCTAAAACGAATTTAGGAATTTCTAAATGCAATTTACATTTTACCACGCGCTAAGTAATGCCTAAGAGTGATAATATTACGTATTTCCTATCACTTTTTGATCAATACTGAAGGGATTGTAGGGACAGCTTTGCGAGAGAGGCCCCTTTTTGTCCCAATAACAGTATTGTGGTCTAAAATATCTGTTGCAAACTTTGTAGAATTTATAAATCTGTTCAGCGCTTAATTCCTTCAGTTTTGGATTGCGAATAAAGGCAACCCATTCATTCAACAACAAAGGGTCATGTTTGGGAAACCTATGTCGTTTTGATGCAATGTCTGTACACCCAGGAACGCAACACTTCACACCAACCATTATAAATATTATGAATTATCACTTGCAGTACCTAATTAAAACACAAATAGCAGCAGCAAATGGCAAAAGGAAACAATCTATAAAAGACAATGGTGACAACTATATGACAGCTTTGATGAATTTTAAAATATTTTCTTCTTTTCGTGCTAAAGGCCTTAGCTGCCAGGCCTGTTTCGACAACTCAATTGCAACTAGCGCTTCAGGTGGATGGGTTTGAAACCTCATTTTTGTATTCAAGGTCATCCTATAAAGTTTCACTTCTATAGGTTAGACTGTTTTGTGGACATTATTAACGTCAATTCATGATGTTGAAGTATGATTTCACAGACGCCACTTTTTTGTACGGCCGTGAGAGGACAAAAAAGTAGAATTTTTAACAGGGAAAATAATTGTTAGTTGAACTTTTAAACTTTATTAACGATAATAATTATTAATAGTAAAATTACAGTTATTTAAGGTTGCACCGCACATATTTAATGCACTACCTGATTTATTCACTTCCAATTCAAGCGAATTTTGTGCATAGTTGAAAGAGTTCATCGACAAAATTTCCCGTGACTCCTTACTTGTTGTTGCTTCTGTTACATCAACGTCGACATAATTTCGCTCATGAGAAGCTGCATTCAGGTACAGTGAAGAAGTATTCGACATCAAGATTTTTTCTGCAGTTTGTTTTTTATTAGACAAAGAGTCTTCAATGTATCCTTCAGCGACAGTGCTCGCCCTCCAACCTCCATGCCGTTTCAAACAAGTAATATCAGCTCCTCCATCCACAAGCAAAGTAGCTGAAGTTCTTCTTAACGCATTGCCGGTGTAATCTTTTGAATTCGGTAGTTTTAAATAAGTTGCTACTGTTTTGGGTACGTTACTAATTGTATGAATTCCCATGACCATGCGATAACATTTTCCCTTTTGAAATTTCAAAAAAAAGCCTCGGCTTTCCATAGCTTGTGGACGTAAAGAAGTATATTTTCTGTAAAGATTTATATATTTTTCTCCAATAATTGTGAACGATCGTGGCTTTTTAGATTTACTATCAGGAATCTTTATATGAATAACAGATCCTAAATCTTTTATATTGTCTATTGTAATGTTCACCATTTCATCGCATCTACATGCTCCAGATACGCCCATTATTAGAACAACCTAAAAGTAGTATGTATTTAAAAACTTGATTGTATTTATGCAGGTTAGAATATTATAACTAACCTTAATTCCTAGATTATTATTTAAAAAATCTTCAAACTGGTCTTTTGTGAATACCTTTGACTTTTTGGGATTATACCCTTCATTCTGCTTCTTCAGATAAGCACGTAGTTTCATATATTTGCTAACATCTAATCCATGTTTAATATTCAGTAATGATTTTATCATGGAATACTGAGACCACATTGTTGAACTCTTCATTTTTAATTTAGTTGTCATTTCAAAAAAATAAGCTAGTAGCACATTTTCCGAATAGTTTGAAATGTTTTTATCATTGCACCATGTGAGAAATCTTTCGTAAGCATGATCACAAAACAGACTAACCTATAGAAGTGAAAGCTTATAGGATGACCTTGAATACAAAAATGAGGTTTCAAACCCATCCACCTGAAGCGCTAGTTGCAATTGAGTTGTCGAAACAGGCCTGGCAGCTGAGGCCTTTAGCACGAAAAGAAGAAAAGATTTTAGAATTCATAATAGCTGTCATATAGTTGTTGTTACTGTTGTCTTTTATAGATTGCAATATATTGTTTCCTTTTGCCATTTGCTGCTGTTATTTGTGTTTCAATTAGGTACTGTAAGTGTTATCAAGTGTAAGTGTTATTATAATGTTATAATAACTTTATAATGGTTGGAGTGAAGTGTTGCGTTCTTGGGTAAACAGACATTACATCAAAACGATATAGGTTTCCCAAACATGACCCTTTGTTGTTGAATGAATGGGTTGCTTTTATTCGCAATCCAAAACTGAAATAATTAAGCGCCGAACAGATTTATAAATCCTAAAAAGTTTGCAACAGATATTTTGAACCACGATATATTATTATTGGGACAAAAATGGACCTCACTCGCAAAGCTGTTCCTACAATCCTTTCAGGATTGATCAAAAAGTAATGGGAAATACGTAATATTATCACTCTTAGGTATTACTTAGCGCGTGGTTGAATGTAAATTGCATTTAGGAATTCCTAAATTCGCTTTAGGTATTACCTGACTTTAGGAAATGGTTAGTGAAATCGGACATTAGTAATTCAAATAAACAAACTTCCTCTGTAAGTTCCTTGTGGCATTACTTATTCTTTTTTTTTCTCATTTTTTGGGAATCAAACCACAATAATGTCGAAATAAAAAACATTTATGTGGTTTGATTTCCAAAAAATAAGAAAAAAAACAAATTTCCATTAAAAAAAAGCGCTATGAAATAGTTCTGAACCCATCCACTACGATCGCTGAAATTCTTCTTCCCTTAGTCTGTTTTTCGGCCTCGGCTGCCTTCCCTATTTCGACAACTCAATTGCAACTAGCGCTTCAGGTGGATGGGTTTGACACCTCATTTTTTCATTCTAGTTAATTCTATTGGACTTTCACTTCTATAGGTTAGACTGTTTTGTGAGCATGATTATAAACTCTACTTGACTTAGTTGGAATTAAATCATTCGTAGCTGCCTTAGCATTGTCAACAACGTCGGGCGGTGTACAGTTGGGTTCTGAATCCGACATAATATAATCTAAAAGAAAATTTCAGTACACTTTACTACAACAAACGAAATTTTGATGCTCAAGTACTTACCAAAAATGCACAGTCCAATTGTTGCTTTAAATCACTTACAATATTTCTGACATTATAAAATATTATTGAACTGTCAAATTTGTTTTTGACTTGGCAATCACAAAACTAGTAACCACGGAAATGTAGTGCGCAGTTTTATAATAATTATTATTCTCTGAATTTATCAACTTCGTTGCAATCGTTTTGAATTTTTATTTAAATATTAATTAGTTCTATAGTCTGGATGCCGTTTGCGGAAAAAATAGCATGTTTCATTCGGAGCAAAAGCACTTTTTGTGGCTCGTCTGAAATTGTCGGCGTCACTAACATTCGGCCATCAAACATTCAGACTCGCCACAAAAAGTTATACTTTTACTCCTAATAAAACAATATACTATTTTCAGGAAATACATTTTAAAATCTTTATTCGCCTTTTATTACCTAAAATGTCAATAAACAGCCTTTTCGCCCAAATTATAAAATAATTAGAAAGTAAACGGGTTCTCTCAATGTTTCAAGCTAATTATTAAATCAAATTTAGATTTTCGAGGTTCTTTTTTAGTCCATACACCCACTTGAGTCACTATTACTCATGAAAAATTGTTGAAAAATAATGATCTATGGTGTTATAACTCAAACTGTGTCACTGTTTTCTCTGAATAATTATTTGATTAATACTTACCGACAAGATACAACTTTTTACATTGCAAAATAATATTGACACGCATGCTACCTACTTGTCATTATTTTTGGATGTGTTGTTGTTCAACAATATTCTTTAGTATATTTTAAACCTTAGTAATTGACTGAATAGCAGTTGTGTCACTATTGTTTCGAATGAGCGCTATATTGAATTTCCTACTTAGCTTATAGGATGCACGAAAACTGCAACAGATCTACATCACCACTATGTACAATTTGACCTTAAATTGAATTTCAAGTATGGATTGGACCTCATAATGTTTAAAAGAATGATTACATCTCGTATATTACTAATAATATTTTTTCTTGCAGATGATGTTGCCCAATTAATTGCTCACCAATCCCCTACGACTCATGAGGGAAAATGTATGATCTCTTGTATCTATAAAGCATTTGGTATCGTAAGTAGTTTAAAAATACAGGAATACACTCAATCCTGCTCAAGTTAAAGCACCGTACACTAACTACCGACAAGTAAATTCACTTCGTCGATTTATGGGTTACCGAAAATTTTCTCACTCCTCCTATCGTCTGGCGAGCTCTGGCTAGTTTAAATAGAGTATTGAATGTTGTATTATGATAACAGACGTGTAAGACGCCAGAGAAAATATGTACATACCAAAATTTTCAAGCGTTCCGGCGCAAGTTAATTTACTTGTCGGTAGTTAGTGCACGGTGGTTAAAGCCTCTAGAATTAACCTTTCAGTTAGTTTCTTGCTGTTGACTTCTCATCAAACTGTAGTTTTCTCCTATGCACTGCTTTGACTGTCTATGTCTGTGAGATTCTCAACCATTCTAGAGATTTCTGTGGCACTTACTTTTTTGTGTTGAAACAAAATTGACTATCAGCGTTGTGCGTTAAAAAAATTGGAAAGTTCTGGCCAAACTGAATTTATATTTGGAGATATCAAAGACCGTTCTCAGGATTTCATAACCCGTGGAATTTATTTAGAAAAAAAACTAGAGAAAAACTGTTGTATAGTTCTTGAATTAGGCGGTTGTCATGGTTGGTGATTCGGTCCCTGTAGCTGGCGACTATTTTTTGAATTTCTTCCGTAACAAACGGAATGTTTAGGTCTGTATGGAGAGTTCTATTGCTTATATACCATGGTGCATCTGCAGTGGCGGATTCAAGACATTGGATACCCTAGGCAAGGCTTCTCGAGCGGCCCCTACAACCGGGATGTATTTTCTAAAATTTATCCGAAAAGTTTTTAGGTTTTTAAGGGCTATTTTAAAACAAATTAAACCTCAAAAACCAACAGGAAATAGTTATTTTCCCTACAAGTGCGGAAAGTGATACTTTCTCACACGTGACTGCAGTTGAGTGAGTTCGGGCAAGCGGTCAGGGCGGGAAAGACACTTTACGCATGAGATAGAAACATTATTTTTTTTACGACCGTATATACAAAAAAGTATACAAACCCATTTTTCAAAAATTATTTTATTTCAACATACATGCATATACAAAACTTTAACTAAAAACTACTAATTATTATTGAGAACACAATTTTTTGCATTCTGTAAATTACTTAAAATGGCCAGTCCAGTGAATTTATTTGGTGTAACTGGTAAGTAGATGACGTCGATGAGGATGGCATCGGTGGCAGGTCGCACAAAGATGACGATGACGGCAACGGTTTTAGATCATTTGTAGATGAAAGAGTTTTATCTAATAAATTCCGTAAATATTTATTTACCTGTTAATGTAGCAATAGTTATAACTTCCGAGGTATCTAATAAGGTCAAAATTTGCAAGATTTTACTTTCAAAACTAAAATGCGTGCGGGAAAATGGTTTAAAACGCACGGTCGTAGAAAAATTAATTTCCGGTTGACTTTCTTTGAACTAATTATTTCATGGATGTTTTAAAATCACAAGTTTGTAGCCTATCCAGTTAAGAAGTTAACTACTTTAAGATTAATATTTAGATTATTTTTATATGTGAAGTGAAAAAACGGAAAAAGCGGCTTTTTCACTCTATGCGGGTGAAAAGTCAACAACTCTTACTCTTAGTAGTGAAAAATTCATTCTTTTCAATTTAGAGGGGTTGAAACGGTTTTCACGGTTTATCTCGTAAACTATTGGTCTCATGAGAAAAATTTAGCAAAATTTTTTATTGCAAATTATATTATCTACAGCTTTTGTTATAAGAGAGAATGTACAGAAATTAGAGAAAAAAAGTAATATTATATTAATGATTTGCACTAATTGCACTGTAAAACCTTAACTATTGACTAAATTAAAAAATGTTTTGAAAAGTTGTTCCTAAAAATACGATCAACAAAAATGCTCTTGCCTTGCGGCCCTAGTGCTAAATCCACCACTGTGCATCTGCAATTGATCTGAGTGCCTTAGACTGAAATCGTTGTATTATTTTAATTCTGGTTGGTTTAGCACATCCCCAAAGATGTACTCCATATGACCAAATTGGTTTTAAGATTGCTTTATAAAGAAGAATCTTGTTGCTCAACAACAGTTTTGATTCACGGCCGAGCAGCCAGTACATGTGTCGAAACTTGATGTCCAACTGTCGACGTTTGGATTCGATGTGTGTCTTCCATGTAAGTTGTCGATCTAAGTGCAGCCCAAGGTACCTTGCTTCTGTTTTGACAGGAATAGGTATATTATTCATTGTTAGGGGGGGAGACAGTTGCCATGTCGAGTTGTAAATGTAGCTTTTACCGATTTGGTTTGGTTGACTTTTGTTCTCCATCTACTGTACCAGTCAATGAGGAGGTTAAGGTGTCGCTGGAGGTTTTCTGAAGCTCTATCTGGGTTCTCATCTACCTATAGTACTGCTACGTCATCAGCAAAAGATGCTATAGTAGTGTTTACGGTTTCGGGTATATCAGACGTATAAATAAGGAAGCAGTGGTCCGAGAACGCTACCTTGGGGAACGCCGGATTTAATTGGGTTGACGGTGGATTGAGTGTATTCTTGTTTAACGGACAAATTTCTATCTGTTAAGTGGGATTTGAGGAGCAGGTAAAAGTTATGGGAAAGGGTGTTTTTTGTCGAAGGCTTGCGAGATATCAAGTAAAACTGCGTTGCAGTATTTCTCTCAGCGATTTCGTTGACTATCCTGTGGACTTGTTCCGTGGTAGAGTGGTGCTCTTGGAAACCAAATTGATGATTTGGAAGGAGTGTGTGTAAGTCATGTTCTTGGTTGATCCTTTTGATCAGTCTTTCAAGAACTTTACTTGTTGTAGGTAATAGACTGATAGGTCTGTATGACGTTCGCTCGTGTGTAGATTCACCTGGCTTGGGAATCATTATGATTTCAGCGTACTTCCAGATTGTGGGGAAACAAGCTAGACTTACAATTCTGTTGAATATGGTCGTCAGTAAAATGATTGCTCCTCTGGGCAGTTGTTTCAATATTTGTCCTGTTATTAGATCATAGCTAGGAGCCTTTCGAGGGTTCAGCTTGCTCTTTTCTTCTTTGACCTCTGCAGGAGAGAAATATTTGATAGGTAGAGACATTTGGCAGCTAGCATCTAGAAATCTCTCCATCTCTTGAACTATCTTGTCATCATCAGGTTTGAAAACTTCTTTTAGGTATTCAGCAAAGTTTGTCACCTTTTCTTCAGGAGAGCGGGCCCATGTTCCGTTTGGCTTACGGTGGAGGTACATGTATTTGTGGTCATTTCAATTTCTTTGTCGCCTTCCTGAGTGTGTGGTCGTCAACAAATAGACTTATTATGTATTGTTCGAAAATGTTGCTTTGGGCATCTCTGAGTGCTGTCTTTAGTTCTCTGCTGAGCCGATGGTAGTTATGTTGGTCTATAATATTTCGTGATCGTTGTCAAATTCTTCTTGCTCGGCGTTTCTCGGCTATAAGTTTCCTAATATGCAGTGGTACGCTGGGGGTATTACTATTTATATCCTGATTGTTGTGCGGAGTAGACTGCCACGCTGTATTTTGTACTAGTTTAGAGAAGTACTGAGCTGCCTCATCAAGATTTGTTGAGGATTTCATTCTTATGTTTAAATTTATATTTTGTTTTATGTTATTTTGAAATTCCTTCCAGTCAGTTTTTCCTGTTGTGAGCCTAGGAGGAGGAGTTTTGTTGATGACTGAGGAGCTAATGTTCACTATTACTGGGGTGTGGTCAGATGACAGGTTCAAGTGTGATTCAACTGTACAGTTGCCTCTAGGTATTCTATTAATAACGAAGAAGTCCAGCAGATCAGGAAGTTTCCTAGGGTCTCTTGGCCAATAAGTAGGTACTCAATTTGTTAGGTGACTGTAGTTGTTATCATTAATTGCACGTATCAGATTGCTACCTTTTGTGGTGATAATTCGTGAGCCCCAGTTTGTGTGCAATAATAAATCTATTTCCGAGCGTTTGAAATAAATCTTTGTATTATTCCGTTGAAATAGCATGTCGAGGGGGACTGTATAGAGCAGTAGCGTTGAAGTTCCAAGGCAAGGCTCTTATCATAATACTTGTTGATTGAATTTTTTCAGTTTGATATTTTGGAAGTTCAAAGTGTGAAATGGATTTGCGGATAATTATTACACTGCCCGCGTGAGACGTTCCATCAGGATGAGGTGTATTGTAGGTATTATAATGTAATGGAATACTGAAAGTTGTTCTGTCAGAAAAATGAGATTCCGAAACAAGTAAACGATCAATCTTGTTTAGATTTAAGAACGTTATTATTTCTTGCCTATGATTAAGCAAGCCATTGGCGTCCAAGTCGCTATTCTAAGTATATTTATGAATGTAATTTTCCAATAACTGTGGTTAGCAGATTCAATATAATACTGTTTTGGCTTATCAGCTGGGAAAACATGTTCTTAAATTCATTTAAAAATGTTGTTAGCTGTATTTCTATATTTGAATTTTTTTTCTCCTTGGGGTATGCTTTGAGTTGTAGCTTGTGCATATGTTGTTGGTATTGTCGGTGTGGGGGCTTGCCCATTTGTGGGTGAAGTTTCATCAGGTTGGAATTGTCTCTTTTGGTTCGCTCGCATGTTTTGATTTTTTGATGCGACTAATTCTTTATGTACCGGGTGTCTCATTATATTCTGACTGTTTTTAAGAGCTTATATCTTCGAAACGGTTCTAGATAATAAGATGCAGTTTTCACAGTTAGGTTTAGAATTACCATGTCTTAATGCACCCCTCAGAGGGTTGCACTGGCCTGGGGGCATCCGAACTGCGTGCTGTTGTTATACAAAAAAGGACTCTGGTTTATTTTTGTGAGGAGTGTCGCCAGGCTTTTAAAAGTGTACACAAACTATTGAGACAAATTGATAACCTTAGATCAGAAGTAAATTCATTGAAAGATGAAGTCAAGAAGCTCAAGGATATGAAGAAAGATACCCCGATGAATAGTGAAGACATTATTAGTGAACTCCATGAACGCCAAAAGAGAGCCAACAACCTGCTAATCTTCAACCTGCCCGAACCAAACAATGTCTCTGATGATCTTAACCAAGTTAAAACTTTGGTAACAAAAGCTGCTGGTGCCAGTATCACTGACATTAATGATATTAAAGTTTTCCGCTTTGGAAAGAAGAATAAAAATGGACATAGACCGCTTAAAGTTGTGCTGAAATCCAATCGAGACGTACACGCTGTTATCAAAAACAAACACAATATCAGCCGCGAGAAAAAGGTCTTTATACATCTTGACCAAACTCCCAACCAGATGAAAACTCTGGAAACTGTCAGGAGCGAGTTATCGAGACGTCAGCAAGCTGGTGAGCAAAATTTAACAATAAAATATGTTAACAATACTCCCGTAATTATAACAAAAAACTAGATGCGGGCAAGCTATCTGTCTATTACCAGAACGTTAGAGGACTTCGAACAAAACTAACTCAACTATGTCTTAATGTTACAAATTGCTCTTACGATGTAATTATTCTTGCTGAAACTTGGCTCACAGCTGATATCAACGATGCTGAACTTGGTTTAAACGGTTACAACATTTACAGACAGGATCGAACACCCCAGTCCAGCATCTTTAGCAGAGGTGGAGGTGTTTTAATAGCTGTTAGGAAAACAATCTCCTCTAGTATTATCAATTCCAACCCGTTAATTGAGCAACTTTTTATTCACTTGGACCACAGAAATTGCAAACATATTATAGGAGCGATATATCTTCCCCCTAAATCTCACCCTAATCTATACCAACTTCACTATGATCAACTTTTAATATTAAATGAGCAACATCCAGACAGACAATTTTACATATTTGGCGATTATAATCTACCTACAGCTACATGGGATATTGAAGATTTCTGCTCTTTAGCTTCAGCACAACCCAGCTCGTCAGCATATGAAGAAGGTGCTATCGAAATAGTTTCAAATATTTGCGCGTTTCACAATCTGTTCCAGTCCAACAAAGTGCTCAACAAAAGGGGAGTCATCCTCGACCTTGTTTTGTCCCCAGTTGAACTTAAAGTGTTGACAGCAGCAGACATTTTGATCCCACCCGATGTTCATCATCCTCCTCTTGAAGCTTCAATACAATATAAGTTGAACTCAAGTGCGACTCCTGGAGAAGATTTTTATTATGATTTTCGGCACGCCAATTTTGAAGGTATACGCCAATGTTTGGAAGCAATGGACTGGGATGGGCTTCTTCAAGGAAAGGAACTTTCAGAAATGATTTCTACTTTTTATGACGCTTTGTACTCGGTAATTGAGTTGTTTGTTCCCTTGAAGAAATTTGTTATTAACAGATTCCCACATTGGTATTCTTTTCAACTTAAAAGCTTGGTCAACGATAAAAAGGTTGCACATGGGATTTATAAACAAAACAGAACTCCCCAAAATTATGAAATATTCAGTCAGTTAAGAGAACAATGTAAGATTATATCTAGAGAATGCTATTTAAATTACATACATTCTGTTGAAACCTCCGTTAAAAGTAATGTTAAAACCTTTTGGAATTTTGTACGTACTAAAAGATCAAATAACTTCATACCTGATAATATGAACCTTGACAACTCTTTTGCTTCTTGTGGTAGTGAAGTTTCAAATCTGTTTGCCAAGCATTTTTCATCAGTTTACACTACTCAAAATCTGAATCTAAATTTAAATGAAATTGAATCAAAACTTAACGTCTCCTCTTGCCACATTCCAATTTCGACCATTTTTGAGAAATTATCTAACCTTGACACAAAGAAAGGTCCAGGTCCTGACATTATTCCTCCCATCCTACTTAGAACTTGCAGCTTCATTTTATCTCGCCCTCTCTTCTATATTTTCAATAAATCTATTGAGACAGGTGAGTTTCCTGATTACTGGAAACTATCTTTTGTTACCCCAATATACAAATCGGGAAGCAAGACTGACATCAAAAATTACCGACCCATATCTATTCTCAGTACTATACCTAAGGTATTTGAGAACATTATAACAGACTACCTTACCTATGACTGCTCTGGCATCATAACTGAACAACAATATGGCTTTTGTGCTGGGAAATCGACTGAATTAAATCTAGTTACCTATGTCGATTTCCTGTCGGAGGCTTTGGAGAGGGGTTGCCAGATTGATTCTGTGTACACTGACTTCTCTAAGCCTTTTGACAGGGTCAACCATACTCTCTTACTGCAAAAGCTTGATAAATATGGTGTAGGTGGGGTATTACTACAATGGATTAGTAGCTATCTTACGAACAGGACTCAAATGGTTAGAGTAAACCATCACTATTCTAACTTATTTCAAGTAACCTCAGGTGTTCCTCAGGGGTCACACCTTGGTCCCTTATTATTCAACTTATTTATCAATGACATTATTCATTGTTTTAGGTATGGCAAAGCACTACTATTTGCAGATGATTTCAAACTTTTCCTAATTATTCAAACATATTTTGATGCTCTCAGGCTTCAGTCTGATCTTGATAATCTATCAAACTGGTGCTCCTTAAATGGCATGGACTTGAATGCTATTAAGTGCCATGTCATGCGCTTTTATCGATCCCATGTACCTTCTACTACTTTCGATTATACCTTAAATGGTCATGTTTTGGAGTCTGTTGATCAAATCAAAGACCTTGGAGTTATTCTAGATCCCACCTTAAGCTTCAATCAACACATACCTACAGCTATCCATAAATCCATGAAAATGTTAGGTTTTATCAAAAGGCTAACCCGCGATTTTACTGACACATCTGCAATTAAAGTCCTTTATTGTTCACTTGTCCGACCCCATCTAGATTATTGTTCTTCTGTCTGGTCTCCTCATTACATAAGACTCAGCAGGAACATTGAAAATGTCCAACACAATTTTCTTAGATACATGGCCTATAAATTGGGTATCTTTTGCGATTATGAATTGTTAGAGCATTTTCTGAACATCCCCTCCTTGGAAACTAGGAGGAAACAGAGAGACCTGACATTACTTTTCAACATTATCAATGGCAGATGCAGTTGTGCTGAACTTCTAGCAAAAATTAATCTTCATGCTCAAACCCGATCAACCCGACAGCAACAAACATTTTATGTACCTTTTTATCGTTTAAACAATACTTTCAATAGCTGTATTCCAAGAATGTTAAGATTAGCCAATACTCATAATGATCTTGAGATGTTTAACACCCCCTTTCATCACTTTAAAACTCAGTTACTGAATACCGAGCTTTAATGTTTTAATGTTAATGCTTTATTTAAGCTTATTGTCTATTGTCTTTTGTCTTTTTAAATTTTTAACCTCTTTTTTACTTATTCTTTATTGTATGACATGTAATTATTCCATATTTTTTTCATTTTATTTTAATTATAATTTTAAAATTGTAATTTATACCTAAAATGGGCTTGCCCGTAAATAAATAAATAAATAAATAATAAATAAGTTTTGTTGTGACATATTTATATAAATGGCCTACTTCCGGCTTACCCGCTAGAAAAGTGGCGTATTTTCAAAATACAATATATATAATTTTTTAAATGGGACACCCTGTATATTTAGCAATTTCTTAAAAGATGCATATTTTTACTTTATAACGGTACTTTAAAGTTTGAAATCGGTGCACAGAAAGCGAAGTTAGATAACTTTAACTGGAATACTGTAATGATTCAGATATCTTATTAATAAATAATAATCAAGGAGGCGTTAATATGTCACATCACAAAAATATTGCGATCATCGACAGAACGTCACGTTGTGTTTTATATTCAATAATATTGAAGTGTTTAATCTCTCAAAATGCAGTATACAGCACAAGAAAAATCTCAAACAATATTTTTATATGCCCAAACTCAATCCTATGTTCAGACTAGAAGACGATTTAGAAGACAGTTCAATAAAAATCCTCCTGCTACAAATACTAGATATTAAAACATGGTTAACCAAATTCAGGAATACTGCTTCTATATCTAGAAAAATGTGAACTGTAAATGGAAATTTAGAAAAAGTGTTATCTGTTTATGAGCTTGTACAGAGAAATCCGAAAATTTCAATAAGAAAAATAGCATCAAATTTGGAAATGGACTAAACTAAAGTTTTTAGAATTCTAAAAGTTCTCAAATTTAAACCTTACAAAATTTAAGTTCTACAAAAAATTAACGATCGGGACCATAATAAAAGAGTGTTCATGTGTGAAACTTTAACAGATTTGTACAGAACATATCCAAATTTTAGAATTATTATGTCTGATGAGGCTGCTTTCCATATAAATGGACGAGTTAATAAACATAACTGTAGAATTTGGGGATTAGAAAATCCAAGAGAATTTCATCAACATGGAAGAGATTCTCCTAAAGTTAATGTCTGGTGTGCAGTGTCCCGTGAAAAATTATATGGGCCTTTCTTTTTTGCAGAAAGTACAGTTCGTGGTAATAATTATACCGATATGTTGGAAAACTTTTTTTATCCCCAGCTAGAACAAGATGGTATTTTAAACCAAAATGTTTACTTCCAACAAGACGGGGCTCCACCCCATTATTCCAACATAGCAAGAGAGTCTGTTAACCAACAATTTGGAAATAATTGGATTGGTAGGAGTGGTCCAATAGAATGGGCTCCAAATTCTCCAGACCTGACTGTTCCAGAATTTTTTGGTATGGGGATATGTCAAAAATAGAGTCTACAACCCGATGCCTGCTACAATTGAAGAATTAAAAAATAACATACGGCAGGTAATGGAAAATATTCCTCTTGAATATACACCACTTTTCTACAGGGTAAGCCGGAGGTAGGCCGTTTATATAAATGTGTCACAACAAAACTTACGGTGATTTTGAATCTAACTGTGAAAATCGCATCCTATTATCTAGAAAGTTTCGAAAATATAAGCTCTTGAAAACAGTCAGAATATAATGAGACACCCTGTACACTGCAGCCTCTATAATTTGCGGGGTGTGTTTCTCCACATAGTACGCATCTCGCGGGAGTGTCCTAGGGCTTTTTGCATATTTTTGAGTCATGTTGCCTTCCGCACTTCACACAGTTGAATGGTTTTAGACAGTATGATCTTGAATGACCGTAGGCCTGACATCTCATGCATTGTACTATATTATTTATTAGTTATTATTAGTTTTTCTAATTCTACTTTTATATCATTTATGGGAATAGAATGATGAAGGTGTCTTTTAACTATTCCATAGGCTCGTTCCTCTTTTATTTGGTAGGTATGGTGCACGATATTCTCATCTTTTAGGTATCTCGCTAGTTTCCTATGTATCTATCGTTATTGCAGATATTTTGACGGTGTCATTAGGAAGTGCTCTTGTGTAATACGTTTCTTGTTCCGTAATACTAGTTAGGTTTTCCACCATTTCGTTGAAGTTTTTCACTCCATATATGAATATGGGTGGGGGTTTCTGTGGATTTTGTCGGTTTTCTCTGTTACTGCTATTGTTGTGGTTTATCTCAGTCTCATTTCTATTCGATAGTACGTCGAAGCGGTTCTGTAGTCTTGTGGGTGGAGCGCTTGGGCTAGTGGGTTCATTGTGTTAAGTCTCTCTCTTTCTTTTCTTGGCAACTTGCCACGGATGTTTCTCGTTTGCTTCCTCATCTCATGGATCAATGTCTATATCGCTTATGTCTGAGTTGTAATTTGATTCAGGTATAGGAATTTGGTGATTGGATGTAGAGGGATTTTTCTTTCGTTGATAAGTTGTTGGGAAATGGCAGGTTTGATATGTATTTTGTTGAAGAGGAATAGAAGGTTGTTGTTCCTGAATTGGATATTGAAACTGTGATAAATTTGGTATGGGTATGTACAACTGATTTTGGGGAGGTGGGTACCCTAAGGGTGGAAATTGTTGTTGTGAGGGATACATTTCCCCCAAGGTTAGCTCAAAATTAACTGCTCACCTGTCGCCTCCTCTTGTAAACGATGAACGCTACAGGTAATTTTCTGTTCATATGTGACACTATTTTTTATCACGTGCAATTAGGTAGGTACCCGATACCCGGCCTATTTATTCGATTAAAAACTACCGTTTCGCTTATTATAGTTTCTTATCGCAGCAAACTTGATAAATCAGAAGCCGTCGTCGACACGTCTTTATCCTACGAAGGTCAATTCGATGCTAGAAAAAAAACTTAATATTAATAATAAAAAACAAAGGGCGCCACTAATTTTAATTTCATTGAAAAAATTAGGAAAAATTTCAAATAGTAATTCGGCAAATTTTGACACACTACGATACAATGAAGTTATGATTATTATATTCTCTGTTTGTTAAATAAAACTTTCTAGATTAAAAATATATACCTATATAATTACCTATATACACTCCTGGACAAAATTAACGCACCACTCATATTTTTCTCAATAATCTTTATTTATTGTTAACTTAGTGTACGACAAGTAGGCTATGGACCGTGTTTGATACTGACATATGTTATTTAAACTAGCTAGTGTCACATAATACCTTGTTTTGGCAGTAATTCATATTAAACTTCGTTTTAGAGTAAATCTGTGTTAAATTTTTTCTAAAAAGTGTTGATTAAAACAAAATTTCTGTAAGAAGCAAGCGTTTGTTTGTAATTGTTTTTATCATATGTTTGGAAGTTCATTTGCGAGTAAAACAAGTAAGAAAAATGAACCGCCAAAGAAATTTGTCAATAGAGGAGGCAGTGCGAGCATCGACTCTTCTGGATGAAGGATATTCAATGCGACATGTTGCTGGTTTATTAGGAAGACATCATTCCAGTATCAGTCGCGTAGTGAGACGTCATAATGAAACAGGCTCGTACCTTCGAAGAACAGGACAAGGGCGAAAACGTTGCACTAATCAAATTGATGATCGTTTTTTGAGACAACGTGCTCTCAGAGACAGGATAGTTACCAGCAATCTATTAAAAAATGAATTAGCGGATGTTCGCAACGTCGCTATATCATCTCGAACGGTTAGAAGACGTTTACATGAAGCAGAATTGAGCAATAGAAGACCAGCCAAAAAGCCCTTGCTTACCAGAGAACACAAAGTTCAGAGATTGAATTTTGCAAGACCACATCAGAATTGGACCATCAATGATTGGAAACGGGTTATGTTCTTCGATGAAACCAGAGTTAGCCTTAAAGCTCCAGATGGACGTGAGCGTGTCTGGCGAAGACGAGGAGAAAGGTTTGCTAGCTGTAATATCTCTCCTAAAGTACCTTTTGGTGGTGGCTCTAAAATGTTTTGGGGAGGAATTTGCTTCGATGCTCGTACGGAATTAGTCCCTATACGTACGAGGTTTATGAATGCCCAATATTACTTAGATAACATTATTGTCGAACATGAAATGCCTTTTGCTCCATTTGTTGGGCCTAATTTTTTATTCATGCAGGACAACGCTCGTCCCCACGTGGCAAGACAGGTTATTGGTTACCTAAATGATGTTAATATCCCTTCATTAGAGTGGCCACCTAACAGTCCGGACATGAATCCTATAGAGCATCTATAGGA
>CAJUYG010000298.1:389614-427775 GCA_910591675.1 Galerucella calmariensis
GATTAGGTTTAAGGTTTGTAATACATTTTTCCGTCGACAGTGTATTAACATAATATGCTATTAACGCTCTTAAAATTAGACAAAATCATACATTATTGACACCCATTAATGCATGATTTACCTACATTACACAACGATTTTCCGCAGGCAACCCAAACGCACATCTTATACATTATACTTATATTGACATTTAGGTACGTGTGGTGTAGGCAACCAAACATACATTTTAATTTTTGACGTATGAAACAAATAAATATTTTAGTTTTTGAATATTGAGAGCTAGTCTCCATGATTGAGAGAAACGAATACAACTTATACAGTCCACGGAAAATCTTTGTAACTAACACGAGTATCAGAAGGGCAATTAACAATCTCGAACATTAACGCACTCGCTCTGCTCGTGCATGCGTTAAAAATTATCTCGATTGCTAATGGCCCTCATAAAGGCAGTTTTAGCGAGGATACCGTTGAAGTGATTCAGTAACCGAACACTAACCGCGTTGTTTTAGCGTCCAGCGGTATCATAGGGGAAGGTGTTGTGACGTAATATGCTGACGTCATTGTTTGATACCGTTGATCTGAAACATTTCAACAAGTCAAGGGGTAGGTTACTGGCGGTTACTGAAAATTTTGTTTACAAACATGAAACATGTGTCAGTGTCACATCGTCGAAGTAGTTTATAAGTATTATTCTATTGCATGCTAACGCACAAAACCCTAGCTTATAGAACCTGCATAGCTGAAACACAACTTACACAACCAATTAAAATATCAACACATCAATATACATATAAATGTTAAACAGAATCACACCTAACAATCCATTAAACCTGGCGCAAACCATTGTGAAATGTTCTGGATACGCCACAGAACGAGAAGAGTCTTGACCTTTGTTAAACCCTAATCCTTCTCAATAAAAATCAATTTGAAGAGAATGGGCTAGTACCCAGACGCACTGCAAGGTGCACTCTTCAAAAATAAACACAAAAATACAATACCACAACGTTGGCTGGATGTCCTATAGGATAGGAGGCCATTGTAACTCAGAAGAAGAAGAAGTATTATTCTATGGTAGTAGTCTAATATTTGTGAAACAAAAATTAGCTTATAACATTATTAACATCATTCATAACTGTTGATCGAACAACATCGAATCTATCTGCTATTTCATTTAGTGTGCTTTGGTAATTGATGTACCACAAAAATATAAGTAGCGACTTTTCAGGGGATAGAGGTTTTCTACCTCCTCTAAAAGGTTCTTGAATAATTTTTTCTATGTCGATCATCAATAAATTTTCAAGAAGTTTTTGAAATGTAGATTTTTTAATTTAAATAATTCGTAAAACGCAGTATTGTTGTAGTTATCAAGCCAAACAAATTCATTCATAAACATTCTTATGTGTTTCTCTCTTATTATTGCTGACGTTAAGTAAACATCGATATTATTTTCAATTAAAAGAGCATTGTTTATTAAAAACAAGTTTTCCTCCACAATTAGCTCCCAAATTACTGGAAGTAACTGAAGATTTAATTCAATTTTTTTAATTTTTCCAACAAGAAACAAGAACGAACAAAACAAAAACAAACCCTAGATAACCAAATATAAAATATGTCAAATTAAGTGTTAACCGTTTTACCACAGTTTGTGTTTTAGCGATCTTTTCCAGTTACTGGTAGTGGGGATAACAATTACATACCGTAACGATACCGATACCGGTTACTGAAGCTTCAACGGTATCCTCGCTAAAACGGCCCTATTGATACACTTGTTGGTTAAATAACTATTTCACTAGGATTAAACATAGACCTGCCGTTTTTTCCATTTCTTCCTACATAATGTGTTAAGAGGAGATTAACAATCGATGACGCACACCAAAAAAGGTATTATTTCAACCATACTGCATTATTTTGGTTTGGGGTCACAAACTTTTGGCAAATCTTCGTTCTTGTCTGCATTTATTTTTCTATGGGCCATTCGCACCGATTATCCTAAAAAGTGATACTTAACTAAGTGACACTTATAATTTAAGTGGAACTTCGTTCGCGCCGTACCTCCCTTAACTAAGTGGGAGGTTCCATTTGGCAACGCCGCAATTTTAAAATCTTTTTTTGAAAAAGAAGATTTTATCAGGAATTAACCAGTTACCGGCAGTTTGATCCAGTTTGATCTATGAGTTTGATATTAGTTGGTGTCATCTTTGGTTTTGACGTTTTGATATAGTTATTTTCCTAACTAGTGCGGAAAGTGATACTTTCCCGCACGCGACTGCAGTTGACTCGAACGACGCGAAGCGGAGCTCGGGCAAGCGGTCAAGGGCGGGAAAGACACTTACGCATGAGTTAGGAACATTATTTTTTCTACGACCGTATATACAAAAAAGTATATCAACCCATTTTTCAAAATTTATTTTATTTTAACATACGTATAAAAAACTTAGACCAAAAATTATTATTATTATTATTACAATTATTATTATAAATATTAATATTAGAAACACAATTTGTTGCATTCTGTGAATTACTTAAAATTGCCGGTCCAGTGGAGTTATTTGGTGTTAACTGGTGAGTGAATGACGTTGATGAGGATGGCATCGTTTGTAGATGAAAGAATTTCATTTGATATATTTTTCTTATATCAAACCCGGGTGGTTTGATAGTTGCTTTGTGACACTACTTTAAAGAATTTACAAGATTATATAAAAATATTTTCATTATTTTATATTTTCAGAAAATTAAAAATGCAACAAAAAGCTGGAAAACATGTTGATTTTATTTGATGGACTATTTATTTACCTAATGTGAGAATAGTTATAACTTCCGAAGTAAAAAACTATCTAATAAGGTCAAAATTTGCATAATTTTACTTTCCCGCACTAGTGCGGGAAAGTGACACTTTCAAAGCTAAAATGCGTGCGGGAAAGTGGGTTAAAGCGCACGGTAGTAGAAAAAGTATTTTTTCTTCCGAGTCATTCTAAATCTAAGAAAAAACGTCTTAGGATCGAATGTATTAAAATAATCGTTCCTCATATATAACTGTCTGGGTATGCCATCTTCAATTATATCAATTATTTCTAAATCGTCATCATCTTCTAACATTTCCATTCCGATCAGACAAATTTACAAATACAAATATCTACCATCTACCAAAGCACAATTTACTCAGTTCTAAACTGTCATAAATCAACTTCAAAATTAGTATTTCAAGGTTAAGTGGAACTTTAAGCCGTATGCCGTGGATATTCCGAGCTTAGTTAAGGTATCCTTAACGTCGCGTTAAGGATGCCTTTAAATACGGTGCGAACGACTAAGTGACACTTAGTGGATTTGAGTGACACTTAACGTTTAAGTGTAACCGGTGCGAATGGCCCTATGCCGTACCCTTGTTTATATCCTATACGCTAGTGTCATATATAAGCAAGGGCCTTACACTATTTATTGAATATGAATCACATTTTCGAGCGCACTCCTAAAGCCCGGTTCTGACGGGCATTTCATCAAGGCAACTTAATTGCAGCAACTTCTCGCCGCAACTCGTCTCTTATCAAAGTTGTATGAGCGTTCACATCATGTTCATACTATTGCACCAATTTCTTAGGGAAATACTATATTGTTGCCAATATTCAAAATAGTCACCATATTTTTATCAAAAGATAACCATAACCCAACTTTATAAATGATAAATTTAAATTTTCAAAACAGCGATTTATTGCTCAAATTTTCTAAAAGGACAATAAATATATGGATTTGGAAGAGGTAGCCATTATGTGCTTGATACTTGGATGTGTCAGTTTACACAATCCACAAAAGCAACAGTTTTTTAGGAGAATAAAGAATCTAATAACATAACATGGAGAAATAAATAACGTACAAAGCACAAAGCTCAGATACAAAGATAATCTCGTAACTGACATTTCAGTTAAAAGAGACTTTTAGCTTGTCTTAAATTTCTCACGTATCCGTATTCGTAACGAACTGCGCATGTGTAGACCCGTTACGTCTCAGCCGATACGATGCGTTGAACGTATTGTTACGTACCCTACTCGGTATACTTAAACGTATCCGTATCCGTATTCCGTGCTATTAGTGCTATATTACATCATCTTCCTCGTCTAGCAGCAATTGATTATTTAATATCGCCCCATTTTACGTTTTACAAAAATATAAAAAGATAAAATAAAAAAACTTGGAGGTTATACAATTAAAAACGGACGAAGCGATATGTTTCCTGCTAAAAAGGTTTTCTTGACGATTTCTTTACGTCAACGTAACTCCAATACGGATACGGATACGTGTAAAAACTTATGACAAGCTAAAAGTGTCTACTTATACCAACAGAAGTTTTAGGTTTGCGTAAAAAAGTCACTAAAAAAGTTACCAAGCTGCTGCAACTTATGGCATAAAATTAGAACCAGTTCCATTTTGGTGCAACTCGATTGCATTGATAAGTTGTACGGTAGGAACACCTAAACCAAGGATGTTAAATCCTTGCACCTAAACTACATGCAATTTTGTCGCCGCGATAGAGTTGCAGAGACGAAATTGCACCGTCAGAACCGGGCTTAAGACGTATGACGCTATGAAATTGTTGACATTTCTAATGTCACAAATGTCAAAAGAAAAGTCAAAATAATTTTTTGGAATCATTTTATGCATGTGGTGAATTTTGCCATTATATCTGTAACAGATTGTTGAAAAAAATCTTTATTTTTAAGCACATTATACACTTATGATAATATTTACAGAATTTCTACATTTAGAAAGTATTTATATTAACAATAAAAAATGGGAAAATCTAAAAAAATCCGTAAAGGAACAGGTGATGAAAGGTAAAATCTTTATGACTAAATGATTCGCCGATCTAAATTATTTTTATTTTAGTGAATCTGACGCTGAAAACGACAGTCAAGAGCTAATAGAAAAAGTCCAAACTAAAAAAAAATCCAAGTAAGTTCTTTGTTAAAATATTGAAGTTGTCAATTTCAAAATAAAATTTGATTCCTAGATCCCAACCTCTCAATGACGATTCAAAGCAGGATAAACCAGGTTCCAAAAAATCCAAAAATAAGGAAAAAAAACCTATTGAATCTGATGGTTCAGATGCTGAAGTAGTTTCAACCGTTAAAAAATCCTTCGCACTTCTTCAAATTGATGATGAGGACTCCGACGATGATTTGAAAGCTGTAGATGACGATGAAAATGAAAGTGATTCTAAACCTGTTAAAAAAGACAATAAAAAGAAATCAAGTGATGATAATAGGACTACTAAAAATCAGGGGGGTAAAAAGGGAAAAAAGAGTAGAAAACGTGATGATAGTGATGAGGACATTGAAAAGGTTTTAGCAGAATTGGAAATGGAGTATGCTGGAGTAAAAACAGAACCAGAACCTTCTGCAGAGGAGAAGCCACAAGAGGAAAAGAAGGAGAAGAAAAAGGGAAAGAAGGAAAAGGTAGAACAAAACATGTAAGCAAAAGTTATGCCAGTGAAATAAAATGGAAATTTAATTATAAATTTTCTTTTTTTCATTTAGTAAAGATCCTGAAGATGATTCAAAATTAGAAGACACTAATACAGTGAAAACAGCTGCACAAAAGAAAAAAGAAAAAAAAGAAAGAGAAAAACAAAAAAAATTAACTCAAAAAAAGCAGGAGGTAACTAAAGAAGATTCTCAAGAACCTGCTGCTTCTAATGAACAGTCAAATTTAGAAGGAAATGAAAAGAAACCAGAAGATGCAGGTGATAAACAGGAAGAAGATGATCAAGATGGAGAAAAAAAAAGTAAAAAGAAAAAGAAAAAAGGCAAAGATGAGGAAGAAAAGGATGCTAAAGATGCTAAAAAAGGTAATTATGCAGAATTTGTATAAAAAATATTTTAATTATTTTTATTTATTTATGTGATTAGGTCCTGGTAAAAAAACTATAGCAGCTATGCAAGAAGCTCTAAAGAAACTTAAAGAAGATGAGGAGCGTGCTAAAAAAGAAGAAGAGGAAAGAGTGAAACGTGAAGAAGAGGCAGAAAAAGCCAGACTAGAAGCATTGAGATTAGAACAAGAACGAAAAGAGAGAAAAAAACAAGTAAGTAATTTATATTCTTTTGCTTCATTAAATCAATTGGTTCTATAATAAACATTATTAAAGCTATTATTATTATAGAAAGAAAAGGAAAGGAAAGAAAGACTGAAAGCAGAGGGGAAACTGTTGACTGCCAAACAAAAGGCTGATAGAGCTAGGGCTCAAGCATTAATTGATAGTTTAAAAGCACAAGGTGTTGAATTGCCAGATGTTGGTGAGAAGAAACCTAGACTAGGGACAAGGATAAAGCCAAATAAACAAAAAAAGGAACAAACACCTGGTAAAGAACTGAGTAAAGAATCTCAAGTAGAACATTTAAACTAATAATCCAAATTTTGTCATATTCATACATTAAAAATAACTTGAGTAGTTCATTAATTGCAGTTACAAGATTCATTACCAACAAATTGACGAATGAATTTTACATTCTAAAATCTTGGGATGTTCCATTTACAATAGTTAACTGGCTATATTATTTTTAGTGCCAAAAGAAGAAGTACAAGTGCAGGAACCACAAAAAATAGAATCTCCTAAAGAAGAAGTGACAGTCAATACTCCTCAGGAATCTAAGGAACCTGAATCAAAAGAGGATGTCAAAGATGCTTGGGATGCTTCATCAGATGATGAAGAGGAAGAGTCTCAAGAAACAGGTACAATATTGAGTTTTCAATGCAAAGCATATGTATAGTTGAAATAATACCCTTCTTGGTGTGCGTCATCGATTGTTGATGTCTTTCTAACACATTACGTAGGAAGAAATGGAAAAAAAGGTAGGTCTGTGATTAATCCTAATCAAAATATCACAATAATGAACCGTTTAAATGTATTACAAACGTTAACCCTAATCTTTGACTTACAAAAATTTGATTGGTTGATGTTTAGATTACGCTCAAGCTCAACCTATCAATCGAGAGTTTAAAATACTGTGAAGGCGTTACTTTCGTAGCGGCAATAAGTCTTGCGTCTTTTTCTGCTGTCACACTGACAGGTCTGTACTTTGTTGTTTATGGTCAATTATTATTTATGAAAAGTGAATATTAATCTTATTGTTTTATTTATATGAATAATACAAAAATATGCATGAATACACGGAAAAACATCAGTATTTTGAAAATTCTCAAGTATTCTCAGTTAGAAAAAGAAGCTGGTAATTATTAATTGCATAGCCTTTTCGAATTTGGCTAAATACAATCCTGATGATCTTATTTATCAAATTTAAGGTTAGCTATATGTCAAAATAGCAAATAAAATAAACGACATGCCGAAAACCTGGATATACGTCACAATCGATGACGCACACCAAGAAGGGTATTATTTTAACTATATGGTTCATACAATAGCCTTTTTGCTGTGCGTCATTGTTTGTGACGTATATCCGGGTTTTCGGCCTGTCGTTCATTTTATTTGCTATTTTGACATATAGCTAACCTTAAATTTGATAAATAAAATCATCAGGATCATATTCAGCCAAATTCGAAAGGGCTAAGGAATTAATAATTACCAGCTTCTCTTTCTAACTGAAAATACTTGAGAACTTTCAAAATGCAGATGTTTTTCCGTGTATCTAGGCATATTTTTGTATTTAAATAAATATAACAATAAGATTAATATTCACTTCTCATAAATAATAATTGACCGTAAACAGCAAAGTACACACCTGACGAGAACTGTCAATGGGACAGTAGAAAAAGACTTAAGGCACATTGCCGCTACGAAAGGTCTGCATGTTATTTTGAATGCGTAATTTCTCCCAATTGTTTGGTCGCGCTTGCGCGTATTCTAAACATCAACTAGTCAAATTTTGAGTTAACTGTATAAACCCTCACTTCGTGGAATCTACTCATCATATGGTTTTAAATGAAACTAACTGTTTCTAAATGACTCCACAATATATTTGAAAAAATGTGTAAATTGCAAGTAAATTGACAATTGTTTCGATAAATATATCATCGAAACAATTGTCAATTTACTTGCAATTTACACATTTTTTCAAATATATTGTGGAGTCATTTAGAAACAGTTAGTTTCATTTAAAACCATATGATATAGTCAAATTTTTTATGTCGAAGATTAGGGTTAACGTTTGTAATAAATTTAAACGGCTCATTATTGTGATATTTTGATTAGGATTTATCACAGACCTGCCTTATTTCCATTTCCTCCTACGTATTGTGATAGAAGGACATTAACAATCGACAACGCACACCAAGAAGGGTATTATTTGGACCATATCTGAATATTCCGTAAACAATACTATGCAATCAATTTACAGTAAGTAAACCTAAACCATCTGTAGAAAAAAAGCAAAAACTGGTAGATAATGAAGGCGAAGAAAGCAGCTCTTCTGAGGATGAAGAAGAATCAGATAGTGAAGATGAAGAAGATAGTGAATCAGAATCAGAAGATGATGATGGTAAAAATGTAGCAGAGAAAGCTCGCGATCGCGCTTTAGAACGAATAAAGGTAAAAGTCTTGAAATATCACATTGTTAAGATTTCAGAACAAATGTAAGTTGCTGGGAACTGAAACCGTCCGATGGGATAGATTGTCAAACAATTAATGATTTAATATATTCAAAATATTCAGTAGTAATGCTATAAGTAATTCAAAATATTCAGTAGTAATACTATAAGTACTTCAAAATAATCAGGTTATAATTTCATTTACAATAAGTTTGCAATTTTGACATTTGTAGTAACAATTGCAGCCACTGAACAAAAACTAAATATCCAAAGTGTAAATGGAATAATTGATCATATAAAGGGGGAGGAGACGGTCCAAAAGTTGGCTGCCGTGTCCGGGGTTGCCAAACAATTTTATTAGAATTTCTTGTGTTGGTTGGTCGTTTTCATTTCATTGGCATTTTATAGTTTGTTATTGACTGGACATCTTGAAATTTATGTATTTAATCATCAAAATTTTATAATCTCTGCTCTTATTTTTGAGTTGATTATAATATTATGCAATAAACAACATATTAACATAATTTTATGCCAACTACTGGAAAAAAAATTACAACGTGGCAACGATGTAAAACATCTATCATGTTTTGTTATTGCAAACTTATCGTAAATGAACTATATACATCGATAACTTGTTGCATAATTACAAAGAGTGTCAGTTCGACAGTTTAAATAATCCGAGCAAAAGCGGGAAGATTATTCTGTCTCCCGCTTCGCGGTCGGATTATTTAAACTGTCGAACTGACACTCTTTGTAATTATGCAACAAGTTATCGATGTATAACCTGATTATTTTGAAGTACATATTGTATTTGATACGATTATTTGTTGAGTAAATATAAACAATTTATTAATTTAGGTACAAATTGGTACAATGGAAATTACAATCCGAATCGACTCATTTTTGATAAACGTCAGAATTTGACGGTAATGTTAGTTTGTGTATTGTTGTATATTGATGTCGATGTGGTTACTATGGAAATTAAAGTAAAGTATTGTAAAATTTTCGATTGGTAGAGCTACTCTATGTATAATCAAGTATTATCGAAATTATACAAGGTAACTAAACTATACTGATCGTTCTAATTGGTTGAAAATGATACGAAAAAAATAATCCGGTATTATCTAAATTATACAAGGTAACTAAATTGATCGTTCTAATTAATTGAAAATTATACGAAAAAAAATAATCATTAGTAATGGTTTTGTTATCCACGAATACTTTACGCTAATTTTTTTTATTGGTGCACTTTGAAATTATAAATACTGGTCTATAACTACTACAACAACAAGAAATGGAAATCATAGATGGAAATAAGAACTAAATGTCAAATGGTTGAATTCGTGATGTATACCTTGCGTTGTCATGGTAATGAGAAAAACATAAACTAATTTGTATTTTGATGGAAGTTCAACCTTATTGAGTTCTGTGAATGTCAATAGTATTAATTTAAATACCATTTCCTGAGATTTGAGAAAACGAAATATTAATATTTCAAACAATACCAACGGCACTTTCCATTTTAATTTATAAATTTGACATTGTTAAATATTGTTCGAATAAAAGTTTTGACGTTACAAACTACTCCTGTCAGATCAATAATAAAGAAATTGTCATTTAGACATGATTTTGACCATAGATTTAGACTTCGTTTCTCGAGTTGTTGATATTGCCACGGTAACTTTAAAACACTCGCGTTTTTTTAAGTTCGATTTAAACACGCTGAGGCGTGCTTTAAATAGGTAAAATGGTTCACCAATAAAAAAAAATAGTATTTGTATCACTAAAATATTTCTTGTAGTATGTGATGTATGTATGACACTTTATCATATAATTTTTGTATGATTTTTTCAGCTTAGAAAAGAAAATGCAGAAAAAACTAGGACTCCAGACAATTTGAGAGCTGCAATTGTTTGCGTGCTCGGTCATGTAGATACGGGAAAAACAAAAATTTTGGATAAATTGAGAAGAACTAACGTGCAAGACGGGGAAGCTGGTGGTATCACACAGCAAATCGGTGCTACGAATGTGCCTCTTGACGCTATTAAAGAACAAATTAGGATAGTCAAAGGTGTAAGTAATTGACTGAATTATATTGAAATTGAATTTTTTATTTGCAATTATTTATTTATTAGTTTAACGACATGGAACTAAAAATTCCCGGTCTTCTTATCATCGATACACCAGGTCACGAATCATTTTCTAACCTACGTAATCGAGGTTCCTCTCTTTGCGATATTGCCATTCTTGTAGTGGACATTATGCACGGCCTGGAACCACAAACGATAGAATCCATAAATATCCTTAAAAATAAAAAAACGCCTTTTTTGGTGGCTTTGAATAAAATTGACAGGCTCTACGATTGGCAGACGATGAATAGAAAGGACGTTAGGGATATTATAAAAGGACAAGCGTCTAATACACAGATGGAATTTGAAGCGAGAACTAAGGATGTTATTTTACAATTTGCCGAACAAGGTAAAGTTTAACAAATTTTCCATTGTTCAAACTTCCTATTTTTGTTTTCTTGTTTGAAGGATTAAATGCCGCCTTATTCTACGAAAATCCCGATATTCGTACTTATGTGTCTTTAGTACCGACAAGTGCAATTACTGGAGAAGGAATGGGTAACCTTTTAGCTCTGATAGTAGATTACTGCCAAACTAGACTAACAAAACGTCTAATGTACTCCGACGAACTTCAAGCAACAGTATTGGAAGTTAAAGCAATTCCAGGATTAGGTAAGATACAATATTTTGTTGTAGGATTCAAGTTTTTTTTCAAATCGTATTTTCAATAAAAAAACTGGAATTAAATTCCTCTCCTCTGGAAGAGGGTACTATTTAAAACATCCATATTTCAGGTACTACTATTGATGTTATTTTGGTAAATGGTACATTGAGAGAAGGTGACACAATGTTGTGTGCAGGCACAGATGGACCCATAGAAACTCAAATTAGATCATTGCTAATGCCTCAACCATTGAGAGAATTACGAGTTAAGGTAATATGCAGAATTAAATATTATACATTTTTGCTATTTTAATGTACTGGGTGGTCTGATGAAAGTATAAAAGATCTATTGTGCCCTTCTTCTACTCGGTTCCTGAGGAACCCTATTCATACTGCAAAGATGGGAATGAAAATTTCTTCTTTCATTTCAAATAGATTCTTCTTGTCTCACTGTTGAGCTTTTCATTTATTCATTCACAGGTAACATTCAATAATATAAAGAATACAATGCTTGTAACAAACAATTCACAAAAAGTAAATTTAAATAATAAAATGACAAACGATTGAAATGCCTCTACTATAATTATACTTTTATAAAAAGGAAAAACAAAATACACTAAAATAAACAGATATTATGTCAAAATATAATCGAATTAAGTTTATTCCTGCAATTGTTTATGTTAACCAGAAAGTTACATGTTTGCTTATTTTACCTAATATATCAGTACAATTAACTCAGTGGCGGATTTACCAGCAGACTAAGTAGGCTCGAGCCTAGGGCGGCAAATTTGGGAAACGATTTTTTTTACCTCATAGAAATCAAAAAGATTTTTCTATGACGGTTTTATGATGTCTTACAGATAGAAGTCTGCAACAAATTTTATCGATGACTTTTCTCTCTCACCTGTCATTGCACATTCCGAGAGTAGCAAACTTTCAAATTCTAGAGTAAAACAGCTAGTTCGCCGCCCCTCAACCACTAATCGGCCTCTCGCCTCTGCGCCCTTTGCCCACACTTTTTATGAGTGAAAAGAGCGAAATTGTAAAAAATATCCCCCTCTTCCCACTAACAACCCATACATGCCAGTCTTACTACTGGTTGGAGGCTACGAACTGGACGGTTTGTATATAATTTTTCGACTTTTATTCGAATATAATGAATAATTTAGTGAATACCCCATTACCCTGCCCATACATGATTGAACTTCGATTAGCTCAAAAATATACCGAAATAGTAGTTTACCTACTACCAATATGTAATATCAAACATTACGACACTGATATGAGTTTCGTAATGGAATACTTTACCGCACTACTGCGGTAAAGTGAAATTAATTGGAATGAACGTGTCAAAGTTAACAGTTTGCAGAATGCACCAGAATCGCTTATATTCTTTTTCGTATCTATTGCGGGATTTAGAGGGTACTAGGGTTTGTATTGCGTTATTTGCAGCAAGTTCTATATCAGAATCCACACTTTCATAGTCGGAACTCATGTCGATACAATTATACCAAACTGAAGTGAACGCGTCAAAATTGACAGTTCGCAAAATAAATCAACAATGAGCGCAACGCTTGCTTGTTACATGATTCTAATATCATTAATTTAAGGAATATTGACTAATTTTGAGTAAATAATTAACATTATTGGTAATAGATAAAATAATGTACTATATTCGAAATTGTTGCATTGTAAAAATAATGTATGATATGACAATTGTTGAGGCAAGGGCGGAAAAAACTATTCAGCCTATACTTTGAAAATTTGTAAATCCTCCACTGAAAAGGTTAAGCAGTTTGTATGAAAATAATAGGTTAGCAACGCTGAGGTTATGAAGATTTTCATCAGAGTTGCTGATAATGACATCCATTTGGTTGAGATCACACCAATCAATAAATTTATTAATTTTCGACTGAATTTAATCAGAGTTACCTATACCTAGTCTTATTTTAAACAAATTTAAAGTGTCAGCAAAAAGTTTGAATGGATCAACTGAAATTTCAAAACATTAGCAAATATGCTGAAGAAGAAAGAGCCTGAGTTACTACCTTGTAGAACATCTGAAATATGGGTTATTACAAAATTCTTAAATTTATGATTATTAGTAAAAAGTGAGATTGGGTTGAGGTGTTAATCTATGAAACTAGTTCATTTTTTTACAATAGATGAATAAGTGTATGTTGAATATATTATGAAATATTGAAAATTTCTAAAAGTATGTTGGATAGATCAAAACTAGGTACATTGAAAGAATAATACATTGAGTGGGACTAAAAACCGCTCATTAAACAGAAAGCTGAACTTTTTAGAAAGTGATAAAATATAGTGTACACCTTCATAAAACAAGAAAATAAATGCTAAAAAATGTATATTGTGTATTTTAGATCAAATTAAAAGTTAAAAGGGCAGTAACTGTACTTGTGTCCCGATTGCTCCATGCTCAAAAGACTGCTCTGGCGTTTTGTCGTCCTGAAATCTTTTTTCCTAAAATTATGGTACGAATTAATGTAGTCGATAAGTTGGGATCAAATCTCTATGACTTTGGTTGTCAAATGTAATCATGCATAGCTGGTACAAACTTTCTTAGTTTTGCTGGGTGTATATTTAATAATATCAAATTTAGTCGAGCTACATATTGATAGATAGCGTCATTTTCGCCCACTCCACATTTTGGCTGTCTTTGGTTATTTAAGAAAGTCTTCAAAGGCGGGGGGTTTAAGGAGGAGGGTTTAAGGAAACCACCATTTATTTCTGATACTTGAATTTCACTTGAAAAGGAATTAAAATGCTGCTCGGCTAGACTCCCACTGTCTCTAAACCGACGCCATAATCGACTTATGACGCTCTGCGAGACTCCCAACTATTCGGCTTCTTGGGATTGCCGCACACCAGCTTGAAGGATGCCATAAAACATTAAAATGTCAGTTTTTTCGTCCCTTGTGGGAAACTTTTTAAAACACGTATTGTTATCTATTTTACATTTTTTTTAAGTAAGTAGGTATTTACTTATAGTCGATGCTAGTTTTATATGAACGCGAAAATTGCTTTTAGACTTTTTATTAAATTTCTTTATTATTTTACTTCTATATGTTTGCTTAATTTGGGTATGTAAAGACCGTTAGGATTTGCGCTCAATGATCAGATGTGATCAGGTGTGATTCCCGATGCTACTAACAACGTAGTCTAGACCACACGATGTCAGTTTGTCCCGATATATTGCAGTACGTGTTGGTTCGCTGTATGATAATTTAATTCAAATGAAAATGAAACATTTCATTTATATCAAATAGCTGTTTTTCATAGTAACAATTTTCCCTAAATTCATCATTTGTGGATAATTAATGTATACTTGGCAGTAATGTGAGTTAGAGTATCAGTTATAATAACACAGATTTTTGTTAACTTCAATGGCCGAACACTCAAAATGAAGAAGATCTAGGGAGCTAACTTATGTTAGCACATGATTCAAGAAGTTGATTTTACAAATATAGATGTGCCACAATGTAGTCTGATCTTCTCATATATTGTAACACTTTTGAGGACAAAAATCGAAGAAATAATATTACTGGGATATATATAAAATTATCTATAATGGGAATAATAATTTTTGTATTTTCAAGCTACAAGATGTTGTTCAAAATATATATACAACTATACAACAAATATCTGTGCTATTCATGTAAAGACCACCTACTACGTTCTCAAATAATTTAAACAATCAATTTTCTCAATTAATTTCTTAATTTCAGAATGCATATATTGAATATAAAGAAATCAAAGCCGCCCAGGGAGTAAAAATCGCAGCTAAAGAGTTGGAGAAGGCAATCGCCGGATTAAATCTTTACGTTGCTCAAAAGTCGGATGAAACTGATATATTGAAAGAAGAAGTAGCTAGAGAATTGAAATCGGCTTTGTCAAATATTAAATTGGCCGATCGAGGTGTATACGTGCAAGCATCTACTTTAGGATCGTTGGAAGCTTTGTTGGAGTTTTTGAGAACCAGCAAAATTCCGGTAAGTATCATTAAAAAATGTTCTACGGTTCTGCGGAAAAGGTAGTGCGCTTGTTTATTTTATGTATAGATAAACACTATACCTATAGAATAATAGGGTGTTTAACAATAGATTCCTGTTAATGGTTATTTATATCTAGAGATGACCAGAAATCCAGCGAAATATTTCCAGTCTTTGGAACTGGCTGAAACATTTTTGCATACTTCGTCGGAAGACTACTACTGCTGAATGTGCAGGCGAGCCTTTACCTAGACAAACTAAAGTCAAGGTTCCGGCACTGAGGCCACTGGCGGGCCCATTGTGCCATTCCTGCTACCTAGACATCCATGAAGCCGAGCCCTTCAGTAAAGGCCACAAAATTTTTCAGTGAATGCCTGCTTGTGTCTCCAGGGGCCATGACAGGGCCTCCGAAGATTCGCCTGCGTAATTCAGCCCAGTGTGGACACTCTAAGAGAACATGGCTGACGTTTCGACAGTCATGCCGCAACCCCTACATAGGGAACTTTCCTCTACTCCTAGGTTGTAGAGGTGCTTCCTCACACAGCAGTGCCCTGCTAGGAGTTCTGCTATCTTCCTCAACCTACTCCTTGGTAGTTCAATAGCTGCCCCAGCGTGTCCATCAGTCCATCCCTACAGTAGAAGTTTGGATTGTCTAGGACCCTGCAGAGCATTCCAATGAGCGAGGTGCTGGTTCCTCAGCCACTTCCTCTTCTCCTTGCATATTGTTTGTTTTGTTAGGCCGAGGGTCGGGCCCGGGCCGCAGAAAGGAGCTGCTGCCCCTTCCGCAGCCAGTGCATCCGCCATTTCGTTGCCTTAAAAACCAGAGTGGGCTGGAATCCATTCTAGCCGCACTGCGTTCCGACTTGCAAGATCAGCAATCGTTCTCGACATTCGTCAGCAAATCCTGAGTTGATGGTATATCCACTCGGGGCTGTAATTGCTGCCTGACTGTCGGTGTATATGGTTATGCGTCGATCCACATACCTCTGTCTAGGTTTATCTGCGCACATTCCAAGATAGCGTATATTTCGGCCTGATATGCAGATACACCATCACCCAATGGTACACAGATTTGTGTCCTTGGGTTCCTAGAGTAAACTCCAGCCCCTGCTCTGTCACCAGAGCATGAGCCATCTGTGAACCAGATGGTCCCATGAGGCTGTGTATTCGTCTCTTTTCCCCAGGATTCTCTGTCCCGGATCATAGCCCTGTATGGGGTTGCGAAGTAGTACTTGCTCAATCATTCGTCAGCCGCTCGAGCCAGAACTGGAATATCTTCCAGGAGCCGGAGCTTCTTGACGTGTCTGCACTCTTCCCCTCTTCGCACGTATCCCAGACACTTTAAGCGCAGGAAAGCTCTCCCTTTGAAGGCGTGTCAGTTGCTATCTAGCCGTGACCAAGGTTACCCTCTGCCACCAGACCAGAGCCGCTTATGTGAGCATAGGCAGCATGATCACTCTATAGAACCATATGATCGTTTTGGGGGTCAGTCCCCACCTCGGACCAATGGCTCTCCTACAGGCCCAATACGTGTTTGTCACCTTGCTTAGGCGACTATCAAGATGAGCCTTCCATGTCAGTGATTTATCAAGGATCACTCCTAGATACTTCACCTGTTCAACCACCGGTATTGGTACTCCACCAAGATGTAGACCCTCGGGTCTTATACCTCTCTTCTTGGTGAAAGCAACTATCTCAGCCTTGGCAGGATTTACTGCAAGTCCGAGTTCGTTACTCCACCCATGTACCCTATTCAGAGCCCTTTGCACATGGAGCTAGTATTAAGAGGAGTCGCTACGCCTGTCATAAAAGTGGTATCGGTTTCGCCATTTTACTACCACTTCTCTGTCAACTTGACATTAGTATTGTTTTGTGGATGTGAATTGGGTATTTTTTGGATTTTCTTTTTGTTAGTGTCGTTTTTTTCTATTTTAATAATTGAACAATAATGGTTTCTTGTGCTTCACGAAGTTGTACAAGTAGAGACAGTGTAAATACGAAAAAATCATCAGGAACAACATATCATAGGTTAGTAAACAATCGAAAGGACTGTACTGGAATATATTTCTTTGTGCTTCAATAAGTTTTATTTAACTTCATATTATATTTAATGTTCGTAGATTTATTAGAACTCCATCAATAAGAGATATGTGGTTGAAATTTGTAAAAAGAAGTTCTTGACAGCCAACAAAATACACTGTTTCTATATTATCAATTTCATCTTGTCAAAAGGACGATAATGTGCACTTTAAAGAAAAAAACCACCTCTTATCAAAAATTCAAAAAGCCGCTACGCTATACCTAGGTGAAAAAGAATTTCACTAGTGAATATGTTTTTATTGATTGAAAATTTAAATAGTGTGGCTCTGCCGTCGACGCCATATTGCTAACATCACAATGTCACTCATGTGATACCACTTTCCTTTTATAAGATAGTCGACTGTGTCATCTCCTCTTAATAGTAGCTCCATGCCTTTGCATGAAGTCCCTGAGAACGGTAATGTGCCTTCCAACAACAAGGACAACGATATCATCGGCATACCCAATCGTTAGAAGGCACTCATCGTTTAAAAGGGTTATTATTTCGTCAATTACTAGGTTCCACAATGTTGGCGATAGAACACCCCCTTGCGGACAACCTCTAGCGACGATCACTTTCGCCACATGGTCTTTCCATGTGGCCTCTACTGTACTGTAGTGAGTGATCATTGGCTCTATTCCATGATTTGCCGCAGCTCTACACATAGATCCTAAAGGGGTGCTGTCAAACGCCCCTTGTATATCCAAGAATGCTCCCAGGGCGACCATGCCATTTTCCAGCGCCTTCTCCACCTGGGTTACCAGTTGGTGTAAGGCACTTTCGGTTGACTTGCCACACCTGAAAGCATGTTGTTTGTTGTGCAAAGAACACCTAAGCCCATAGGCTAATGGGTCTGAAGGACTTAGCCACTGTGTAGGTACTACGACCCGGCTTGGGTATGAAGACAACTCTCACCTGCCTCCACTGTTCGGGGACATACCTGCGTGCCAAACAGGCCCGAAAGATATGCACTAAAATTGTGCCAACGGCCTTCCAGCCTTGTTGAAGCAAGGCCGGGAAGATTTGGTCTTTCCCCGGAGACTTGTGTGGTCTAGACGTCCGTATTACCCAAGAACTCCGCTCGTATGTGACTATTTCTTTTGCTAGAAGATAGTCCTCTTTACACGGTCGTTGTATGCCAACATATCCCATGTCTGGGCACTCCCGCTCGATTTCCTCACAACCGGGGAAGTGTCGGAAGATAGTGTTGATAAAGAAGAAATGAGCATCAATTGCAACAAAAAGAATAAAATTGAGCATCAATTGCAGCAAAAAGAATAAAATTTCAAAAAGTTTATTATGAGGTTATGGTCGTTATGGGATGGGATGGGTAATAATTACACAGAACACTTTCATCAACCACAACTGTTTTTTTTTTCTATGATTTTTCATTGCACCAAGAAATAATGTCGTGTTCGTTTACTTGTGCACCTTTTCAGCGCAACAGGCAGCACTGGTACGGTGCAATTTATACCTGCACTCGAACGGTGCGCACTACACTGATTTACCCGAAAACGCTATAACTATTTAGCTGAACCTGCTCTAACCTGCTGTTGTGTTATGTAACTAGAAGTTGAACAATTCAACGGTACACCCAATGTACAATCATACGTGAGCTTAGACGTAAATTATAAAACAATCCTCAAGTTAACTAGATAAATCCGAAGAACCTCTTGGCTTATGATTCTCAATGTATTATGGCCATGAGTGAAGTAACACCAAACTTGTTTTATTAATATCTCCGAAATAGGCAAAAAACCGCTATACCAATAAAACAGTTACTGGAGCGTGCACTCCCCTTGATACCATTCCTACTAGACTTTAGTGTGTTTGTAATGTCATACAATAAAATATTTTATGTAACTAGTGTGTAAAGTAGCCTTTTTTTTGACGAATGTGAATATTGTCACAATGTGACAATCACTTGAGTCAAAAAAAAGGTCTTTACACACGAATTGCATACAATATTTTTTCTACTAGCGAATATTTAATTAAAATACAAAAGTCTAATAGTAATTCGTTAAAGTAAGTTAAATTTTTCTTTAGAAGCATCTTTTTATAATAATCTAAAATAACATCATAGTTTTCTAAAAATATCCAATTCTTGAATATAAAATACAATTGCTTACCCTAGGTATAGTCGGAAGATCTCAATTCAAATTTTAAATGTCAGATTCAATTCACAAAGAAATGTCAGTGACTCACCGCCAACTTATACCTATTTACCGTATTATTTCCAGTACTCAATAATTATTTAACAATAATTATTAGGTTACTTTACCGAATTCTATAAGTTTCTATCTCCAATTTATGAAAAAAACTTAGATTTAATATCCGTTTATTATACCTATATTTTTATAAGACTAGATATCTTTAACTACATACATATTGGAATTTTTTCTTTACGCACTAGTGCGTAAAGTAAAACTCTTTACGCACTAGTGCGTAAAATAAAGTTTTACATACTCGAAAATGTGTCTAAAGTACGTACTTTACACACGGTAGTAGAAAAATAACTATTATTTCACATTTCACCAAAGATATAATTTACTGTGACTGGACATTAAATTTTGCAATCTTAAACATAAAACTTTAAATATTATGGATTGTCTAGTTGTCGAATTTTTCGTAGCGTCAGATAGGGGCCGAAAATTTCAAAAACTTGATAATCACTGGTAACGGTAGCTGGAACGCTACAGAAACATTGAAATACAAATGCAAAAAACATTGTTTCAATTGTCTCAATGAATTAACGAAAAAGAATAATGAATCCACCAAAAGGAGCATATAGAAGATGGAAAAATTGCAGTAAATTTCCACACATACGACACAGCAAGCATTGACTTCCTATATATAAAGAAATATCTCTTAGATATGTGGAAATAAAAAAGCTTCTGGGAATGCAAGTTGATTTTGTTACGGTAGCGTTTATTAAGGCCAAATATGCAGCAAAGTCATGAGTGAAACAGCATCTTAGCATCGATAGAGAGCTCATGTAAAACATAAAAAAAAAACTATTGATCCTAAGCTTTATTTTGAACCCGAGCTGAACTACTTTTGTGAAACCGAGCCACTTTGCATATTAACAATGAATGTTTGTGTATTGGGGTAACATTCACTGAGACCTATTAGGTCTATTGTTCCCCTCACTTCTACTTAGTTCCTGAGGAAAGTTTCAGAGACTAGTAGCTCCATTAGATCTATTTCCAAGAAGAATTCTAGGATATCCACAGACTTTAGTTTAGGTGTTCCTCTTCTATCCAGTAATCTCCTAGGGTTTTGTGCACTAGGATTCTTAATTACTGTGCAATCGGTAAGTATGCAAATGGAAGTTTCTTTTTACATATCACAGAATCTACATTCTTCTTCATCCACTATTTTAAACTTTTTCAGTTGCCCATTCAGGCAACAATGTCCGGTTAGGATCCCTGCTGAAACTATTGGGCATTAATTTGATCTCAACAGTATTTCTTCCAATATTACATTGGAGCTGATTCCCCAATTTCAGTCCTATTCTTTGCTATTTCATTTCCTCTATTCTATGTGTCCTGGAATCCACAGTATGGTGACTGAATTGTTTTTGCATTCATTGAGTTTGTCTAGGCATTTCCATACCATTTTGGAACTTATTACACAACAATTCATTTCCTTAATGGCTGTTCCTTTGCCTTCTATATCATTTATCAATATTGAACTGGACATATTTTCCTTTTGTGTGAATTTCCACTTGAAAGATATACTTTGTTTATCTGAAGCCGTGAAAGCCACGTTTAACTATGAAAAAGCTAAAGTGCTAAGTATGTAATGATAATAATTAGAAAAGGGACTTTTTATTATCAACAATATGATTAAACGTTAATTATTTAATGTGCTTGTTTCCTTGGATTTTTTCTATTAACATTATTTTTTCAATTCATGAATATTAAAAGATGAGAACTTTTCCAAATTTGTTATGGGCTTCTTCAAGCTCTGGCAGCGTTGTACGAAAACCATAATTACCACACCCTCCGAATTACATAATTGGTGATTTTTATCGAAATGCCTGACCAGCTGACTTCTTATTGGCAAACGCGTGCGTGTGTTCTTCCCTCTCACTTCCTCAATTGACTGATATTGATTTATTCAGTGGCATTGGTATTGTCAGTGACCTTTGTTTTTTCAGTTTTACTTGGTAAAATAGATACCGCACGCCATTTGTACACTTATGACAGATACCGCCATGTTTCCTCGCATATTACCGATGCCCCGTAGGTTCAGATAAACTTGCCAAACTATACTTAAGGTTTTTCCCAAGCTTTCAGAGTGTTTGGTTCCTGGCCCATATACACTCCTATCCCAGTTCATTCTATTGCTTCAGAGCCGTCTGTTTACAATCCAATGGCATTCTTTCAAGTCTGGTAGTGGTAGGTACTTGGATCCCATTCCTTCTTGTTGCTTAATTTCGTAATAAAAGTTATACTCCTTCATCATACCATCTTGTGGCATACCCCACGTCTTCTGGTTTCTAAGAAGCGAGGAGGTGGTTTTTTTAATGATTCCCTCTCTATGTATCAATGAATCCCATAAGGCTTTTAATATTTGGCCTTTAGATTTGGTCTAGGTATGTCATCCTCGAACGTATACACATGAATAAAGCATCCAGTAGATCATTCATTCATTTTATGAATAGTGGAGGTCCACTGTAAACCATTCTAGAAGACAATAAAGCCATATTTTGCTGGAGGATAGCCGAATCAATTAGTTGGAGTTGAACCTTGTCTGTTTCTGTTTGCTATAGTTGTAATGGGTACGCTAAGTAAGTTTCGATAAAATGTCGATAACACACGCCAAGTACGAGTCAGACTCGCGCACGAAGGGTTCCTTACCATTATGTATAATATAATTCACAGATACAAGTGAAGTTGATATAATTTATTTAGCTGTCTGATTTTACATTTGTGATTCATATACATAGCTTCGCTTATTATTAGGTAGCATGGCGATTCGAACTCACGATCTACCGTTTACTAGAAAGGAGCTTTAACCAACTAGGCCACGGAGCCATCTATCCGTTCACGTATCAATATCGTTCAGAAAGGAGCAAATAAATATATAAAATCGTGGTTTGTTAAAATTTATTTTATTTTGTTTTTAGTATTTGTTGTTATAGCGGCAACAGAAATACATCATCTGTGAACATTTCACCTTTTTAACTATAACAGGTCATGACAGCCGGTGACATATGGACAGACAGACAAAAAAACCTTCTCGGTTTGACAGTTATTCGCTTAAATAGTTTCCTGTAATAATTGTCATATTTAAGTAAAGCTTAAATTTGACAAGTGTTACAGGAAACTGTAATTAGGAAAATATTTTGTGGTGTTAAACGATCGACTAGATTTTTTGCAGTCATCTTCCAATCTTTAAGAATCAGTCTTATACTAACGAGCCAGACAATTGATTATTGATTAATGAGCAATTTAGGTAGGGTTTGCCTGAATTTATGTTTGTAGTTAAAGGAGATTGAAAAAATAGTTGAGATATTATGACTTACTTTGCTTTCTCTCGCACAAGCGCTAGTCAGAAACATACTTAACATATTTCAAGAAGTTTTTAATAGATACACTCATCATACACTCAATATTTATTTGATTGTTGTTTAAGAAGGAACATAATGTGTAAAAACTTGATGCATGATTATTTAATAATGTGATTTCTATGCAAGATGATATATAATTAACTCCAAGAGTCCACCCATATCTTAAATGTGGTTAGAATCCAAACAAAAGGGTTCAATGAAACTTAATCAAACCACAATATAATATATTTGTCCAAGTAGGAACAACCGACTTGCTACTAGTACAAGTATTAGTATTAATCAAAGTCCTTTTCACTTTTCTCTAAGTTATATACCACAATTAAATTTAAGCGTTTTCTTTTCACAAATGGTAGATACTTGTAGTTTACTTGTTAGGGATTATTGGTTATGATATTGAAGCCCTTCCAGTTGAATGTGCTTCATATAGGTAGTTAATTATTGTATTGTGTTTTATTGTTTGAAAAATCATAATTTTTTTAAATTCATAAAAATAAAGATTCATACATTTGTTAGTAATCTATAAAAGTCAAACATCATTTAAAATCAATATTGATCACATTACTTTGTAACATCATTATATTACAACTTATTCTTTATTTTGACATGCGATAAAACCATTAGATCTTTATATTAAGTGTACAATTTATTTCTATTCTCTATAGCCCGATGATAGTAATGTTTTCCGAAACTAGTATACTAGCAAGTTGATTGGTCCTACTTAACTTGTGGTTTGTTTGTGGTTTGTGTGGTTTGACTTAGAGTTTCATTGAACCCGTTTGTTTTGATAAATAGATACTGAAAAAATTATTCGTCACCCATTGAATGTATTGTAAAAGTGTACGGACGCACAATATAATTGTTTTGTCCACGACTGTTTGATAATTTATACATTTTACGTGTGCTTCTTCAAGTATAATGACATACATTATTCACCAGTGAATAATAAGTGTGGATAATGAAAAGGTCACGTGACACATAATTATATTGAAGTTTATTCATACAAACGACACAATATATAATTATTAAATAAAATTTTCACCGCGAACCCACGCTTAAAATTCCTCGCTTTACACAGTAAACCATCAGGCTATGAAGATATAATATATGATAGTATCAAGATGTTGTATATATAGGTGTAGATCGTTTTATATGCAGTTTTTTGTCTAGTGTGTATGATGTATGTCAAAAGCAAAAGTGACGTTTTAAATAATTTATTAGCTTTGTTCGTAGAAGGAATTTCCAATCGATTGGAAATTTATCAAACTCTGACATTCCGTTTGTGATTCGTTGTAAATCGATTGGCAATTTTTGTTGTATGAAACTAAAAGTTCATCATCACTTGAAGAAGAGCTGAAAAAAATAAAGAATAAGTAAATAATTTTGTAATGTGTGTGTCATTCTTTGGCCATCCTAAAAAGAAGCCAGAGATTTTTTTCAAGTGTCCGGTATTACAACATACAAATTATTTTACTCACGTTTTATTTTAGAAGGCACTGACTTCCATGTTTTTTTTTTACTATAATAGAAAAATAGTAAAAATTTGTCACTTTCTACAGCATCACAATATGCGTGTTCTCATGTTCTAACTGAAAATTTGATCCCGGTCAGCAAATTATTCTGATAGCTGGCAACTGATCCGAAACCGCAAATTTCTTTCTTCGAACAAAGGATTTTTAAATCACCAACTGCCAAATTGTTTCTACGAACGCTTTTTTTTTAATGCGCATGCCTCTGACTGTTTCTGATAGTTTTACGAACAAACCTATTGCTAATTGCAAGAATTTCAATAATTATACTGGTGTTTGATTGATATTACTAGAAACTTTAATATGGAAAGTGAGCAGACAGTGAATTAAATACTTATTAAATATATAATTTGTTCAATAACATAAGTAGTAATAAGCTTTATAAATGCAATAAACTAAAGTGTTTTAGTTTGACAAAAAAATTTATACAGGTAATTCATAGTCGTGGAGAAAATATAGTATTCTACTATCATATAATGGCTATTATTATATGCTTGTTGAATAATATACTATTATCCACACTTTTGAAACTTATAAAGTACCACTAGATTCACCAGTGGAATTATAAAATTACTTTCTTTTTTTAACTCCATAGTAAGTTAGAGCGTTCAAGCAATTCACTGCTAGGACCATTGAGATAGTCCGAATTTGCACCAAACCAATACACCTCTCCTTAAAAAGATACACAAGACACACAGTATTTTGCGAAACGCGTTATTTTATTAATCCATATGTGTGTCACTTCTTTAAGTTCCTCTATGAAATCTTGTTCCATTTCCGGAAATTTTACCCTATTGTACACTACAGGTTTCTTTTTCTCTAAGAGTTTCTTTGTGTTTCTCTTGTCTATTCTGGACCAAAAGGATCAGGCTTTGTAACATCACCTCGGCTACTCCATCGCTCTTCCTGTTTGTTCAAGAATATGACATTTACTGCTGTTGCGATGTCTATAATATTGGTTCCTTACTCTGCCAGTACAACCGCTTTATAGTTTCCCCTCACATTTCTATGACTTGGGACCCAGCAGGGACTCTGCACTTTCGGACAAAGTTTTTAGTGGAACCTCGCTATCTGAGTATATGGTAACTTTGCATGTGGTTCCGCTAATCTCTGCTTTGCTGCTTTTTACATTGCAAGAACTTTTGTTGGATTATTATACCAGTCTTCTTTTGTTGGTAAGTTAGCAGTAATCTACCCTCAAAATTACTTATGGGGATCAAATAATCTCATTGCAGCACCAGTAATTTGCGTCTGAACGTAGCTGGATGTTTTCCACGGATAGGATTCTCTAAGTTTTGGAGTTCATAATTCTTTTCCAATCTTCATGGTACAGTGCTTCAATTAGAAAAGTGTACTGTTCAATATTGATAAAATATATAGAAGGAAGAAAACATTGTTAGGGGTTTAAATAGGAATTTTTGTTTAAACTTTTTTTATTGTCATTTTCCTTTGTAACCTAACTCGTTAATTTTTGTTTCTACCCATTAACCCAAAAAAGGTGAATCAAAGTATTTCATTAACTTGAATGAATTTTCTACCTCCGTCTTTCGCCCTCGTGTTCTAGTAACTCCGTTATCGATCTTGTTAACACCAAAGGTCACACCAATATCAATTAAATTTTGTTTTCTGAATCATCCCACGCGCGACCATTCATAACTAGAAATCGATATGGAGTGCGCTTGCCCATTATCCGACGCGATTTTTCACCAATCACAAACGAGATGTCTGTATGACTTTGTTTATTTAGTGGGATACGAAATTATATTCGTCCGTAATAAATTTATGCAGATTCTGGATTCTGTTATGTAATTCTCATTGAATTTTATTGTAGAATTAAGAAGATAAAAGAGTTTTTTTATAAAAATTCATAACTTTGAAACAAATCAGATATTAGAAAGGATAAAAATAACAAGACGCAAAAAATAAACTAATCTTGCATGCAGGATGGTTTGGAGTGACATGCAAAGGCTTTATAAATATCCTTTAATTTGCTTTTAAAATCATTAATATTGGAGCATCGGACCAAAAAAATTAAATAAGATCAAAATCAATAAATAACAAACTCCACTACAGAAAAACCTATATTAATCGACCGGTTTTACAAATAACATTGTCAAGAGTAAAGTATAGAAATTTGGAATGTGTTATTTTTTTATTTTCAATAATCATAAATTCCTGAAATAAGTCATATGATCAGAATATATTTTGTATAACAATATTACTATTTGCATTTTTGAATTTTTTTTTTTGGTGATAAATGGAAAGATCATATAAGTAACATAACAAATCTTTTTTTTTTTCTTTTTTTCGCTATAATTCAAAAGATATATCAAAATAAAAAACCGAAGACACGCCGACAACTCCCGAACAAACCTGAGCGCGTGTGACGTCACTCATTGCTTATATTAGTTGAATGTTATTTTACACTCAACTTCAAAATTAGAATCAATGACATATAATGTTAAGAATAGAGGAGTTCAGTTTAAGGTCAGTGTAGCCAACAAAAAGTGTTTTTTTATGACAAAAATGACAGTTAATATCTACCATTCAAAACATAAGATTTTTGTATGTTTTTTATCATTGCGAACATCTATATTGCTTTATTGAAATAATGAATACACCCCCGAAGCGTAAATTTTGAAATTTAAAATGACTTTTTAGCTGAAACTCAACATATCGGTGGCCAATAATTCTAGGAGCTCTTGGCAAGTAACCATTTCATTTCTGTTATTCTGTCACTATGTGAAATGTCAGTTATATTAATTTTTGTTGATATTCGTTTAATTGTGTATGTTCATTTTCGATTAGATTTTTGTAGCATTTCTAGTTAGTTGTATCTCTTTATTCTTCTAATTACTTTTTCCACTTACGCTTCGGGGATTTATTCTTTATTTCAATAAAGCAATATAGATGTTCGCAATGATAAAAAACATGCAAAAATCTTATGTTTTGAATGGTAGACCTTACCTGTCATTCTTGTCAGAAAAAAACACTTTTTGTTGGCCATTTGTTGAATTTTCGATCAAGTGTCACTTAACCAATGGATATCAGCTAGCATCAGTGAGTAAAACAAAAAATTTCAAATTTTCATTTCCGTTATTGTTATTTATATTTAGTAATTTAGTTCATTCAATTCTATCTGTTTTAAAGTGTTTTGATTGTCTTTGGTCTGAGAAATAAGCGTTGTCGAAAGTCTTCATCATCTGTGAGCTCTTGTAAATCAGCTCTTGCTTCTTCCAAGTCCTCCATTTTGTTCATAACAATACGTACTAAATGTTGAACGTGATAAATATATCTTTATATAAATTATTTTTCCACTTATTAATGGAACTCAAAAATAACTATAAAACTTCAATGGCAAACATAAATTGTCGAATTGAGACAGACAATCAGATAAAACAACATTGTTCCGTGTTTGACCATAGGTTAACTCTCTGAGATATGTTAGTAAAGTTTTAAAATTCGTGTTACAACAACCTTTTGAAGTTAACCAACGGTCTTCTATAACAATGGTTTAACCTAGCGAGTTATAACACACCCTTATTTGTCATTTGGGCTATATCCATTTCCTTTCTGGATTCTGCACTTGTGAAGTATACTATTTAGTTCATCGATTCATTTTGAAACCATTTCGTTTCAATGATTACGTCAAACTACACAAAAAACATCTAAAACTTTCAAGTCTGGAAATGCAAAACAATCTCTTAAGCAACTGACCAGACATAATAAAGTGACTCTGTTGCGGGTGTCAGTGTATAAGGGATTTGTCGGAAATGAGATTGCAGAAAGCCTTGCAAAACAGACGAACTTCAAATTAAATAGGTATTGATTCGACAGCTCCTACACCGGAAAACATATTCGCTGAACGAGTGAACATCATCATCCCATCTAGAGATATAGAGATACACCCAGGTAATTCCGGAGAAACCATCTCGTTCACCGATGGTAGCAGAACATAGCAATATGGGTGACGACAGGTAATGAAATGACGGACCAGTTTGCTAAAAAACGTTCTAAAAGAGACTTCATAGGTCTAGAACCATTTTGTGGAATCACAAAGGATTACATAGGAAGGGGATATCGGGATTGGCTACATAAGGAACACCAATTCAAATAGAGGTTGATACAAGGTCATCTCCATACAAATAATTTACCGAACAAAGCTCTAAAGCAGCCTGTTGAAACTGAGTAAGAGATATTTCAAGACAGCTACCGACCTGGTGACTGTACATTGCACAAAATGGGCTGGTGAGTCAATATTACAACCATTACAAGTACTGAAAATCTCCCCAGTCCAACTAGTAGCCTATATAGAAGAACGGAGCGTTTGGAATGGAAGTAGATAACATGGAAATGGTACAAAGAATCAGTTCAAGTGCCTGGGCTGTTGAGCACAATCCAAACGAATGAATGAATAATAGTTCCTACACAAACTCATTTATAACACTCATCCCATAATAATGATATCGTTCCTAATTATTATTGTATTAGTACAGTAATAGAATAGGGTACAAGAATAAATTTTCCTATTGGTGGGAATTGACGCTTTATCAGGTCTCCTAACACCTTGCATGCCTATTTTTTCAAAAAAATATAAACTTTACTTTTAAAACGACTTTAAAAATCATAAATTTTGAAAGTCCGCCAAAACGCGCTTTACGTCATAAAGATGGCTGCCCCATGGTGTGACGTCATTTGTTTACGTTCTTATTCGTGTATCACGCTCTGAGTTCTTGTGACCTAATTCGTTTCTGAAAGCTTTGAAAATGGATAATGCCGAAAAAAAAAACTTTGTATTCCAAGTATTGCATTGTTCCAGTGTGTAACAACGTCTATTAAAACTCCAGACAAAATATTTGTTACTTTACCTGGTGGCGCAAGCAAAAATACACTTAAGAGAAGGGCATTACTTTTGTTTGTGAAGACCATTTTAATGTAAGTACCTACTTTTATGCTGGTGATTTTTATTCTTGAATAGTTTGAGGTTATGTACCTATCTGTCTAGCAATCAACCATAAAAACATCATTTTCTTACGACCACACATCGAAATATGGTTGGTATATATTATATAAATAAAACATAGTTTAAATCGTACTTACGATAATGCTTTAACTCCTCTTATTTCCTCTGCATTAAAGCAGCTGTTTGACTTCATAAATTCAAGCAGCATAAATGAGTCTACTTTGGACAAGTTATCAATCAGTTTGTGCTTTTACAAAACCTTCGCTAGCCATATCTTTACTCACAAAATATGAAAGAATCGTCACTGAACACTGAACTAGTAAATAAAATATATTCTTCCAAAAGTTTTAAAATATCCTCGGAAATATCGAATATTTATGTCCACTTTCCACTTTACGTTGACTTTTAGAAATAAAAAAAGCACACACAAACACGTAATGGTCTCAAACAAGTAGATAATAGTTATTTACGTAACTAGTTATGAAAAGAGCAATATTGTTCAACAAGCGTAATATTTGCCTAAACGAGCGCTAGCGAGTTTTGCAAATTATGCGAGTATTAGCCCAGAAGATTGACTTACTTTAAATAACTGTGTCCTTAATAATGTTGTTTTCAATGTTTATAAATACTTTTGAATTGAAATAATAAGTAATTGTCAGTTTAAATAATAAAATAATTGTCAGTTTTGACAGTAACTAATTAATAAATTATTCTTTGAAATTTAAACAGTTACGTAAAGTTTTTACATAACTACTTTTCATAACTGATATATATGAAGGTTATGAAAAATGTGACGTTACCTAACGTCAAGGAGTGACTTAAAGTGTCACATTTGATATTTTTACGTCGATGAAGCAATTAACAGTTGATTAAAATACAATATAAACTCACAACTACACATAACCTAATGCAATACCGGCCATATTGACATAAGTAAACCAGAGATATGACATCACACATATCATCGGTAGCGTTCGGAAATCCTCGGGTAGTGGTCGGAAAGTGCATTGAAATTTTGGGAGTAATTTCCAATGGAAACTGTTTTATTTCCTATTATTAGTAATTTTTGATATTATATTTACTACTATAAATTAATATCCTAGCAAAATATTTGATATCAGTTGATGTCTTGAACAAATAATCATTTGGGTAATACGCCAGTATGTTTAGTCTCTTGTTGATAAATTTAACTGAATGATTCATTAAATATGATACGTTATACGGGTTGGTGTTGTCATCGGATCACGTATAAGGAAATTACGAACGGATGTGTCGCTTTACGAGGAAACAACTCAAGAAAGGAAGCGGGCATATACATGAACGGAACACAATCTTTTTTCCGCCAACTATCTGTTAATTTTGTTGCAACTCCAAAGAAATATATAAAGTAGGCTTTTGTTTTAGTATTCTGGTATTAGAATTGGACCTGTAGTAAAGAAGGATGTTATGAAAGCGTCTATTATGTTGGAGCATGAAAGCCAGTGAGTATTCGTATCTTAATACGTTTTGAAAGTACATACTACTTAACCTACAATTTTCAGGTATGCCACAATCCTAGCGTTTGACGTAAAAGTAGAGCGGGATGCTCAAGAACTAGCTGATAGTGTTGGAGTAAAAATTTTCCAAGCCGACATTATATACCATCTGTTCGATAAATTTATGGCGTATCGTGAGGAACTGAAGCAAAGGAAACGTGAAGAATTCAAACATATCGCCGTTTTTCCATGCAAACTCAAAATTCTACCTCAATTCGTGTTCAATTCCCGCGATCCTATTGTTGCCGGTGTGATAGTTGAAGCTGGAATCGTTAGAGAAGGAACTCCGATTTGTGTGCCAAGCAAAGAGGTTAGTACTTGTATATTTGCTTCTATTAATATACAGGATGTTTCACGACGAGCTTTCACTATCTATATTACTTACACGATTTTTATAAAAATTGGCATAGACAGAGAACAAGGTTATGGCCAATTTATGGAAAATATTTTGACATACATGCCACTTCCGGTTATACCAAAAGTGAACGACAACTTTGTCATTTCAAATGTAACACCCTGTATATTATTAACTTTTCAAATGTTAATGTCACTTTGTGTAGAATATCCTATATCTAAAATTTATACTTGTCGAGATTTACCATTCTGGAACAGTGAGGATAAGCTCCAATGTGAAAGAAAAAGAAAAACTCGATTTTTGTTTCCTCAAATATTGTTGAACATGACGAAAATAAAATGCTGTAAAAATTCAACTGCCATTGATAATTTCTATTTTCCATTTCAATAATATGGAAACAAACTTGTCTTATGTTTTAGAATTTTATAGCTCACTTAGGGAGCAATACTTCGAAATGACTAAGATAATTATTATATTCTTGTAGGAAATTTGGCGCTCTACAAAAAAGGTCTCTAAATCGATATTTTCACTCCTTTCATTATTATTCGAGATTGAAGTTGGAATAGTACATTTTTTCAAATTTTCGATTGTAGAGCGTTTAATTGGTCATAATTTTTTTTCATAAATTTGTTCTATATCTTTCATGAGTCGTAATTTATTATTATTATTATTCTAAAAAGTTTCTTAAATAATCATGATTTTATAATTTATAATTCGTATAATTCTCAGTAATTGATTTAATTTTAAATCAATTTTCTGATCCAAAATGTAATTATTCCAGCAATAAGATTGATTATAAACAGTAAAATTATGATTATTTAGGAATATTTTCTGATTAATGCAAATAACTTACGACATATAAATGATAAAAAAATTTATGGAGATAAACTATAAACGCTCTACGCAAAAGTATTTTTTCATAAACTTGGTTGTAGCGTGGAAAAATTGAAAAATCTACAAAATGTATCATTAATTTAACTTTAACCTTTAATAAGTTTGGAATGAGTAAAAATATCAGAAAATTATACGAGCCATTTTTTGTAAAGCGTTTCCTACAAGAAAGGAGTGAACAAAAACAAAACTTTGGTGCCGAGAAAGAGAAATCAATAAACTCAGGTAATCCTATTATTGATTGTCTAGTTGTCATATTTTTTTCGTTGTGTCAGATAGGGACCAAAAATTATTTTATTATCAGTTAATCTTGACAAAGGTATAGTCTATATAGAAAGGACAAGGAGTAATAAATCATTCATTTAAGTAGATTTCATAGACGTACCAAAATATATTTTAAGAGAGTATTGAACAACCCAGTTTTCTTAGAAACATTATCGGGAATATTATTTTAAAAGAAATTAGGTACATTAAATCAGTACTTAGTATTAGTTCTTTGAGTAAAGTTTTCTTAGAAACATTATCGGGAATATTATTTTAAAAGAAAGTAGGTACATTAAATCAGTACTTAGTATTAGTTCTTTGAGTAAAGTTGTATGAAGTTGTATGGTTTTCATAATATTGTAATCAGTTGGAATATATTTAAAACATTTGTTGAATGTTAATTGTGCAAGTACCAAACAATGTCGATACGCCAAGGACCATCTAAACGACCAAAAACAGGTCCATTATCTTTAAATGAAAAAACTCTGATATTGAATTGTTATATATCATTGAAAAACAAGGATCCAAGTGCAAGTGTTGATGATATTGTGGAATTAACGGCTGCTATGTTGTGTGTTGCTAAATCAACAATTTATAGATTACTAAAAGAAAGCAAGAATGGAACTTTTCAACCCCCTAAAACTCCTTCAGGCCGAAAACCAATTGAGATCGATGAGTCATTAAAACAAAGACTAAGGCGTAAAGTCCATGGATTTTACTTACGAAAGGAAATTCCAACACTTGACAAAATTATGACATCAGTGCAAGAAGATACGGACTATCCAAAATTCTCCAGAATGACATTATGCAAACTTTTGAAAGATGTGGGTTTCAGATATACAAAACATAATAGAAAATCTCTCTTGATAGATAAACCGGAAATAGTTTTTTGGAGAAGAGACTATTTAAGAAGCATTCGACATGCCAGAGAACTAAATTTGAAAATCTACTTAGACGAAACATGGATAAATGCTGGATATACAGTTTCCAAATCTTGGCAAGATGAAAACATTAAAAGCGGAAGGCAGGCATTCGTGGAAGGTTTGTCGTTAGGTTTGCAGCCACCATCTGGAAAAGGAAAAAGACTTATCATTGTCCATGTTGGAAGTTCTGAAGGTTTTGTTGATGGTGGATTATTAACTTTTATTTCAAATCGCACGGGCGACTATCACGAAGATATGAATGGGGATGTCTTCGAGGAATGGTTTGTTCAAATGTTGGATCTGATTCCAAAAGGGGCTGTTATTGTTATGGACAACGCAAGTTACCATTCACGGTTACGAGAAGCATTGCCCACAAGTCGTTGGCGTAAAGCAGAGCTTTTGGAGTGGCTTATTTCGAAAAATATTAAGTTTCCAAAAGATCCACTAAGGAAAGAACTTTACAGAATTGCAAAAATGAACAAGAATAAATACAAAACCTACATTGTAGAAGAAATGGCTTCTTCTCGTGGTATATCAGTTCTTCGACTTCCCCCTTATCATTGTGAACTTAATCCCATAGAATTAATATGGGCTCAGGTAAAGGGGGAAGTTGGAAAAAAAATACTACTTTTAAAATAAACGATGTTGTGAAATTGTTTGAGAGTGCTGTAAATCATGTTAGTAAGGAACATTGGACAAACTGTATCGAGCATGTTATCAAAGTAGAGGCAAATATGTGGAAAATTGACAATATTTGTGATGATTCAATCGACCCTATATTATTAATGTCAACAACGATTCTTCCTCTTCCGAGTCGGATATAGAATAAAATGTAAGTAATAAATGTATTCCAATAATTATTTCTTTTCATTTATTATATTATAATTTAAAACGTATTTTTTTCCCAAAATACACACCACTGCATTGCGTTATTGCTTATCTGCTAATCCTTTAACAATGAAGAAACCCTAAACTTTGCTACAACTGATACAAATACGGGGTCGATCTACCTGGTTTTTAGATTTACGGAAGAAATGTAATTTAAAGTAAGAGATTTATCAAAAATTTCATGGTGCTCCCTGTAAAGGTTTTGCATACTTAATTAGGGTTTATTACTCCTCGTACTTTTTGTACATACTTTAGCTGGAACGCTACCGAAACGTCGAAATAAAAAAAATAAAAAACATTATTGTGGTTTGATTCCCAAAGAATAGGAGAAAAAATAATGCCACAAGGAATTTACAGAAGATAAATCCTACTCGATTTTCTCTACTACATTATCTACGAATTTTGAAAACACTGATAATTATCTTGCTTATACACTATTTTATTGGGTGTTCACATCCTAACGATTCTATCATCATCGCTTTTTAAGTATTTAATGCAAAAAAATCATGTGTGCCTTCTATTTATACAGTTTCTTCTGGTGTGAAATCATCCTCCATCCTCATGTACTTACTATCTTGCTGAGATTCAGTACTTGATGTTATCTCCAAAGGAGGCAAAGCAAACTTTTTCAAAGTTTTTAAAACCAGATGTCTTGTACACAATTGTGCCGATTAATATAAGATGCTCTTGTTCGAATTATAAAAATATTTTTGTGTTTTGTTTCAGTTTGTGGATCTAGGAATCGTAACCAGCATCGAGAGCAATCACAAAACAGTAGAAAGCGCCAGAAAAGGAATGGAAGTATGTATTAAGATAGAACCTGTTCCGGGAGAATCGCCTAAAATGTTTGGTAGACATTTTGATGAAACAGATTTTCTCATCAGTAAAGTAAGTTACAATTTCGTACATTTATAACATAAATATGTAATTGTTCAATATTATTTGTCAAGCTCTAAGGGCGGATTTATCAATGCCCGGTTAAATCTGTCAGCTACGTAGCCATCAGCTATCTCTAGCCGCCAGTCAAAATCTCGGTTACAATAGAAAGCGTTTATCAATGCACCACATAACGGACAGCTAGCTAACTGGAGGCTAAGTGTAATTGAGCATTTGACAACCTTGTTCTGGTTATGAGCGTGAGTGTAATGTGTCAGAGTATAAATTTATCATTTTAATTTGGTGTAAGGAGGATCACCCGTTACATGAAATATACATATTATTAATTTTATTCGCATATTTTGTTATAACATACTGAATCAAGAATATAGAGGTGAAAGTTATTATTTTTCTATTTTATCGTCAGCTTACTCTGACATCGTGGAAAATTTCACCTGTCAGTGTCAAAATTGTGGTACTGCTATTTTTATTTCGTCTATGCTGTGCTTTGTTGAGTTGTTTGCATTTGAGCATGTTCACAAAAAAAAGTATTTCCTAATTTCACGGAGTCAGAGTGACAATTAGGTACTTATGAAAGTAGTCGTTCACCATAAAAGTATAATAGAATGCAAAAAGACGGATGCTGTGACTTGGCGAGAAAAGCTGGAATTTGTTGGAGTATCATGAGAACACTGGGTTTAGATAGTCGAAACCGAGTAATAAATTCGACATAATCGAGCTCTTCAAAGGGATTCATCCGTTTTTCAACAGTATATGGTCGTCTTTCGTGCTCTACAAATTCCAATATTTCTCCCAGCTCCAAGCTCTTCATCGAAAAGGTCGTCAATTTCCTCAAGATCCATTGACAATAACAATGAAATGAAATACACACAGAGCCTGGATGCTACTAAACTTCTATAAATGAATCAAATAAGCTTCTCGATTTCACCCTAAACGATAATAACACAATCAAATTTAAAGTTGAAATAATCTTTGTTGCAAAATGTAAGCAAACATGAAAAAATCGTGACACAGTTGTCAGTTAGAATCTATGGTTAGAATAACGGAACACCACTTTCTCGTATTTAACTGTATGTTCTATGGTTAACATCAACTTGATAGTGGCAGCTAGGGTAGCCGAAAGTTTGACTGCCAGCTAATGCAAACTGGTAGTTGATAAACACTTTGACCAACAGCTAAGATTTAGCCAAAGGCTACAATATTTAACCGAGCATTGGTAAACCCGCCCTTAATATTTCACCGATGTCCGTACCCGTATATTCAATTGTCATACTATTCTGCCACAGCAGGTTCTAAATTCTACAGAAAAACCATAAAAAGCAAAAAAAATTAATTGTTTCGAAGTTAACTAAATCATCCTAAATGAAAGATTACTTTTTGTCAGATTAATTGCTTATAAAAAGCTTATTCATTACTTTTGATTGAACGGAAGTAATGATTTAATGAATGCGATGAGCTAGCGTAGTCCAGTTTTTGGGTGGTGGGTGGATTTGAATTGGTTACATTTTACGGTGAATTGTACAGCACTAGAGGCAGACGACGGGGTGAAAAAGATCAAAGGAATTTCAGCTTCAGTAACAGCGTTTTCAATTGGTCGATAACTGGGTATGCAGCAAGAGTGCAACGTTTGTGATATTTTTATGTTTCTTCTGTACGTTCCTTCTGGAAAATTTTTATTTTCAACGTTTCTCATTTTTTTCCTTTGCACAAAATCAACGCTACCATTAAAAAAATTTCCAGCTGTTGAATTTTTGTATGAGGATCTGAAAGATTTTGGAAAACACAATAATTCTTGATATCTACAGATAGAATGCTACCGAAACATTGAAAATAAAAATATTGTGATTCATTGCGCTTTAAAAACAATTTGGATAATTTCAGTAATTTCGATCAACTGATGTTTTCTTATTGCCAGTCCACTTGGTTATTTCACATAGTGATCTTAATATAAATTATAATTTTATAGCATTATTGATGTTACCAGAACACTGCATTTTAAAAATGAAAGACTAATCATGTTAATAAAGTAAATATTGTTAATTATACTGTGTCTGATGATTGAGAAGCATAATACATATTTAAATATAAATGAATGTTATAAAACTATAAAAAATACAATTAAAAATCGGTTTGCACATACAGATTGCGAAAAAGCTTTGTCTCGTTATCGTTGAGTCATGCACAACAGGTAAAACTAAACACTTTCATCCGGCAACATTGTACTTTACGGAGAGAATTCACTAGTTGGTGGTATTCAGTATGTTCCCAATATAAAAGGAGTGAGGGTGTGGAAGAAATAAAAAATACAATACGTCTTAAAATTCATTTTTGTCAACTTGATCGTTTCTGTACAAGTTGACAATTAATTTCTAACAACAATAGGATATTATTTTAGCCATTGTAACTTTAAAATAAAACATTATTTCTTGAGAGAACCATAATTAAAAAACTAAAAATCCCCACCATTATTATAGGCCAGACGATAGGGGTAACAACTACAAGTAATTAGCAATACAGCTGATTTTTTTTTCATAAGTACCTTAAAGTGTGTAGATTAATATAAAAAATGTTTACCAGTCTATCAATTTCCCAAATTGGAAAAAAAATCACAAAACTTTTTTTTTGAAATTTTTTAATATTTTGCGCTAGGAGGAAGGTAAAGAAAAATAAAAAATACCAGCGTGTAGGGGGAGTGTTTTGCAACAAAAAAGGTTTTCTGAATTTCTTTCGTCCGAGCAATGGTTTGTCCGGAAAAAATTCGGTAAACCTAGTATGTGTTTCGCATCCGCGCGACTCTATTTTCTGAAGTGCGGCGAAGTACATTATAAACTATTGTACAGTTATAATGTAGATATGAATAATTGTGATAGGGCGTTTTGAAGAGGAAATTGTCAGCTTTAAGATGGCATTTTCTTGTCATAGCACATAATCATTTTTTCCTCACTTCTTAGAAATCAGACAACCTGGGACATGCCACAAGACGG
>CAJUYG010000298.1:430411-440999 GCA_910591675.1 Galerucella calmariensis
ATATCTATATCGATGTGCCTTTAATTTTTAAACAATTCTTATAGAATCGACCCATGTATAGATTGAACCTAGTCGTGGCTAGTGCACAGGGCGGCAAAATTTGGAAAGATATCAAAATTCTAAATTTCAGTGATTAGGTGGGGCGGCATTTTCTTCAGTGTCCAAGGGCTACATTCTCTTCAGTGCCCAGGGGCGGCAATAAGTTTAAATCCGGCCCAGGACGTGCCCTTAATTTTTAACCAATTCTTATAGAATTGACCCATGTATAAATTGAACCATTTCTAATAGCTGAAACTTCGTCAAAAATATCGACGTGCATTAATTTTTAACCAATTCTTATAGAATTTACTTCATTATCTGTTACTCCTTATAACAACTTCACTACAAACCCTCTTTTTTATCTTTATGTACGCTTATGAAAACCAACTAGAAAACTATTTGTTTCGACTTTTCTGCGCCAAATTTTGCTTTCATGAATGGAAGTAGAGCACACAAGACCTCCTTTGACCCAAATTTTCATTGATTTCATTCATGTCTCTAACCCCTCATGTCCCCGTCTATCCTCTTTCAACCCTTACCCTACTCTCTGATGTTTGTTATGGTAGTCGTAACTTGGAGTATCTACTTCGTATTCTGTTTGCAAATTAAGGTGATTTGTATTTTTATTTTGAGCGTTGAGTTACTACTTATCATTCAACGTTTTGAGGCAAAACATGCGGGCATTAAACCACAGTATATTTTTATAAAAGTATATATTTTAAGAATTTATATTGTAAAAGAAAGTCATAATTTGATGTATTTATTTTTTGAAAATTGTTACCTAATAGAGCAGCGAATAATTATTATTTTATATATATACAATGTGTCCATGGATGGAGTGCAAAGAGTAGAATAATTTTTGGTTTTAGCAAAAAATATAATTCCTGATAAAAAGTTCTGCTTGTTCTAAAATCACATAAAATGAAATGAAATTCAAGTTTTTACAAATCTGCTTTATTTTCTAGTGAATTTTATGTAAATTACGAAATTGTATATTATTCCAGCTCTTGATATTAAAAATAAAACTGGAACATGAAACGTGATAATAGTGATTGGACTTTTTTCACTTTTGTTGTAGATATCCCGACAGTCGATTGATGCTTGCAAAGACTACTTCAGAGACGATCTACAAAAAACTGATTGGCAGTTGATGGTGGAACTGAAAAAACTCTTCCAGATTTTGTAATAGCCGTGCAAAATAGACATTTTCATAGTTTTTATTTTCAACATACCTACACGTAACTTTTCTCCAACTTCAGTATTTTGTAAAAAATTGTTTTCATCAATTTTCTCTTTAGGCATACATAATTGTTATTTTAAGTAAATAATAGTATTTTCCTTTCAATCAGATTCTTGATAATTGTGAATACCTAAAAAGGTTGATTGGATGATGATATAGTGTTTCAAGTTGATGTATATTTATATAAATAAATAAAAGCTATTAAACTGTTAAATGTTTTTTCGTTCAGTTTTACCTAAATTCACCTAGTGGCTTTTTGGGAAAATGAAAAATGTTGAAGCAATATTATCTTTACTTAAATTCAACCTTGCTTTCTATACACTTTAACATTGTATTATAAAAACTTTAATGATACAAATAAGCACCCAAGTATGCTGCAGCCATACAGTTCCCTTTTCCTAATGAACACAAACATTTTTCATTTTATAAGACACACTTTTGTATTCAATACAATTTTTCTTGTTGCAATAACAGTTTTACAAGTTTTGACAGTCCAAATCTATTCACATGACAAGGATAAAGTTGGTAGCCATAAACAGGTTAGGCTGGTGAAGTGAACTTTGTGGGTGAATTAATTGTCTACAGGGATTGTGGGAATGATGAAAAGCACACTCCTTATCTTCTGTAAGTTCCTTGTGGCATTATTTATTATTTTTTCTCTTATATTTTGGAAATCAAACCACAATAATGTTTTTTTATTTTTTCCTATATTTATAGATGAAAATTTGACAGCTGAAAAATATTTAAATATGCTTAGAAATGAAGTTATTCCTGCGTTGTCAAACTTATATCCCAACGCAATAGATCCTAGCTTACCGAATGAAAATGTTTGGTTCCAGCAAGACGGGGCAACACCCTATTATGCTTTAATGGTAAGAACTTATTTAGATGAAATCATCCCCAATAAATGGATTGAACGAAGAGGTACTATTGAGTTGCCAGCTAGATCGCTAGACCTTGCGCCGTTAGATTTTTTTCTGTGGGGTTATCTCAAGAACAAAGTATATGCAACACAACCAACTAGCATTGTAGACCTCAAAGACAGGATAACTACAGAAATACGGAATATTTCACCTCAAACTTTAAACAAAGTTAAGGAGTTCTATAGGAGACTGCTATTGCCAACAACTAGGTGGAGAACATTTTGAGCATTTATTTTAATATATTAAAATCAAATACATCAGGTATTTTATGTATGTGTTTAATAACTGTAAAAATAAAAATTTCACCCTGTATAATTCATAATTGACCATACATTATTTAATTTGTTGGAATCGGTTCATTAAGAGGATTTCAAAAATATGCAAATATACAGGGTGTTTCATTAAAAAAAACACCGACTATGGCATACTTGCGTGAATCACCCTGTACATTTACATTTAGGCTTACGTAACGCACAACTCAATTCAAAAGTTAACGTGTCTCGGCATTTTTTATAATTTTATAATATAATGACATAAAGAATTTCATTCCATAAGTGGTTTCCACACTGTATAATGTACCTATTTAAAAAAGTATTGGATACTTTTTAACAAGGATAAGTTTGAATATCATGATCATTTCTCCTTCTCCCTTTGTAGTGCTGGATATAAGGTGAATTTATCATATTTGGCCGAAAATATTGCAAATAACGCTATAAACAGTAATTGAGAAGGAAATAACACCTCATCGGAAAGATCTTTTAATACTGCATTCATCTATCTACTTACGGGGTATTTTATTGAAATATATTAGTATATAGTATAGTATATAGTAAAAATTAATTTAAACATTTTTTGAACCGACTATCTCAGGAGAAAACTACAAAAACTTTCACTACAGATACGTCACCAAACTGAAGATGAAATTAGCCACTTTCCCATTATGTATACGTTTTGTGAACTAATACCAGTTACAAAAAGGCAATTCGAATTTGAAGTTTAAAGAACTGTAATAGTTATTCACGTAACTAGTTATGAAAAAAGCGATTTTGTTCAACAAGCGTAATATTTGCCAAAACGAGCGCTAGCGAGTTCTACAAATTACGCGAGTGGAACAATATCCGCTCTCTTCATAACATGTTTACGTACAACGTTTTATCACAGAGTACACCATCTAACAAGAGACGAAAGCTTTGTCGGTTCCTTTGAAGTCGGACTTACACAATATTGAGCGGAAATACGTCGAGGCATTGACACGTAAACTACTTGATACACTGAGAAAAGTAAGTAGTGTTGATGAACATCCCTCCCAATTAGGTCTATAGAATATTTTTTTAACTACTAACATGAGAACTCCTTATTATTCATCTCATGTGTGTAATGAGAAGGGGCTCATTTTCAACCTAATCTTAAAATAATACACGGTGAACTGAGGGGAATGGACGGAAGTGTCGACTTGACATTGACAGATAAACTAATTGATTCACGCATGTGCACACAAATTTGCGATCACGAAAACTAATTTCTTTCGCCTCTTGTTAGATGGTGTACTCTGTGGTTTTATCTAATTCCGTGCTTTCGGCGCTTTTGTAATATTTAATAAAATCTTCAACTACAATGGTAATAATAAAGTGGATTCAAATGGTGTTGGAAGTATTGTTACTAAGAAGTATTCACCCAGAAAATTGACTTACTTTTAATAACTGTGTCCTTAATAATGTTTTTTTCAATGTTTATAAATCTTGAAATACTATTGAATTAAAATTATGGAGTAATTGTCAGTTTAAATAATGAAATAATGTCAGTTTTGACATTATTCTTTGAAACTTATAGTATCTCTATGTTGAAAATAATGTTGGTTTCGTTTATTTGGGCTTCAAGCACTTGTGCGTGACGCCTCAGTCGTCAAGACTTTTGAGCAAAATAAACACGATTTTTTAGGTTCCTCAAAACCACTTGTCATGTGCCAATGCCAATGAATTTCCTGTGTTGTTAGAAGAAGTTACGTGAGGTTTTTACATAACTACAGCACCTATAGAAGTGGGTAAAAATCGAGTTTGAGGTTTGCGTTATAGATTTTTGAAGTATTTCACATTGTCATTTGATGACTTTGACGTTTTTCGTGAATTTTTTAATTAAACGTCAGTGAATGTCAAAGCTTTTTGTTACATTTTCCTATTTTTTTGGTTTATTCGATAGGCGAAAAACAGTTGTGTGTCTCACAAACAGAAAACTCTTTAGCAGCCCTTAACTATCAGCCGCAGTAGGCATAGCCTCACTTCAGGCAGACAGCCCGCCGGCTCTTATCAGCTCGGGCTTATCACTTCGGCGACGGCAGCCGCTTATCAGCTCGGTGTCGAAGTCTCGCCAGTGCCGTACCGGATGTAATTACGGAATTGGAAAAATGGTGGCACGGCCGTTGTGACAATCGATCCAGTGCCGTACCGGATGTACAGAATTCGGAGGCCGTTGTGACAATCGTCAAGGTCAGTGGAGATGGTAATTACACAATTGAATAAAAGTCTTGCCGTACCGGATTACTGAATTCGGCGGTACGGTCGTTGTGGCAATCTGATAGGTGACAGTGTGAAAAATTCTAGCGTAAATATGAAAACTCCAAGTGTTGTCTGAACACGTTAAACACTGGATGTCAATTAGGATAATTTGAATATTTTACTTCAGCCAGACAGCCGCCAGCTCTTATCAGTACCGGATGTAAAAATTGGAAGCCGACAAGGTGAGTGGTCAATTGCCAGTGCCGTACCGGGTGTAAGAATTGGAAAACGGCGGCACGGCCGTTGTGACATGCAGTTCTTATCAGCTCGGTGTAAAATCGTCGCCAGTGCCGTACCGGATGTAATTACAGAGGCGGCGGCATACTGAACAAGGTGATCTGACAGTGTGAACGATATTAATAAGGATATTTTGTAAGCGATAAAAAAACACAGGTTTTAAGATATTATATTATGTAAATATTTTAGCTACAGTTTCATGAATATTTTCACGCACTTTCGATAGATGTTTCGGAGCGAAGTATTCAATCGTAGACTCGTTCACCATTTTTCAAAAATACCAACCATGATCTTCGAGGGTTTTGCACCCAAATTCATCTTTTCTATGAGTAACTTCTAGATTATGGGGTATGTGGTGTTGCGTAACTGCTAGGGTGGGGTCATAGATTATATCATTCTATCCAGGTGGTGTGATTTTCACACCATTCGAATAGACCTTTGTACCCAGACATAGTTTGGTTGCTATTCCATTGCAGCCACTTCGTGGAAAATTAAACTTCCCGCCAAACACACACCCGGTACGGCACTGGCAATTGACCACTCACCTTGTCGGCTTCCAATTTTTACATCCGGTACTGATAAGAGCTGGCGGCTGTCTGGCTGAAGTAAAATATTCAAATTATCCTAATTGACATCCAGTGTTTAACGTGTTCAGACAACACTTGGAGTTTTCATATTTACGCTAGAATTTTTCACACTGTCACCTATCAGATTGCCACAACGACCGCCGAATTCAGTAATCCGGCAAGACTTTTATTCAATTGTGATCTCCACTGACCTTGACGATTGTCACAACGGCCTCCGAATTCCGGTACGGCACTGGATCGATTGTCACACCATTTTTTTCAATTCCGTAATTACATCCGGTACGGCACTGGCGAGACTTCGACACCGAGCTGATAAGCGGTCGCCGAAGTGATAAGCCCGAGCTGATAAGAGCCGGCGGGCTGTCTGCCTGAAGTGAGGCACTAACTCTGATCAGCAACTAGTTCAAGCTTTTAACAATTTCAGTGAGGGGGAAGTATTCCATCACGCAATCGTGAATTATGATGCAATAGACTTTGGTATTTTCGGGAAAGCCTATGTTTGCTTCAATGTCAAGTTTTACATCGACTGTGGACGCCTTCATGCTTTCTTCCTGTTTCGAACAATCGATAACAAACAATGCCCGTTTCTTGAAAGAAGAATAATCCAGCAGGGGGCGCTTCTGTGTGGAGTTTGCGTAGTTGGGATAGAATTCAGTGTAGTTAAAATATGCCTCATTGTAGTCAGTTTTAGCGAAATCCAATTGCATTCTTTCATTGGGCCAATAGTCACCATTAAGTGACAGTCTTATACTTTGTACGTCGGCATTGTCAAATAAAGTCGGGTCAGCTGTACTCAAGTTACGTTTGTCGGTTTGAAAGAAAACAATAACAAAACGAGGTCTTTCAACTGAAGTGGATGTCTTGACAGCCCAAACTTCACGTCTTGCTCCTTTAGTAATTGAGGGTAATTCGTGTAACTCCCACTTCCTAAATGGAATAACTATAGGTTGATCTTTTTGAATGGATTTCATGAGATTTAATTTTATATCGTCATTAGGAAAGATATGTTTAACTTTCAGTTCAACGCTTGTAATGTTAATTTTAGCTGTTGTAGTGGAGAGCGTTCCAGAGACATTCTTTTCAGTAATATATAAGCAATCATTATCATTTCGTGCCCGAACTAGTCGTATTGTTTGACGTCCACATGTAATCATGGAATAATCGTTGAAAATGTTGAAAATATGTTTAAGAGGTATTTGAAGGTTGAAGGACTTGTCGCTAACATTCAGAATAGGATCTTTTGGGTAATTCCAACCGGCTATAGCCATATGATTGGAATCTTCTTGGTTATAACAGGTCATGGCACGTACGGCGCTTACTATTCCAGGATCTCGAACTGTTTCCATTTCCCTGGCACTTTCACTGTACGTACATGAATCGAATAGAAAGGCTCCAACATTATTTGCTAATTTTACGTCTCCAGCTCCGTGTATTTCAAGCGAACCTTTAATGCACAACAAAGTTTCGCTCATTGCAAAGAACGAATCAACTTGATTAATGCTAAACTCCACAATGTCACTGCAATTGAATGACTTTATAAATGGAGCATAGGTTCTGTATTCAGCCTTACGAATTGAATCATCAAACATCGGCTTACGGTAGATATCAAACATTGGAGGTATGTTGTCGTTTTGACGTTGACGTTTTCCATACATTGTTGTCATTTTTCAATTTAAAACCCAGCGATTGCAGGACCAATTTGTTTGCGAACGTGAGCTGTTTCAGCTTTGGCGACTGCTTAGCTAATGAAGTTGGAAGTGGTGCAGATTGTCTTTTATGATTGATTATTAGCCCCATCGCGCTCTAAGCTCCAACACCAATGTACTTAGTTCTCCACGAAAGTTTACAGGCTGACCGTCCTGGTCTAAGGCTATGACAGTGATGTTGGTTATTTCACGTTGTGGTATAACGGGTAAGTAGAGCAAATTATGAGGAATTTCGTCAATAGAATATCCCGGATCTACTTGTACGACGAATTCGTAAATGGTATGAGCAGGTCTGTTTGCATCGAAGGCTCCAGTGGTAATGTTACAATCGAAGCGTATGCTAGATACTTTAATAATTTTGACGGGGAGATCTGAAGAGTGCAATTTGTTAGCGTCGAGTATTTTTGGTGAAAATCCCAATATTCTTCCAAGACTATCAGCTTCCATGAAGGAAATTTTGTATTTACTGGAAATTTCACATTTCAACGTATTGTGATTGGGTTTTAGTGAAAATACCGGTCTGGTTGAATTGCCCGCACCCAACTTATCACTGATAAACGCTTCAAGATCAGCAATTTCATAACATCCTGTGGGAAAATCAAAACTTTGAAGCTTGCCCTTGGTATCGTAGTAGTAAAACTTACAATTTTCAATGTTTGGTATACTGTGATAAGAATGAAAAGATCTTAGAGCTATTTCGTATTCATTCTTTGGATCGAGCACAATAGGCGTAGGAGGTTGGAAGGTGAACACGTGATTGGTGCTGTTTACTCTCAGCAGCTGCGACATGATGACTAATGAATTTAGGGAGATGTATGAATTTAAATAACACACTAAATGTTTAATTATTTATTTTTTTTTACAAAGAAAACATTTTGCTTGAGAACTCGGAGGGCCGTCACAATGCGTCGTCCAATCAGGTCGGTTGTAATGGATGAAACAAGGCAGTCGTATTTGTAGTTCAAAATTTGCTCGATATTCATTGGGGAGTTTATGCCACATTTCCAGCAATTCCGAAGGTCTTACACACTCTATTAGATGTTCAATGGGAAAGTGCTTCAGTTCTTCGGCAGTGAAACTACTCAATGTTTTTCCATGGTAGATATGTTGTAGTAATAGTTCCGTCATTGTAGAAATTTTAAACACAAATGACCGCAATTGATTTGATCGTAGTTTTGATATTGGGTATTGTTGTAGAAAATTCGCGCGCTCTTTCCCAAATATTTAACAACTTCTTTCGGTGGCTTCAAGTTACCAAATGAATCGAAATACTCTACATTGTTGTTTATCTTTCTGTAAGCTACCCAATGACTTCCGCTATTCTTAGAGGTATCCAAATTAACCACTGCACATTCTTGTTTTCGGGGGCCGGCTTTGGGGAGAGTGTCTCGCATGAAAACTCCTCGAAAATGTGGTATTTTAAGTAATTTTGCATAATGCGCAATGTCAAAGTCAGATAGTGCGTGATTAGGTAGCTTTATTAGTTTTTTTGTTTTTTTAAATACAATCCAAAACCGCCTTTTGGGTACTTTTTCAGATACAGGCCAGATCCTACACGTTCCATAGCCTTATTATGACGTACATCTTCTTCCAATTTCTTTTGCGCATGCTTTGCGTCAATAACAGTTTTAGCAATCCCAGCAGCACCACCTGACAAAGCTCCAAGTGCCGAAAGACCGGCAAACAAAGGGATAAGTGGTAGGAAACCTCCGGATTTCGCTACAGGTATTACTCGAGGAACCTCGACTTCTTTTTTCCCACCAAATTCTTTAATAAGTGCTTTGGCTGCTCGTAAGGCAAACGTTGCAGTGTCTTTCAAAGATGCCCCTTTTTTCATGGACTTTCCCACTTTTAGAATGACATCTCGATGTAAGGAACGACGTTTGCGACGACAACCCATTCCCAGCTTTCTTTTCACCTTCATTCCGCCTGTTACAAGTAATGCAGCAGTTTTCTCTCCCAGTGAAGCGTCTTTTGATTTAACGCGAGCCCAAGCTTTATCTTCAAGTATCCGATCGGCTTTGTGTCGTTCCTCGAGAGACTTATTCTTCCAGTAAGAAATATCGTGTTGTTTACAAGCTGCGTCCAAGGGGTTAATGCCCGGATCTCCACGATCAAGACGTTTTTCCAATTTTGTACCAGCTAAAAGAAAAAACAATTAATTTTTTGCAAAAAGGGTGGGGGGTGGTTTACTTACGTCCACAGTACTGATAGCTAGGTAAGTGAAGTTCAATAGGTAGTTTATTGATGAGAGAATTTAAGAGACCTTCTCCTTCAAACACCAACATTAAGAATGATACGCGTAAGTGGTGACACATATATTTAAAGGATAGTACTACGAAAAACGACACACACAATGAAAATAATTCAACAAGAGCAGACTATACCCATTGAAAATTTGGATTTCACCTCAACACCAACTGTTGGCAAACATGGTAAATTGTTGCCAAATTCTTTCCGTGCCATTATATGTGGTCCCAGTGGGTGTGGTAAGACGAATGTCGTGCTGGCGCTCCTATTCAATCCAAATGGTGCGAAATTCAAAAATGTTTATGTCTATTCAAAATCGTTATTTCAACCAAAGTATCAATTGCTACAAGAAGTTATAGCGCAAGTCAAGGGTGTTGGGTATTTCCCATTTAAAGACAATGAAGAAATAATTAGTCCAGAGAAAGCTCGACCAAATTCCATCTTTTTATTCGATGACGTAGCCTGTGACGGTCAGCAGAAAATTCGTGAATACTACTCCATGTGTAGACATAAAGATATCGATGCCGCTTATCTTTGTCAAACATACTCAAAAATACCGAAACAGCTTATTCGCGACAATTGTAATGTTATTGTGTTATTCAAGCAGGATGAGGTGAACTTGAAACATATATTTGACGAACACGTATCTCCAGACATGACGTTTGACACATTCAAAAATGTGTGTTCAAAGTGTTGGTGTGACCGCTATGGTACTTTGGTAATTATGAAGGATTTTACCCTTAATGGTGGTAGGTATCGCAAAGGATTCGATAAATATATAAAATTGTAAGCTGCGTCTTTAGTCCATACCAATATGTCTGACGATAAGGTTGCTACTGCATTGCGCAAGAAAAAAGTGTCCGAACTTGCCAGATCGATTCGCAAAAAATACTTGGTGTTGAAATTAGGTAAATCAGAGCAAGATGAGTCTATTAATAAACTATTCAAGCCGATATCTAAACCACTCGAAGAAATTGTGCAATCCTCAAAGACATTACAAAAAACGATTACAAATTTAAATCCAAAAGAGGAAATAAAGAAGGAAGAAGAAGAA
>CAJUYG010000299.1:0-28260 GCA_910591675.1 Galerucella calmariensis
AAACAAGTAAATTTGGAAAAATGTTTCTATTCGAAATTCTATAAAATTTATAGTAAGTCATTACATTTCTTCGCTTTAAATTAGAAAATGAAATATCTGAGGGACTGTCTTCTTCCCTAAATTGATAATAAGTGGTTCGACCGTTTTCTCCAGTAAACTAGGTATTACCTAACTTTAGGAAATGGTTGGTGAAATTGGGCATACATGTTGAAAATCTTATCTTTAGTAATTAATGCGAATATGAAAAAGATAATTTATCAAAGTGAGCTATGAAAATGACAACTAATAGTTATTTGATAATAATTGACATTTTTCTAATTAAGTAATTAAAATGGTTCACAGTAAGGTGAAAGATATTATTAATAATAATAATAATATACAAGTGATTGAAGGAAGGGAAAAGATTTAACTTTAAATTAACAAACTATGATTTTCAACATTTAATAACTCAAAAACGGTACAAGGTACGAGTAACATACCTATTAATTATATATTATTGAAATCAGAAAAAAGACCATTCCAAAAATGTGAAAAAATACAGGGTGTCCCATTGAAAAAAATATTAATTTTTGTATCCCCTTAAATTTGTACGCTACTGATAGAATATTGAGAAAATTCAGCTGTAACCAAACAACTTAAATATGAAACTGTTTTTTTTTTCTAAAAGTAATAATAACGATAATAGGGGGTGGGTAATTTATAATGAATAACCCTGTACATACAGTGCGATATACGTTATTTTCCTATATATGGTCGTAAGAAAAATATGAATACTAATACTATTAATAATAATAATAATAATATTAGTACCTGATAATATTGAAATAATTACAGTGCGTCCTTAGAGTGGAAGGCATAAGTTCATTTGGTATTAGCTGAAAAAAGAGTGTTATATAGTATATTATTAAATGAGCAATTTATGATAGCCATAATTCACGACGGGTGACGTTCACCCAAGTGAATTATGGCCATAAATTGCGAGTAGAATACTATACTTTGTCCACGACACTTAATTTATTTATTAATAAATAAAAGTCAGTAGCGATTTGGCATATTACTAACCTCAAAATGTTGTGGCCGCTACTTCAAATGATTTGACATATATAGAGATGGGCGATATTGTAGAAAGTATCAATACAACGTACCGTTATAAATATATTGTTTTGAAATACTTAATATTAGAAAATATCGTTATGAAAAGTATCAATACTAAAAATTACAATATTTTATAGATACGATATATTTCAGAAACAAATTTCCTGAACAAAATACACAGATTTAATAGTTTATTCCATATTGTACCCCCATCTCTAGTCGTGAATTATGAACCATAATACACGACAGTTGATATATGGGTACCATATACCTTTAGTTAGGAGGTAAAATATTGACTTATTATTAGGTGGTCGTGGACAAAAATAGTTATTTATGTAGTTAAAGACGAACAACTATAGTGTAGTCTATTATACTGAACTGCAAATTCATTGTCGAGGCGTAGCCGAAGCTATCAAGCAGGCGAGACAATAGAGTTATTTGCAGAAGTGCAAATTACATTTTTTCTTCGATCTTCACAAAAACTTTCTACCTTCCGAGTGGAAAATCGACCATTTTTGAAGGCAAGTATTTTTGTTCCTATTTTGAAAAGATAATGAAGTCAAAAATAGACCATTCTACATCAAAAAATTCGTACGTAAAGTCATATTTTGTATAGGTCGACGGACAAAATCATCAGATCTTAGTTTACTATTTTTCAAACGAATAATCTTTCATAAAGGATGATGGCGTCATCACAAGTTTTTTTAAATAAAATATTATTTTTCAATTTTCGGATTTTCCTTTGCTAAAAAAATGTATAATTATTATTGAAGTGTGAACAAGAACGAAATAGTTGTTTGCTATTCTATCATTGTATCTATCCACTTGGCTGAACAAACAAACGGACAACAAACAATATTTTTACTAAATTGAAGTGGGTCTTAATTACAGTACATTTGGTAAACTATAAAATACCTAATTGATAGTTTGCATGGAAATAAAAATATATCAGAAAATAATGTGTTCAGGTATGAAAAACGGTGATAAAAATAGAAGTATGGTAATTCTGATATTTTGCCCAATAATACGCCTATTATTTGTTCGATCCAACGCTAGATCTATCTGTATCTGTAGAGTTCAGAGTGTAGGCTCACAGCACATAGGCCATATGTGACCCATTGTACATCCTCCCAAAGAGTTGTCCTCCTAGGTCCTTGACCATCCTGTCCTTCCCAGGAAGGTGGACAGGTCACTAGGAGACATCTCCTTTATATCGGCAGGTGTAGGCCAAGACTCACCAAACACACTCTCTTATTGACGATAGCTCCGGACACTCGCATAAGACATGCCTGACAGTTTCATCTTCCTGTCCACACATCCTACATATCCTACATAGAGGTGTGTCCACTAGCCCCATAGTATGGGGGTGCTTCCTTAGTTGACAGTGGCCAGTCAGAAATCCTACTGTTGAACTTGGGTTTTTCCTGGTCATCGCCAAATATTTCTTAGGCGCCAGCTTCCCAGGGTCGCCCAGCGTGATCCTGGTAAGACTGCATCCTTTGATTCTATCCCATCGTTTAAGGGATTGAGCATGGGTGTAACGTTTGGCTAGTTCCGCAATTGTCAAAGTCGTTAGGCCGTAGGTCTCACTGGGTCCTAACATTTTTATTCCAGCTCTTTCCTTGGCTAAAGAATCGGCAATGCGATTTCCTTTACTCCTGCCCTTCAACCCACCTCAGGATAATATTGTTATCTGCCGAGGCGTTAGCTAAATTTTGGTGGCACTCTAGTACTGGCTTCGATATAACACGTTGTCTGCTCTAGGCCAATAGAGCTTGTCTACTATCAGTTCAGATTGTTATGTTTTTGTCAGAAATTCCTTTTCTGGTTAGTTCTTTTGTGACAATTGAGATACCAGCTAATCTATTTGAGCCACGCTGGTATTGTTTCTTATTCCCCACTCAATCCTTAGGCTTAGTGCTCTGGAGTAAACATCACATCCTGAGCCTTCTTCCATTTTTGAGCCATCTGTATATATGCGTATTGCATTTGCAGCATCTGACTCTGTGTTCTAGTTCGGTATTTTCAATCAAATATATCGAAAAAATAGTTTTGAAAACATCATTGATACTTTTTAAGAGAATAATTTATACCATCAATATCCATTTGACATGTTTGGCAATTATCTCATTTTAACTGTATTGCGACATGAAAAAGGAAAGATATAAATTATTTCAGAAGAGACATTCAGAGCTTGCCAGATCGATTGGACGAGCTCTTTTGATGTGAAAAGACATCTTGAAATTGATAATATCAAAGTAAACAATTATATTTCAACTCATTGAAACGAAGTATGTATCAAATCAGCATTTTTTAAACCTTTTGATGTATCGCCCACTTTATCAAACGATGCAAGCTGAACGCCCTTCAAATGCTCTATTTTTAAATGCTCCACATAAATATTATCAAACAATGAACAGAACTTGGCAGGTTGGGTTATTTCGCTTGAAAAAATATATAGTTGGTGGAATTTTATAACGGAATTAAAAAAATATTTCATTTAATTAGACACTGATTAACTATTTTCAGGACTGAGAGAGTATTAAAATAATGAAGAATTCACAATCCATAGGCGTATCACTCATTTTAGTAGAGAGTTGAAATATTAGAATTCACTTGTTGTTCCCTCCTGGGTTTTCATCTCCGCTAATGTTTTTGTCAGCAGGAGTAAATTGATTTTATTTGTGAAACAAGTTGAGAATGCCACGCGTAATTTTCAATTAACTTGATTTATTTCATTACTATCAAAACTTGTAATTTAAATTCAATCAAATTTAAGTAATTTTTAAATCAATACTCAACTTTTTTTTTGAGAAATTATGTTGACCAGTGTAATCCATGATAAATCTCCTTCTATATATTGACGATATTTTTCTGGAGTTAAATTTGTTCCTAAGTCTATCAATCTTCCAGCTTTTGGAGATGCTTTTGAAATTGCAAAGGAAATGATTCTAGAACCCATTCCATCTTTCTTGTCAGTTACGTCATTTCAGTCATACGAAATAAACAGAGTGCTTTGCGGTATCAGCGGCGGAGTAAATTATAGCCTCTTAATTTTCTGAATTTGAAACAATTCAATTCGGTCTTATTCACGTTCAAGTTATAAAACTATCCATCAGTTCTCTCTGCTAATCAAAACTTGAACTGGGAAAATAATTTTGTTATTCGTCGAACCGGAGAAATCTAGAGTACCTATTTAGTCGAAATAAGAGACAGATTTCTTCGTCATTCCCTAGATAAAACTCATGTCTTGTACAACGAATGAAAATAGTTTTCGGACGAAAAATACTTGATTTCAGAAATAGTCGATATTTCATTCGGAATTCAGTGATTTTTTTGTGAAGGACGACGAAAAAATATAATATACAGCTCGGCCAAAAAATTTCTATTGTCCCGGCTGCTTGATGCTCGACTATAATAGACAATGTTTCGTACTTGGTACATTAATAGCTATTTTCCACTACAAGCTGTGAAGTTGACAATAATTATTGCTTCTTCCAGCCAACTGATAAGATGAATTTCTTTATTAGTGGTTAATAAAATAAAATAAAGAAATATTTGAGGCATGCTGTGTGACAGCTATAACACCAGGAGTAATAATTTTATTTATCCACATCACCGATTAACCATTACTGAAAAATCTCCAATATACAGGGTGATTCATTAGTGCGATAAAGTGCAATATCTTGTAAATACTTTAAGCTATTTGAATGAAATTTTGACTGATTGTAGCCAGCCTAGAGGCCCATATTTTGAAATTATTCGCAATTGTACAGCGTGTTCTAGAGCGCAGTGCCAGATCAAAGTTTTTTTTTTTAATGGGACACCCTGTATTTCACTTCAAATTTAAATTCTGCTTGACTTTGCTATTACAATGATATAATATTGTTATGGGTTATACAGCGTATTTAGAAAGTTCTTACCATTTGTTCCTGTAAATCGTAATGACTTCAACACCCTGTATACTTTGAACTGCACAATTTAAAATTATTCTTTCATAGCCATAGGTCTGTGATAGTCGTCTAGTACTATAATTCAATCGAACTGATTCGATATCTAAGAAACCGTATACAGGGCGAGCCCAAACTCGAATACATTGGTTTCACAATTTTTTTAAATGGATCACCCTGTATTTTTTATCGGTAAATGGAAGTTCCCTTACTATACTTCAAAATGTATTAAGTATTTCCTATACCCAAACTCAATGTTTTTGTGATATTTCTATTTTATTTATATATAATTTTATTTCTAATAAATCAATCAATAAAAAGCAGATGATAAAATTAATTCACAACAATTAACATGTTAGGAAAGTTGTTAACTTAGAAAAAGGTTTTAAAAGGTCGATAACAGTACCACCACACATGCAGAAGGATCAGGTTTCTTAGAGCTCTTTTAAATAATTAAATTAGAACAATATCATCATTTTCCTGGAAAATCATTCACCAGTTCTGCTTGAAGACTTTCCCCTCCGTATACGTCAACAAATGCGCTATCTTCATGATGGAGCTCCTGCTCAGCATAACGCGCTCATTCAGGGACAATTGAATGATATGTTTCCTGAAAGGTGGATTGGACGAGCAGGACCAGTTCTTTGGGCACCAAGACTACCAGAGTTGAATAAAGCAGATTTTTCCTTTTGGGGTTTTATTAAAGAGCAGGTACACCAATTACCTGATACTACACCAGTAGATATGAAAACTAGAATAAGGCAGGCGTTTCAAAATGTTAATGCGCAAACGCTCAACCAAAAATTACTGATGGCATAAGGAGTGTGCATTAGGTGAGGAGCGAAAACAATGTACTTGTCAGTCAGACGACGGGGTAAGCGATTCTCGTGGTGCGTTTGTGAACGCTGTGGTGTAGAGTGTGGAGTATATATTAAATGTTTTATGAACGCTCACTTTGTACCCAAGTATAACTTTTACACTCAAGGTTTGCATTTAAATGCAGCTTTTCAATGGTGTGAGAGCAAAAATCTTCTGATTTGCTTAAGCTTATGTTTTGTATGAAAAACATTCGCATTCGACGTCCTGAAACTCTTTCTTTAATAAACATATGAATACAATAATTTCATCTGCTAATCGCTTGTATGGTTTTTTTTAAGTTTGGTGCTCTTGCTGTTTTAATGGAGTATCAAAATTAAAAACTTTATAAATATCATAGTTTCATAAGATCCAAGCTGGAATATGGCCGTATTGTGTGGAGTCAATTTTATGAATGTAACATTGGACGTATAACGGATAGAAGCAGTTCTAAGATGCTTTTAGAACTTTAGTTCTCTATGTTAGGTTGGTCTGACCGTTACGTTACTTGGAGCGAGGGAGGTCGCGACGCAAAAGATCTGACCGTTACGTTACGTTGTTACGTTATGTGCCTTGAGCGCGTGGGCTCTCGCGCTCTCTCCTCAGTCTCGGCGCAAAATGTTGATTGTCAGCATACATTGTATTATTAATTACAGTTAATAGAATACTTAACATGTACTTTGTGCCAATCAACTTGATGATAAGATTTTTATAATTAATACTACTGTATATTTTTGTTAAATGAAGTTTTATCCAGAGTAAAATAAATTATTATATTAATATGTGTATTTACTTATTGATTCAAAAAAATTGATAATTGATTAGAAGGAACTGAAGTTCTTACCGTGTGTCCAGCGACACGTTCTTCAAATTTTTATAACTGCTAATTTTCAAGTGTGATGCTGTTTATCCCTCAATTGGTGCATCGTACTCAGATGTTAGAGAGGCATGGCTTTGTAAGATGGAAACATAGACGCGATTATTTTGGTGTAGTTCTTGTTTATAAGATCATAAATAATATAATTGACTGCCCAAATTTACTGGAGATATTTAACTTTAATTTATCTCGAATAGAGTCTAGAAATCCGATTACCTTTTATCTAAATACAATTCGAACCAATATTCAGAACAATTCTCTGCTTGAAAAAAGAATAATCATATTTTTTGTAGTTTATGATAAATATATAATATATGTTGATAAATAATATACCTAAGCTATAATGTCCCTAAGTTTGAGCCTTGTAGCACCCCTGAGTTTGCATGTAACTTACCAGAAGTATTGCCATTAACTCTACAGCGACCATCCGGTTTTGTAAATAACTTTTTATTAATCTTAATGTTGAAAGTTTTCACTTTATTAATAAACAATGATTGGGATATTTTTTTGTAGGTTTTCCTGTTTACCGACGAAGCCAAATATACGGATGAAAATAAAATAGAAGTAATTTTCCATTCAATGTCAATTGAATAATATCAAGAATCGGTGAAATGTACAATTGTTCATCAACGCCCTGCCAATCAATTCCAGTTCTCTTAATCGAAAATAAAGTCGTATAAAATATTGAATTTCCCCAGTCAGATAAATTCGGAAAACAATATAAAGAGAAAATTGCCGTTATTTATGTCGGCTTTTCAATAAACCCATATTCGAGCTAGCGTCAACATATTTTCTGTTGTGTTTTCAACGTATTTTCGATGTCCTGGAATATATAAACCAAAAAAAATTGAGCTGTAACATGTCTGATGTCATTTAATAGTTACGCGAATTATATGCCATTTTGAGGTTTAAAAAATATGACTCTAGTTTTCCCAGTGACGGATTAAAAGGGAAGCAGACGACGCTTCCAGAGTCGAATAGCTTTCACGTCAAGCTTTCTATTTCTCCACCTTTTATACTATACTTTTCGTTCCTTTTTTGTTTTGTTTTTGTGAAATATGAGGTTTATTGAACTAAAAATTGACTCCTTATCATTTACTTACAGTTTCTTTAAAAAAATGTCATTTTAGTAATGCTAATGTTATTGATAGATGACGAATATAATAGTGAAATGCTTTTTATACTACCTTACAAAGTTTTTGAAAAATACTTTTCCAATAGCAGACCGTCCACTAAGAAGCAACAACTTCTTCTCTGGCTGTATGCCTCAACAAACATTGAATTACACTTCTAAGTTACACGAGATTGAGATATCTGCACGATATAACCAATCATTCTGTTCATTATGTTCTACATCTACTAATAATACGATTCACAAAAATGACCATTTTTTACAGGAAGCTGTGATTAAGGCCCGGTTGTACATTTGAACTTTAAAATTGAGCTCAACTGAGCTGGGCTTAAAATATAAGCTTAGCTCAACCCTAAGCCTGTTGTACAAACATGGTTCAGTAGCAGCTCTACTAAACCTATATTTGCAAGAGTTGGTAGAACTTCTTTCAAACTGACGCATGCGTATGAAGTAAATTGGTCACAATATGTTTGTCAAATAACCTAACTAATGTCATATTTGCTACCTATTAGTTTTACAAAAAATTTCCTCTGATATACAATCTGTCACAAAGCGAACGGTTTCTTTAGAAAGACGAAATACTTGAATAAACTCATGATCTCTACAATATTCAAAGTGAGTCATACGCTCTCTATACACCCGAGGTCTTCTCGGGTGTTGTACGATTCCAATAAGTTCCAAAAAATCCTCAGCATCGGTAAAAATCTTCATAATTAACTTTGACAAACTTTTAATTTAATATTAAATTAAGTACAGGTTATGTTTGCATACAATTCATTCACATTTAAGCCACGGAACATGATAACAATTTATGTTCCGTGCTTAAGCTTACATCAAACCTGCCCTCTTGGAGGCTTTACTAAGCTTAAGGCTTAAACGAAGCTCAACCGTAAGCCAACTTTGTACAACAGCAATCTGACGCTGAACCTGAGTTCACACTTGAGCCTTCACTAAGCTACAATTGTACAACCGGCCCTAAATGAATAATTACAAAACCGGGATGGTTTTTTGTCAATATTTGCTGCGTAATTATTGGTACCCACTACAAAAATAGTATATTAAAGTATAAGTGGATATTGAGGTCTTTAAAACACGTGCGACTTTTCGAGCACAACGGCGAAGCCGGAGTGCGGCAGGCTAGTGACATAGCAGCTTATGTATGCGAATCTTGGACTATCTCATCTAGACAAAAAAGTGAAATCCAAGGAACAGAAATGGAGTATCTTAGAAGAGTGGCAGGAGTGAATAGGATGGACAAAATAAGGAATAAAGAAATAAGAGATGAGCTGGCAGTACAACCAGTATTAAAATTTGTACAATAATGACAGAGGGAGGCCAAGACAGACATGAAGTAAAGTGGTGAGTTAAATATTACAAGAGAGAGACAAATCCTGGTAAGAAGCGATAACATTGACAGAAGATAAAACAGCATAAAAAATGTCATATATACCTACAGAATGAAATGTAAACCGTACACATACAGGTACAAGGTTATCAGATTAGAAGTATATTGTACGCTACTCTTTTGGTATTTGTAAAAAATTTTTATATTTGCATTTGACGATTTGTAGTAAACTTCCACTTAGCATAACTGAAGTAGCTTTTTGCCAAACGCGTGAGCATCACTTCGATTTATTGCATCTTTTATCCGCTGGACGGAGCACCTATAGTGCCATTCAATTGCCAACAATTTTTCTCCAACTGCACAAAATTGGCTATCTAAAAGCGTTCCTGTAAACTTGTGAGGAAATTTATGAGCTCGTTTCATGTGGAAAAACTGAATTTTTATTACAATATACGTAAGTACAAATACGCTGGATGGATATGAACACTTTTATGTATATTATGGTGATAAACTTTTTCCGTGGGCATTTTAAAGTATCATTTGATAGATGAGTATTTTGATCAAGGCGTTTTTGAAATTTGAACTTACCTAATAAGCTAGAAGATTAATTCTTGAGCGGCATAAATGACGTTTAAGATGATAGTGATGACATTTTAAAAATTTTATCAGACAACAGACTAAGTGGAAAAAGATCGAAACCATAAAATTAGAAATTAATGTATGGATTTGGTATACACTGAAAATGAATTAATCTAGTGTGGAGTTTTACGATCTACAGTTTTACGGTCGTAACTAACCCCATCTCTGAGGCAGAGGTTATTTTCCCCATTAATAGTAATAGACCAGTGCAGATAGCCCAAAAATGGAATGAATAAGGGACAAAATTAATAGCAGAAAACGAATGGCAAGGAAGGGAGTAAACTGCCGTCTGGAATACAGGAACCAAAAATCCAACCAGGTTAAATGTAGGTGGGCTGCAGGGGGGAGCGTTTTAGTGGTTTTCGTAGTTTCCGGCGAAAGTTGACATCCAATCGGAAAATGTATGGCAACGTTGTAGGTCTGAAGCTTTTATATAGTCCATATAATACCCTTCTTGGTGTGCATCATCGATTGTTAATGTCCTTATAGCACATTACGTTGGAAGAAATGGAAAAAGGCAGGTCTATGATTAATCCTGAATGGAATAGTATATACGTCACAAGCGATTACGCAAACCAAGAAGGGTATGAACTCTATTCATCATTTTCACATTACCTAAAAGATTCTAGAAAAATCGAAAGAACCATGTTTTTCGTTTTAATATTTTTCCACGCATTTTTTTTTTCATGAAATTAAAATATTGAAAAAAAAAACTATTCAATATTCAACTCTGTAAAACGGTCCTTACTATCAGATGCACGAGCAAGCGAAGCGAAACGAGGGTAGATGCTAGTTAAAGGCTGTTAAAGTGTTTTCTGCATGTGTAACACAATTGTTTTTCGCCTATCGAATAGGAAAATATTACGAAAAACTGACATTCACTGACGTTTAATTAAAAAATTCACATGAAACGTCAAAGTCATCAAGTGACAAAAAATGGCGAAAAACTTCAAAAATCGTGGCTTCATGAATTTTCCGCCCTTTGGCTGCTAAACAATACTGAATTTTCCGCCCTATTTTTGGTGCTCATATGATTTGTTTTTCTGTAAAGTCGGCGAAAAATATATTCGACAGAACCTATTGGTATAAAAGAAAGATGTTAACGGTCATTGAGTGGAAAAATAGTGAAACAATATTTAAGTTGAGTGCCAATGAAACACTAGTTGCTCAATGTCGCAAATGAAATTTTGATGTTGAATGACAAAAAAAATGAAAGTGAATAATGCAGGTTCTTGTCTAACTAACCTATTAACCCGCGAGGACTTGCGCCTACTAATGTCACGTGAGAACTCTCGCGTATAGAAATTTTCTAACGCCAACTCGCGTGTATAGGTTTTTTCTCACATGAGCATATTGCTATTAAACATTTTTTTATCGCGACTTATTCAATAAAAACAATAGGTTCCATAACATACTTTATTATATTAAATAAAAAACAAACAATAATTTGAAATTCAAAAATTACTCGCTTGTTTCGCTAGAAACTTCAGAACATCGATGGCAAATTAAAATTTTATTGGTCGTGTGTTCCTTGCATATTTTAATGTTGCATCTGTGATTAATATTAAATAATATCAAATATTAAAAAAACACATATGTCAGAACTCGCGTCGTTTGATTAATACTAGCTTGCCGCGCTCGAAATGCTGTAGGCTTAATCCCCCCACCACAAAATACATAAAATACGCGGATGAACGTTTTTAAGGCATTCCAAAATTTCAAATTTTGCGGTAAGAAACTATTTTAATAAATTTTGAATTTTGTTGGTGTTCGTGAAATTGTCTGCGGAATATCAAATATGTTAAAAATCTGTCGCATATTTCCATATCCTGGACATTCACATATAATATGCGACACTGTGGTTAATTCTTGTCCTTCAAAGAGAAACGCGTGCGTTAATGCTATATGCCTGAATCTTAAACTGTGAATCTTCACTCTGTCAGCCCTGGGCAGTGCTTCTGGAGGTCGCCAAGGCCCACCAGAGGATTTTATTGACTTTAGGCTGTTGTTCACCAAATTCCATTCTTGATGCCGCATTCTTCTCAATAGAGATTTATATTGCCCTTTTATGTCATCTGCCTCAAAACTGTAACGTCGACTGTCTTTTTCTCAGCAGCATCACGAACTGCTGTATCCGCGTTTTCATTGCCTTATATACCAACATGGCTTGGTGCCCAAAAGATTTAACATATTTACCAATATTATGGAGGTGAAGCTTTATTGTTATTGGGTCGTAAGTTTTTAATTAAATTTGTGTGTATGCTTTAGCCATATCAGGTATTTGTGGAATTATTATTGTTCAAATACGTACATAACAAACATAACCCTTAACTTTAACATAGAAAAACTCCGCACAGGCCCGGCATGTTAATAGAGGAGTTAATTTTAAGGTCAGTGCTGCTCTATACACTGTATTGTGTATACTTTTATCTTTGTTTGCTTGAATATTTTCTTAATAAAATTTTTGTTCATAGCATATTACAGTTTAATTGTTTTTGAAATTCATTCATTTATTCCTCCGTCTTGTTTTCCCGTTTCATCAAACATTGCTGCTGCCAGGTATTTAAATTAATTAATGTAAAAATAAATTTATTTCGTAACATTAACTAGACTTACTGTATGTCATTACAATATTTTAAATACTCCTGTCTTAAAGATAAATGATAATACATTATATTTAAAATATGACACTGTCGAGGTAAATAATGTATTCATTTGGTTGAGTGCCTGAGATATATCGAAATATCAACTGAAAGCTGCAAAGATTATGCAGATCACCCCAGCTGTGCTGCTTAATCGTATGATAATAGTATTTTCCTCTTCATCCCAGGCTTTTAATATTTCATACAAGTAGAACGTAAAATTGTCGACTCACACCAAGTAAGTTAGGTTAAATTTATTGTTTGAACCCTTACTTTGTGGAATCTACCCCCACTAATATTATAAATGAGACTTTTTATAATTAATTCCACTATTTAATAAATGAATTATGTGAATTAATCTTTAATTTTTATAATTTACAAATTTATTTATTAAAATAAATAAATATGTAAATGTTGGATACAGACATTTAGGAAAAGTGGATATATCAGAAGCAGCTTTTGCAGATGATTTAATAATTATGGCAGGGAAAGAGAAGGATTTACAAAAGAATATGGAAATATGGAGCACGGTATCTGAAGAATTTGGAATGACAGTTAACTAAAGTAAAGCCAAAGTTATGGTTATAGGACCGAAACAAAAACACTTAAATATACAATTAGATGGAATAAAAATTGAGCGAGTTAGAAGATATAAATACTTGGGAGTAGAAATAGAAGAAAATGGAAAGCAGGAAGTCGAAATTACCAATATAGACAGTCTCGGAGAAATTAAGAACCAACTGTTCATATTTTAAATTTTGATAGATATCAAGTTATACCATTCAAACAATTCACATCAAAGTTGAAACATGAAATACATAAGAACATGCAAATATTTGAGCTTAGCATACCTATTGATTTTTTTCGATAATATCGCAGCCAGTTGGCAGCTATCAAGTACCAAAATATCAGTTATTATGATCATTGTTCATAGTAACAATATAGTTATTAAACACAAATCATACATCGCTTTCTTTGCTTGTTGAAGCATAAGAAACAACAGTAACATTAATAAAAATGCTTGGTAAACTTTCATCTCCATCTCTATTACTCTATTACCAATGAAAGAAGCACATTAAAGAACTAACGTTCAATCATTATTAATATATTGTTGATAATCAAAAGTCCTTTTTTCAATTATAATCAATACATACTTAGTCCATTGGGTTTTTCATAGTGGCGATATCGAATGTTTTCAAATAGTGAGTTTTGAATAAAATGGCGACGTCTATTGACAGTTGCTAAGATGCTGCTGGGGAAGCCGTGCGATTTACTTTATAGCTGTGCGTTTTTTTACCGTGCGTAATAGACAGCAGTACATTGATGCCAACTGTGTGTTATTGACTGATTACAGGGGGAGTCGTAGGTAAAATCACATAAAACTCAGAATATGCACTATTTTAGCAATTTTCCACTTTTGATTTGACAGCTATTTGACAGCAGGCGAATTATTTGGCGCACAGTTTAACTCTTTGACTGAATTAAAAGTGAAATGACTCCATTCATTTTCGCTAGCTTCTGAACCAACTTATTTAAAATGTAAAAAACACATATATTTTCAAAGCATATATTCCACTCATTCAACTAGCGGTTTTCTTTCATTTACTTCACCACAAAGTTGTTCTTTCCATCAACATACACGGTCAACAAAACGGCTTTGTTTGCTACAAAATTGCCTTTAACATATATAGAACTGTTTTTTTTTTAAACTTCACTTCAACTTCATCCGTCGATAAATGATATAAAAGTTTTGAAAGTAATAACAAAGTGCCAAAGCAGAAACGGGAAAAAAGATTTAGTAGGCCGACAGTGGGATTGATGATTTATTTATTTGGTATCTGTTAAACTGCGCCAAATATGCCAAAACTTCTTAAGATATTTACAAAAGCTAGTCAGTCAATTTGACTGGAAATAATTTAACGAATAGATTTCGAGGATGGTGGTCGTCAACACTGGAGGCGTTACTGAAATGGGATGAAAAATGTGTTTTGATAAACATTTTCCACGCTGATAATCAAAAATTATTATCCAAAAATACAATCGATACATGGCACATTTGACGACTTTATCCACAGCTTCCAGTGTTATTTCAAATATTTAATTCTGGTATTAATATTTTAGACTCTTATTATCGCACCAGTGCGGTAATGTATTCAAAAACGCACTAGTGCGGTAATATGATATTGAAAATAGTGTCGAATCGTACCCGTTATATGATAGTTGTGGATAAATACATTTTTTGAGTGGTTAACACCTCTAAATATTTGGGAACAATAATTATCAGTAACAAAAATGACACAAAAAGCAAGGTAATGCAAAGAATTTAATCAGGGTATAAAGCATATGTAATAAATCCTTAAATATCATGCAGAGTAAGAGAATAAGCCGGGCAACAAAATCAAGAGTCTACAGGACTGCGATAAATCCTGTATCAACCCAAATTTCAAATGTCCAAGAAGGCATTACATAATTATATATTCCCTAATTTAAGTAAGTATATTGGGATGCAGTTCAATTGTGGAAGTGCATTTAATTAGGTAAATTGAATGGAATATAATTAAAAATTCCTTAATAGCATAATATATAACTTATGTTCGTGAGAGAGGTGAAGGATCAAATTGAATATATTATGCGTTTGTGGAATTTTCAATTATGTGGGATTTAATTTACTAAATTTATATTATGCCATTGCGATTGTCACTGACACTCGCTAATACTAAACTAAAACGACGCCATAACTTTAGTCTTGTTTCTACATAAATTCATATAGAGTATCCCAGACTAATTCCAGCAAGTTTTAACTCATAAATAAATATAAATATTGGTATGGAACAAAAGCTACTTTATACCATACGGAAGATCTTTCAAAATGACAAAAAAGTCATCTCCTAATTATCTACCCCATAAGTGACAGCCACTAACTTTAAAAAATACATCAAATTCAATAATAGATATCGCAGAATAATAATAATTCCTACGATTTATGAGCAATAAGAAATATTTTTTTAAGATGGTGCCAATTCAACTAAGAAGAAACAACTACTTCCCGGACATAGGCCCCGGCGCAAATTGGATTACACAAAGTCAAAACAAAGTTTGTATATCTGCAAGATATTTAACACCAACCATTCTGTTTCGCAATTGGGTGACCGGCGTATTTGCACCTCATCAGTACAAGGTATATGTTCTCCGTCCGCGAGCTCAAAGAGCCTAATCACGGACTGAAGATTACACCAAAATCACAATTAATATATATCTTCCAGTAACGGAAGTGTAAAAGTTCAAACCCAAATCCGATAATTTCGTGGCCCCGAAACTATAAGGTATTATTATATTTTCTGTAATGATACCTCCAAATTTGATAATTAATATGTTCACAAGCTTGGGGTAGTTGAAAGAGAAATTTGAAGGCAGTTACCGACCTGGTGACACGGGACACTGCACCCCGAGGAAGCATCTGCATGAAATGGGCAAAGTTAGTGAACCGATGTGCAGAAATTGTGAACTCTACGATGAAACACTAGCTCAAATACTCTGCTTATGTGACAATTCACAACGATTGGGACAGAAGCACTTTGGAGAGGAAACAATACAACCATTACCACTACCGAAATACAAGAAACAGTACTCAATATTAGGACAATATAAACAATTTTCAAGGTATCAAAAAAAAGTGTATGTTTCCTGAGCAATTTATATGAATTTTATGTTTCTACTAACACTTATTCCATTTTTATTCACGCCATTCTAGATTACAAAATGATGGATATCGCAGAATAATAATCATTCTAACGCTCTATATGTTTTGAAAACATTTTTCCAAAGACACTGACCGTTCAATTAAGAAGTTGGTATCAAATATCTTGTAGATATGCCAACCCCGTTTGACTTTGAAGTGTAATTCAATATCCGTCGGTGCCTATAGCCCGGGAAGTAGTTGTTGCTTCTTAGTTGAACGGTCAATGTCTTTGGAAAATATTTTTCAAAACTTATAAAGCGCTAGAATAATTATTATTCTGCGATATCTATTGGTAACGTGCTTTATTAAATACGACAATTGCGATATCTTATGCCACAAAATGTGGGAATGCACATTTACTATCCCTATAATTTGATAGGTTGTGAAATAGAAATATCGACTAACTTGTCCTCAATACTTTTAATAAATGTTCATTCCTTTTCCTCCAAATCCATACAACTGTTCGATTTGTTTTTAACCTAAACATACAAAAACCAGAACCATCAATAAATCAATGGTGTACGACAATATTACAGGAAACTGTAATTACAAAAAGAACCTGAGATGAGAAATCTCCGTAATATTTTCTTGTGTAAATAGAATACATAAAATCTATCATCAAACGATTACAATTTTTAGATCCAGTTTTTTTATTTATCTGAGAACAATGATTTAATTCCAGAACACAGGGAGAATTGCGGGAATATTATGATATTGTTTCAAAATTAGTCGTGAATTTTGGTAGTAAACTATCCAAAGGATACTCTTCTGCGGAATTCAAGCCGCGAAGCCCTCGGGAGACTACACTTTCAACAGAATGTTTGGACAAGGAAGTTGTTAAAGCGCTACAGAAGCTATAACTAAGAATTTCGTCCTCGTCACTTGGCCCAAGGTCATACGAGTGTTCAAATTGCCAAAATATTTCCTCAACTTGTTAAACTCTGTGATATTTATATGGCTGCACAAGGTGAAAAAATATCTGTAAGTTTTCAAATAATGAACATATTTGTTTCGAGAGTTTTGTGCATCTGTTGAAAAGGACCATAAAAGGCAAATACTTTAGTTGATAGATAGAAAATTACATATTTCCTCTATTGCAAAGAATGCTCCAAAAAGTAGTTAGTAGTTAAAAACAAACTATTCATGAAATGAATGTCGTACATCGCTAGGATGGAAACACATGAGTTTGTGCTCATCACATCATGCAGTACATCAAAATTATTATACCGTAGACGTATGAACTTGTGTAATTAACACTCGAAAACTTCCAAGCCACAATATTTAATATTATCCAGATGAACAAGGATTAGGATATTGCACATATGGAATGGAAGAAGCATACTTCAAAGTCCATAAATTAGTTCGTGACGTATATTATTAGCAAATGCACTACTAATTCAACATAAATCTAACTTTGGACATCAAAATCGAATTGATTTGTTTCACTAGATAAATCAGGAATTATTGTTCTATTCAATATTCACATTAAATATGATCTTTTGTCAAATAAACGTGATAGGATGTGCGTAGATATCGATATTTTGGATATTTATTTAAATCACACATAGGATGGCAGATGGACACAAAAAAGCTATCAACATTAATGTTAAAAAAGTGTACCGAAACGTAGAATGATCTCAGTAGCAGCAGTACTTCCATTTGTTAATTATTAATAATTGATAATTAATAACAATTAACTTATATCTGATACTGTTTGTACAGTGAAACATTTCTATTCTTTATGCTAACTACAAGATATATTTTCTAATATTGTAAGATAAGTAAAATTATATTTATTCAATTGTTTAATCGAGATGTTCAATGTATTCAAATAAGGCGTCGACCCAGCACTGTAGTGTAACTGGTGAAACTCCCTGATCCGATCATTACAGTGAAGCAGTGTCGAAGCAGTGTACTTAAAGGGGTGACCAAGGAAACAACGTACAGCCTACATCAAAGCAGCATATCACAGCACGCATTAATGCTACTAATTGTTATAAACTACTGTTCATTAAAAAAAATTCTAAACACTCTCGAACAATCAACTCATGTATGCCATAAATATTGATAATCCACTGATTATTTTCATGTATTTTTTATCGATGTATACAGTTAAGTGTGCTTGTGATAAATGAAATCAATATACAACTAGTTATCTTTGCACGATCCGTCTTTTTTTTTAATTTATCAACATCGTTAACATATAAGTAGTATAAAAATTAAGGGTATCAACTCCACCCTGGGTGGTACCGTCTATCGGCGTTCTGTCATCAATGTTCGTTGTTACATTCTGTGAGTATCCACAAAATTTGGAGGTGAAAAGATTGAATGACAGTACTACATCTAAAAGTATGAAAAATATTGCGGTTGAATTTCAAAAAATAACAAATAAAATAATGAGTATACATAGTCAGTTTGATTTAATGCATCTCTCAAAACACTAGGAAAATAATATGTCTGAGAACTCCAGAATTTTATTAATAGCGTATCTGTAACTTGATGTTTCCAGACTTTCATTTTTACCTTCTTAAAGAGTTTTTTCAATTTATATATTCATGTTGTAATCATTACATGTATAAATGATGAACTTTTGAAAAAAAGTAGCGCTGTGCCAACAAAACTGTTAACTTTTAAGCGGGAAAATGAAGCAACAATCGGAAAATAAATATACCGTAACACTGGTCTCTTGGGATTGAGTAAATAAGTACGCTCTTCCGTTTTTGTATAATATCCCGTCTATTTGCCTCATTTATTATTCAATAATTTGTTTTTATTTTGTATTGGACTGGGATATTGATGAAGATTTTGAAAAAAACAGTCGGTTGTTGAGATACCTACGTTAAAAGGTGGCTATATTAAACTTAAAACGTTGTCAAGAAAAGAGAACATAGCATAGCAAAGCAAGATCAATACGATGGCACATTAAAGTCAGTTAGTTTTTGAAATCCCCAAGCAGTAACTTCAAATGCAACAATAGTCTATTGTCTAATTTTACGTTATTTTTTGACAGTCAGTGACTATAGTGCCATTTTTAACAAATATTATTGCTAATGGTTTAAACTGATTCATAAATATACAAAACGGTCTCATTCCTTAATAATTCCATGTAAATGAAGTAGTCACTCGCATAAAAGGTAGCTCTAACTAGCTTAAAAGGGTTACACTACTAGACGAATCACACTAAAACTTCACATCGCACACGAACAGAGAAATAACGCGCCCATTTATGCTAACATCCCTTAGTTACCCACTAAAAGAAGTTGAGTTTTATGCAAAAATAGTTTTTGTGAGTTTATTTCTAATAGTGGTAAACGCAATTCAGGGAAACCATAGTGTTATAGACCCATTAGTCTTGTCTCTTCTCTAAAGTATGGGAAAATACTCGATACATATTCGTAAGTGAATATTCACAAAAAAATACCGCTTCACGAAGAAAACTTGCCTACAATATTTACTGTATATGCCTTGCATTGGCTCGGTGAAAGACAACAGAAAAAGGTATCTAATCCTTGATCAAATAGGTTTAATCCATGCTTAATATTAGAAAAAGAATCATCAACCTAGAGATCAATCGGCTACTACCTAGAAGCACAGTAGAATAAGGAATTTTATCACATCTGCAATTGTCACTAGGGGTTGATGATCTTTTAGCGAATCTCAAAAGAGAATAATTTCGTGTTGCTGATTTAGTTAATCAATTATTTTCAATCGCAAGCAATATGTGCTAGAACCTATAACCTCTCAATATTCGGAGTGCTGATAAAACGACACTTATTTCATTCTTTACCAGGAAAAAATCAAAACTTCAGTCACCGACCATGGATGGAAGAGGTTACACACAACTTAATAAACAAAACATTAGCACAATTATTTTTTTACATCAATTTGGCTCTGATAGTCGAAATCATGACTACAATGCTTTCAAATTATCATGCATGTACGGAGAAGTATCTAATGCTAATGCATATGTAATATTAATGACTATTGACATAGATTAATGTCCTATTACATTGATTCTATGCCCAGAAACTAATTGAGAAATTTAGAATAAATTGATAATTGAAAAACAATATCCGATCACATAATTATTAATCTGTGAGCATTTTCAGATTGCAAAATAGCATGATTAGTAGGCCTGAAATAGGGAAAGGAATTCTCGCTTTTAGGAACTCAATAAGAGTGATACTTTTTATGTTAGCAGAAAACTATTTTTTGGTACATTATTTTATAACCTAGCTTCTCTTTGTCATAACATTTCCATTATTTGATTTCAATTTATAATGATCACCTATATGGGGACAATAAGAAGTAATGTAATTTAATTGGAGAATAATTTTACAATAAACGAACTGCAATATTAAATTATTGCTCAAAATGCTATCCGCTTGTCTCTCGACAATGAGCGAATCGACGAACATATTCTTCTTGCACATTACAAATAAACTTAATTCTATTAACTCTCTCTCTCTAATTCAGTCTTGCAACTTTTGTAGATGCTGCGGTTTATCCATATGAACCTTCGATTTTGAATAACCCCTTAGAAAAAAATCTAGATCTAGATCTGTAGATCTCAGAGGCTACTCTATGGATCCTCGTCTACCAATCCACCTCCCAGGAGAATACCCTTTAAAAACATCACGCAGTGTGCAGGGGTGCACCAACATGTTTAACCAAATACTATCATCTGATAAGTTAGGATTATTGGCTTTTGGGACTGGTATAGCTTCTGTTCGCAGAAATTTCAGATGAGTTTCCCTGTAAGATTTTCTCCAAGATAAAAATAAGAACCAGTAATTGTTTCATCAATTATTCCTGCCCAAAGCTGCATTTACTGATGGGGTTGAGTATGACATTCGGTCATCCAATGAGGATTATCCCCACTCTAGTAACTGCAATTTCGACGATTGACCAAACCGTTTAGGCAAAATGTAGCCTTATCAGAAAACACAAGAAGGCTCAGGATGTGGAGTTTACTCGAGAGCACTAAGCCTAAGGATTAAGTGGGGAATGGGAAACAATACCAGCGTGGTTCAAACAGAACTAACAGGTAGCTCAATTGCCACAAAAGAACTAACCAGAAAAGAAATTTCTGACAAAAACATAACAATCTACACTGATAGTAGACAAGCCCTATTAGCCTTGAACAGACAACATGTTATATCGGGGCCAATTATTTAGCCAGGAAGCGGCTGGACTGAAAATTTTGGGACCCAGTGACACCTACTGCCTAACGACTTCGAGAATTGCTGAACTGGCCAAACGTAACACCCATGCTCAATCCCTTGAGAGATGGGATGGAATCAAATGATGCAGTCTTGCCAGGATCACCCTGGGCGACCCTAGGAAGCTGGCGCCGAAGAAATATTTGACGATGACCAGGAAAAACCTACGTTTATGACTGGCCACTGTCAACTGAGGAAACACCTCCACACTATGGAGTTAGTGGACAGGAAGATGAAACTGTCAGGCAAGTCTTACGCGAGTGTCCGGAGTTATCGTCAATAAGAGAGTGTGTGTTTGGTGAGTTCTGGTCTACACCTGCCGATATAAAGGAGATGTCTCCTAGTGACCTGTCCACTTTCCTGGGAAGGACAGGATGGACGATGACCTAGGAAGACAACTCCTCGGGAGGATGTACATGTGGCCTAAGTGCTGTGAGCCTACACTCACCCTCCCTACTCTATAGATACAGATATAGAACACAATTTGTTTTATAAAACGTGGATTTCGTTTACATAAATCCTGCAAAATGTCACAAAAATGCATACGGCGATCAATATCGTCATCGTTGAGCTCTAGAGTTTTGTAACGATGGTAATTTTCGTTTTTCAGAGTACGTAATACCGACCGTTGAGATATGCTTGTGGCGTGAGGTATTTTGTTGATTATCTACAACATCAAGTTTCACGTTTTCTGATACCGTAGAACGTCCAGAATTTTGAATAATTTCAACATGACCAGTCCTGAGTACTGAGTCACTCAAAGTAGCCATAATTCACTTTTAAAACTTTTCCACTTGAAATTTGGTGTATCCGACAAAACTTCAACTGATATTTCAATTGACATTAGGCAAACAACTTCATTTTCATCGGTTAATAGGAACCTGATTTTTGAAGATTTATTGCTGTTGTGTATCTTTCCAGCTTCGACCATTTTTTAATAGAAGATAAATTCTATTAAATACCGGAATAAGTGTAGTCTCTTTATTTTTGGGGAAACTACTAAACAAATTGCGTTTCGGGAAATGCTATTAACTCCAGGGTGACGCAATCTTCAGAGTGAGTAAATTACTTGGATAAAAAGTGAGGTAATTTCAACCTTTTAAATCCCTTCTACTCTCATGTAAATTGCATGAGATACAATCTTTATATATATAATTAAACAGAAAAAAAGTTCCGTATGTCCTAATATTCCGAGTATTGCTGTAAGCAGTAAACAACATTTTTAAAATTCCCGATTTTATACCAGCCATAAAAAAAGAAGACACTCAACGACCTGCACTAAACGTTCCATTTCGTAGCGTCGAACATCTTCTATATTGGTATATATTTACATAACAATGCCAACCCTCTAAGACATTGTTGAAAGGGGTTGAGGAGACTCTAGAGACGTCACTTGCAGCTCAAATGGGCTAATAACAAAAAAAGCTCGTCTTTAAATTGCTGTCGATATTCTAATGGATTTAAAAAAATGATGAAATAATAATCCACATTGCATGGTTATAATAATAAAAGTACAAAATTAATCCACATTCTCGATCTGAACATTATTTAATACGATCTTATGATTCTTTGCGATAAATTTATATCAATTATCTGTAGTACTAATGAAAGTAAAACTTTTCAAAGAATTCCGTTACGGAATTAAGCAACAAGACGGAATCAGATCCAAATACCATTACCAGACTTATGAAAAATACCATTCAATGGTACACAGATGGCTCAAAAGCAATAGAAGAAACGGGCCAGGAATCAAACACTTTGAAAGGTTGGGAAAAACCCCAAGTATCTTTCACGCCATAAGAAAGTCTGACCAGCTCAATATTGACAAATGATATAGAAGGCAGAGGATTATCACTATGTCAAATAGTCAAAAAGTAATTAAATCACTGAGCTCTTGTATAATCAGTTTCAAAATGGTGTGGGAATGCCTAGGCGAACTCAATGAATCGGGCGAGAACAATATAGTTACTCTTAATCGTCGTGGGACACCCTGTATACACAGGTAGGTATTCTCATTTTTATCATTAAATATATTGATTAACATTATTAAGGAAAGCTAGCGTGTAATTTTTGTTAGGTGGGTTGATACTCATAGCACGTACATCCCATTGGGTCCGTTGTACATCCTGATAGAAAAGCGAGCGGTTGTTTGTCGGGTTTGAAGGAAAAGTAAAATGGTCGCAAAGGGATACTTCAAACAAAACGAGATCCAATATAAAAAAGGAAGTCTCTTCAGATAACTTTGGGAAACAATTATCATATAATAAAGTCATTGGCGTACCTATCTTAAGATACAATTTAACACTTATATATATATCACAAATATTGTTAAATTTCAACTTCAAATGTTAGTAATTCATGTTTTCACAAATTTGCGAATATATTTTGCTACGGCAAATATTCATTATTCATTTCGAAGAAAACCTTTCTATTTATTGTCACTAAAAATATACAGTAGGTACGTTGCTGGAAAATCTTGTTGAAAATAGTGAAAAGGAATACTGTGAGGTGAATTCGAAGTTCTTAGTGCTACTATCAAGAGGTGCCGCATCATAAATTCCAATTTCTCATTTGAATAACATGGGAGCAGCGTTCCCTTGAATTTTGGAATTTTGTAACTCACGTTTAAGATAATATTTTAAAATGGTTAATACAGATTCTTGTAGAAAATTAAATGCTCTACAAAAAAGGTTTCCTACGGTTTTTCTATAGTCTGTTTCTTATTGTCTGACAGCACGCGAAAAGGTCACAGATGCTAGTCAGGTAGAAAACCATAAGCGTCACCGTTCATCTAAGGAATTTATTTACTATTTAATTTTATACCCGATCTGATATATAAAGGTAATATGAATCTAAATTCGGTAAGTTAAAACAACTTGATAATTTCCAAGAAACATTACAATAGGGTCCTACTAGGGATTGTCCTAATGACTACTTAGAAATTTTGCAGGTATATACGGTGAAACATGGTCTCGCCCAAATTTGTATAATTTGTTTTGCTCAGAGTCGCTTACGTTCCATAAGTGTTAACTGTGTTGTGAAAAATGTCTTCAGGTTTCACCCCAGTAAAGTGTAAGAGCGTGCTTAGCTTACAAAAAACGAAGACTGTAGTGTTAAATGTGCATGATGCTGTTGTACATCAAATGCCGGCTGCTACTGTTAGAAATATAGTTTCGACATGTTCCAATATGACAGGAGTTATTGAATCTACTATTTACAGGCTTCTAAGGAAAAGGAAAAATGGAAATATATCTCCACCTAAAAAGTCAACTGGAAGAAAACCACTTGACCTTGATGAACATATGCAAAATACAATAAGACGAAAAGTAGACAAATTATATTTTAAAAAAGAGATCCCAACCCTTGACATAATTCTAAGAATGGTAAAGGAGGACGAGAATTTGCCTGACATAGGGCGAAAAACTTTGTGGAAAATATTACACAAATTAAATTTTACTTGGGAGAAACAAAGTCGCAAATCAGTGCTAATCGACAACGAGCAAATAATATGTTGGAGACGACAGTATTTACGAGATATCCGAAAATACAGACAGGAGGGAAGACAAATCTATTATCTAGATGAGACATGGCTCAATAAAGGACATTCAGTGAAAAAAATATGGCAGGACAAAAGTATTAAAACCAGTCGTCAAGCTTTCATAGAAGGTTTATCTACTGGACTGAAAACTCCTATCGGTAAAGGTCGCCGACTAATAATAACGCATATTGGATGCAATCAAGGGTTCGTTGAAGGTGGTTTACTGGAGTTTCAGTCAACATCAACCAAAGACTAGCATGAAGAAATGACTGCAGATGTTTTTGAAGAGTATTTTACACAAATGGTCGAATTAATTCCAAATAATGCTGTAATCGTTATGAACAATGCCACTTATCATTCGCGATTAACAGAAAATCTTCCATCTACCTCTTGGAGAAAAGCTGATATTAGAAACTGGTTAATCGTAATAGATATACCATTTGAAGATGATAGGTTGAAAAAAGAACTTTCAAAGTAGCTAGACATAATAAAACATTTAAAATGAAAGATGTTCGTGAACTAATGAAGTACTCATTGACAACAATAACTGAAGAGATCTGGAGAGATGCTGTGAATCATGTAATTAAAGAGGAAGAGAAAATGTGGGTTTTAGATAACCTCATAGAACAAACTATAGAACCGATAGTGATCTCTCTCGACGAGTCTTCGGATGATTCTTGTATGGCCAGCGAAGAGGATGATACTATAGATTGAATTTTATATTTCCTATAAGTGGTATGTTTACTTTACTTGACATACATTAATTCATTGTCAATAAATTTGAATTATGAAAATTAAACTATATTTTCTTTAATTAATTTAATTTAATAAAAATGAGAATGTAACTTGTTAATAGGCCTGAACGAATGAATTTTATTTCAACTGTAATGTCGACCGAATCTAATTCAATAAGCAGAATAAACTAATATCGTAATCTCCGCCACTGCCGCAATATTTATCGTTTATCTGGCATTGTTCAGTTTTATTACCATATTGTATTTTGAGCTGAAACAGGGATGTATAGATAACCAATACAGACACCTACTTGTTTTGCATTAGAATTTTAGTATTTACTTGTAAAATTCTTAGGATCACTCTGTAAAAGATAAATTTCTATTTGAATATTTAATGGGGCTACTGTGCCTTCAGACATTAAGAAATAAACTATATATACCTATTCAATTTTTCAAAAGTTATTCACCGCTAAAGTTGAATTAACAAAAATTAATCAACAGGTAAAATGGACAAGACCTAGACTTTGTACGCAAAAACAAGACCAAGCCTAAATAAGCGAAACCTAGACCAAGACTCGGATATCCTTGGTCTTGCTTTGCTCATTACAAATTGGCATATACATATAGTTAGGAACCTATTAATTAATCGGTTGTGCATGGAAAAGGAGGAAGCAATTTCACATGTTTTCTGAGAATGTGAAGCATTGTGGATACTGACTACAAGACTATTCAACCTGCCAGTGGCTACAGGTCTCTTCAAATGAACGGTTGTACAAGAGTACCATGGCCTGCAAGATCACCAGACTTATAAACCCTTGATTATTTCTTCACTCAAATCCACTACGCGATATCCAAGATTTGGAAAATTAGGGTACATTCTTGGAAATCAATTATATGCTACTCACTGCTTTGTTGAATTACTCTCAATTGAAAAACTATAATTATTAGTTTTCAGTTGTGGTTCAACCTGTATACGATCCTGTTGTGAAATTTGTTGATTACGGAACAGAATGTTTCTTTTATAATTGGAAAATTGGAAAACTCCTTCGTCTGTCGTTTTTGATTTTCATAAAAAGCGGATCGCTTCTTGGACAGGAAAAAGGGAATGTACTACACACCTTGGTAAATTTATTATCCCATCTGTTTCAGTATTTCAAGCAAATATTGACTTTTGGTTTAATCGAAAATACCGATATATGTCGAATGTTCTGCAATATATCCTGTACATTATTATACGCTAAAATGGTACTCACAGATCAAAAACAAGGTAACATTATTAGATTTCCGATGGATTTTGTCCACATTGATGATTTATCTATCACTGTCGCTAACAAGCTCTCTATATTCTCATAAATTTCATTTTAACTTGACAATTCAATAGCAGAGCGGCTAAATGAAGGCTGAATGTATTAATAAAATGGATTTCTGTGAAAATATACGAAGTATAACAAATTTATTCTGTTCTAAATAAGTACCAAATATTACAAATTCTGAATGATGTTTGAATAATTTGCATGTTAGTTGAAAAGTTTAATGAAATTGGAAAAAAATATGTAATGGTAATCGAAATCAAATCAAGTCTTACTAATAAATGAAGTAAGATCAAGAAGACGAATTATCAACTTGACCTACTAAAAAGATGACTCCATCAGGTCTCAGTCAATAGAAGAGACTAAGTATGCATTTCAACATTTTATTCAAAGGCTTCCATGCAAGATTCACCGTCGAAAGACCACAAATAATGTTGCAAAATAAAGTGTGTGAAAATCTAGTGGAACGAAAATATAGGGTTGTCCAAAAAAAACCGGAATTTCCTTTTTTATTGATATTTTTTTTTATTTATAGGTCGATTTTATTGATGTCCAAATCGGTCAAAAATTGTCTGATGTATGGCTCGAAAAAAACAAAATAACATACTTGTTTTTTTCGAGCCATACATCAGACAATTTTTGACCGGTTTCTATGTTTGACCTCTCGTTACATTCACAAATGTCTGAACTTTCTTAAAATAATTCGCAAACATATACAGTGCGAAACAAAAAATTTCCAGTCAGTTTTAAAGTTTGGTAAAGTTTGGATGTGTCCGCCATTTTGTTTTGTGACAAACCGCGAAATGTTAGATTAGTAGTATGTCTTGATCAATTATCTTTAAACAAAACCGACATCAATAAAATCGACCTATAAATAAAAAAAATATCAATAAAAAAGGAAATTCCGGTTTTTTTTGGACAACCCTATATAATGAATGACGCTGTAATAGAGAAAAAATGATGGAAAATACTGCAGATTCTTGCCATACTGGTTAGGTTAAAAAAAAGAGGACATTTTAGGGCGCCACTAGTTTCTTTATTCCCAAAATAAAACTAGAAAAAACTCAAAAGTTTAGTATGGATTTGGTTTTTTTTTTCACTTATAATTGCACAAGTGGTTTGTATTTTATCGGGCAAATTTGGGTTGTTTAATGAGAAACTGTTTCCTAGCAATTTGACGAG